>VXBI01007297.1:616907-632153 GCA_013397375.1 Toxostoma redivivum
CAATCCATGCCAGATGGAAAAAAAAATATATATGGGCTCCCAGCACACTCATTGTATATGATTAGGATTTGGGGAGGGTGCGGAGCATAACATCATCATAGGCAGAAAGTGAAAACAGCCAAAGGAAACGCCTACACTCTTCCTTTACAAAAGCTGCTTGTTGTGTCTGTCTGAACAATTGTTAAAAAACCTGGAGGGGAATTAGAAGGGAAAAGATAACCGACTTTATTAAGAGCAAAAGATTGATTGAGCAATTGATTGCACTTAATTGGAATGGTGTGAGCAAGGGAGATGATTTCAGGGTTGGTTGTTGTTTTTTTTTCCTCATCTTGTAGGCAGTCCTGCCACAAAACTGTACAGGCAGGAGATGGAGTTACCAAGCTGTGAGCTTAGGTCTGCTCCTTCTCCCAGGGCATTGCCTGCCTGGAAGAAGCTGTCTGGAAGAGCGACCCCTTCCATAGCACTGCCAATTGCAATCGTTGAGGCCTCAGAAAGAAGGAGGAACTTAAGAGTCACAAGGTTAAACTACAGAGGTTAGTTTGTTCATGTGTTTCTTCCCAGAGCTCTTTTTTTTTTTTTTTTGTCTGAGATATGCTCACACTCATAGGATGCTTTCCTCTCAAAAAAATAAATTCTAGAAACTCTCGTTTTTTGACAGGATGGAAAGAGTCTCTTCTCATCAATCCATTTCAGGAGTGGAGTTCTAAGAAGAAAAAATGTTATCCAATTTATAATAATAAAAACTGGAAGAATTATATTACTAAAACCTCCCTAACCAAAGGGGCAGAGAGAAAATTCTTATCAGGAATATTTTCATGAAGTAGAGACTTCATTTTCTGGAGCTATGCACATATTAATGAAGCTGCAGCACAAGAGAGAACTAGCTCAGGGTTTCACAATCTTTTTCCTCATAACAGTCCTCAAGGGGAAAACGATAATGTGCATGAACAGTTAAAATAACAGCAAACCCTGAACTAACCCCTTTGAATGAACTAATTCCTGTTAATGTATTGTTATTACCTTACTATATATCACCTTCAGTTTCCTCTTAAGCAGCAGGAAGGACAGACATTCATACTGCACAGATAAGAGTGTGATTTCCAGTAAAAACAAAGGTTCCAGCAGTTAGGTTTGTATTTACTTTGTTTAAAATCAAATTACAATGTATGTGGGCCCCAAATTATCTAAACAGTGCAGTCAGTACACAGACTCACAGGGTCAATGGAGCTGGAAGGGACCAGATCAACACCACCTTGTTTTGCCAGAGTGATCACCTCACATTAATAAATACAAAGCCTTCTTGCCTGTGAAGGCAAGGAGTAGAACTGGATGGTCAGGATGCCCTATGTAAGGCTGTGCTCTGCCCTCCCAGGTGCTGGCAGCTGGTACCCTGTAGAGCTGCATGCTCTGAGGATGCATTTCACATCCACTAATCTCATTTGCCTACTCTAAGCAACAACAGAGGCATTACCCAAGTACATATATATGAGTAATCTTAGTAAGAAAGCAAAACAAGAGAGAACAGAGTGGCACCATTGCAAGAGCAAATGGCCAATGTTGCAGGCTGAGGCAATAATGCATGGACAGATGACCATAGAAATGATAGGACTGAACAACTGTCTTGTGACCTTTCTGCTCACAAAAAACTGAAGAGCTGTTGTCTGTCCTTTTGCTTCACAAAAAAAAAAAAAAAAAAACAAACTGAAAGCAAAAATATTGAAAGTAGCGCAAATTTCTCCACTACCCTTTCTTGTTTCCCACTGTGAGCCAAGAGCTACACGGATATAGCAAGAAGACTAAGGAAATAAATAATGCCTTTTTTACAGTGATGTTTTTTCATACCAAATTGACCGAGGGACAAATCAAAATGGGGATGAACCAGCATGAGCTTGTCTCTCTTGGTCAAATATACACCTCCTGTGCCAGCTGCCACCACTGCCAGCCTCCTACAGGCCTTCTGCAAGCCTCTCCACAGTCACCATCTGCCAGGAGTTACCAATTTCCCAGCTCTGATGGCGGAGCTGTTCATCCAAACACTCCCTCATCCATTCCAGCGAGAACACGCCAGGTCAGCTAACATAGTTTACCACTTAGGTCTTTCCTAACCAAGTTCATTGGGACTGAAATGGGTTGTGAAACCATAAGGTGAGTGATTCCACCAACAGACCTGATAAGTCAGTGACCTTTTGCAGGCGGACATCGATCAGTCATAGGAGAAAATCAACCCTGACAGCCAAGGGATTTTGTGCCATTGGGCCTTTGCAGCCCTATTTGCTCAGTGCCCACCCTGCACAGGACGCTGGAGCACTCATGCACACAATTGTCTTTTTCTTGCAGACGGCCACATCACTCTGCAGCTACAATTACCTGTATCTAGTGCTCGTTAAATGCTTTGAAGATTAAAAGCGCAGATACAAGTGTTAAATATTGTAATTATTCGTACTATGTAACATTGCTGCACTGAAAGCAGGGAGGAGTTGTTTTTTTGTGTTTGTATGTGGGAATACCATGACAGCTGCTCCTTTCTGTATGTGAATTGCTGCCAAGGACCTTGATAAGGGATTGTGCTTGAAGGAAAAGAACTGAGTCTGGGAGTTTTCTTGGAGTGCTGCATACCACAGTGAAATTAAACTGTGTTCTTACCAAGCTTCCACTGTCAGAGCTTATTTCTGTATGTGCTGATTACCCTGAGCTGCCTCTGGCTCTAGGAGGAGCAGAGGTGGCTCTCTGCAGCACGGCAGGTCTTGGTCCTACATGCAGCGTGCTGAAGAAAACACACTCACCTCAGAAAAACAACTTTGGAGCAGTCCTGCAAGCACCAGATCCTGAAGTCCATGCTTCTGATGTATTCAGTTGACACTCGGGGCTTTAGGGAAGAGCTGTCCCTGAAAGAGTTCAGGGCAGATAGGAGTTTAGTCTCTTCTTTCTGTTAAGGACACCTTCTGACCTTCCAGCACAGCAAAAAAGGCTTGAGCCTGACCATGGTTTTTCCACGCACTGCACTCCTCTCCTGCACTTTCTTCCTGGCACTGACTCACTCAAATGCCCAGGGGGAGCAGCCAGACTAAAAGCCCCTGGCTTTACTCCATTCTTCTTTATAGTCAGAAGCAGGTGGGAGGATGAGGTTGTGAGACCAGCACACAGTTCATTACTACCTTGCTACTGTTCCAAATTATGTCAGGAGCTGGGCTGACACCTACCTGGCTCTCTGTAGCCAAATACAAATAAGCCTAGTCTGAAGTTGGGTCACAACTGAGGACAAAGCCATGAGTGACCTCTTCAGTCTGTGGCACGGTGTTAAGTGTATTTCTGTGCACTCCTGGTCTTTGTGACACAGCACATACAGCCAAAGGCTGTAGCATTTAATCAGGCAGTGCTTCTCTAGGTGCACTGGGAGTTCATCTGAGCTAAGATTGAGAAGAAATCCTATGAACTGTTGTTTACATGCCTCACACCTTCCGTTCCCTGTTCTGCAACAGCCCTTACCAGATCTAAGCCTCACTGCATGAGGAGGCAAGTAGATCCCATAGCTCAAGACAAAATGATGCTATGACCCAACTCCTTCACACTGTCAGGCAGCTTTCGGGAAGAGATGGAAACTCTGAAAGACCGGGGAACAATTTTGTCTCCCCCTTCTTCACTCTCACACATACACAGTTCTGAAGATGTAAAGCCACAAAAAGGGTGGTTGCTCCCATTGGAAGAGAAAATATCAAAGTAAAGTATGCAGCTGAAAACTTACCCTCAAAGAGGGTAAGTGTAAGAAACTGCTCATGGTATGGGCAGGCATCAAGCTGCTAAGACCCAGTTTAAGAGTAGTTCAAGAGCCTGCAGCTTCCCCCAACTCCCATAGGTCTTGAAGGTGCTCTGGGAAAGAAGTCATGTTTCAGTCCCATGGAAAGCCCCTGTTTTAATCTGAAACCTACTGACAGCAACAGCACTGGATTTGGGATTAGAGATTTGGATTGTACCTTCAGTGCTTTGCACAGAAAGTATATTTGTATGTCTTTTAAAAGGGATGAGGAGGAGAAAAAAAGTATTAAAATATATATTCACTTGAGAACAGTTTTAAGCTCACAGACAAGCTTTGGAGAAGGCAGGAAGGTAACAGAGGATGAAGGACTAGCAAAAAAGAAGCCTGGGTGTGTCACAGGGGAAGGGAAAGGTTGTAGGAGGAAGCGTGGGAGGCAATGCAGACAAGCTTACTAAATTGCAAGGCAAAACGTGGATTTTGTCCCCAAGCAAAACACCTCGGTAGTGCTGTCAGGTCAAGCTAATAAAGGGAACTCTTCAGAGACTCCGACGTCTGTCTGTATTTCCTTTCTCACTAAGAGGAAAAATAATTAATAAGCACCTTCTCTCTGGCAATCAGCAACTATTTACATCAGCCTATGTGAAGATGGCAGCCCTCCTGATCACAAAGCACACCTTCTCTTCAGCAGTGCAGCTCCTGCTCTGTCAGCCCTGCAACACTGCACCTGACTTGGAAGAAGCTCCTTTCAGAAGGGGCTGAAGGTAGGCAGCACCCTCTGTACAGGCTAGAAAGAGAAACTAACTTTAGAGGTTTCTAAAGCCTCAGGAGGTTTTCTGCACCATGAAAACCAAGCTCCAGTATTGGCAGGGTCTTTACAACAGAGGATTTGCTGTAAAGCGTAACTGTTACTGGCAAGATGGAAAATTCACAGTGAATTCAGTAACTAATAGCACTTCCTTTGTTTACTATGCAGAGGACACAAGAAAATTAAGCTAATCTGGTGCTTGTCCAAGCCCCTGCTAAAAACATTTTTGACAAAAGCTGACCTCTTTGCTCCTGAATAAATATTAGCAATTTGTTTGCGCATTGTGCAGCCAGTTTGGTAGACAGGCAAGAAAAAACGAGCAAAGAATTTATTCAGTCATTTTCTTCCCCGCACCAATTGTCAAATAAATTATTCACAAATACAAGCTTCCATCATTCATCCAGCACTAGACTAAACACTTTCTACTAAACTTAGTTTTCAGCATCATGTTTCAGTTTATAGTTACATTTTTCCCTAGGCAAAGTGAGCCAGTCATTAGACAACTCTCATAGTTTTCCACTAAACATGCTTGATTAAGTCTTTTAAGAAAGAGTAGGTGGAGGAAATTGTGCTTTAAAGTCAATGGGAACATTTCCATTCACTTCAATGGGAAATGCGCTGGAAGAGATAACATTATTTTGAAGAGTTAATGAGCGTATTTAAGTCTGTACAGAAAAAACCTATGCCACTGTTGCACTTTTGAGGGACAGCTTTCAGAGTAAGAAACCAATCTCAGTACTGGAACTGCCTAAACCAGCAGTTTTCCCTAATACCACCCCATAGTCCTTCCTGGCACATAATGCACACATATGAAATCCAGCAGCATCATCCAAGCTCTAGTTTTGCTCACTCTTCAGTGGCTGAACTTCTGTGACTGCATTCAGCGTGGTGGTGCTGAGCTGGTACAGGTGCTCACCTTTAATTTCTCCAAGCCAGAGCCACAACTGATGCAATTCAGTTTAATGGCTTGAGGATCTGGCCTCGTTTGAAAGGGAAAGAATATGAAAAAATAAAATAAAATAATTTTAAACATTAATTTCAAACACTAATTCGAATATGAATTTCTGAACTGATTTACTGCAATGCCACACAGGCGTGCAAGGTCAGGATCACATACAAGTCAGAGACCTCTGAGACAAAGTAACTACATGAAGCTACTACATTTGGAATTTCTACGGGTAAGCAAATTGAAAAACAGGCACACATCAAGAGCACACCTTCGCTGCAGGTCAGCAAGGAAACTCCATGTCATCATTTTCTTCAAAGACATTTAGATGGATGCTGCCATTCCCCTAAATTTAGGAGAAAGAGGGACATGATGTACTATTCAGTCTATGCAAATCCTTGATGAGCACTACTGAGTGCAACACCTGTGTTCACCTCTGCAGAAAGCAATCGTTTTAAAAGAGTGGGTATCATGAGCCCTTTTCTTCCAAAGGAAATGGTCTATTTTATCCCCAGTCCAATCAGTTCCAGATGAATCCTTGAAGAGTATCCCCCAAGAAAATTATGCTTATTCATTATTGGCACATCAGCTCAAAATCCCTGGCACAGTCAGTGTACAAAGGTAGAGCACAAGGCAGTCCCTACCCTGCTGAGATTGCAATCTCAAAAGACATAGGTGAAAACAAAACAAAACAAAACAAAAAAACCAAAACCAAAATAGACAAACAGGCTCAGCAAATGTTGAAAGCTAGAGGTGTGGTGGAGGGCTCGCATTCCTTCCCTTATTGTGTAGATGCAAGACATGCCCAGCCTCTGGAGGGAAACAGATGCATGGGAGAGACATGAAACTATTCCCATGGCCCAGGCTGGCCATCGCTATCACCGCAACCTTCTTTTGCAGAGCTCACTCCTATCCAGAACTGTTGTTCCAGTTGTAGATGTGCCCATGGTGAATATTAAGCACAACATATCTAGATGTAAGACCATAACATTCTCTCCTTGACTCAGCACACTTGGCAGGTTCAGCTCAGAGCTTTCTAAAGGGCCAGTGTTTGAAAGTATTGCTGTCTGCATTTTTTTTCCCAGAACCTGTGCTTTAGACCTTCAAGCTCAAGGCCTGAGTAACAAGGAGAGAGGCAATAGTATAAAAAGCGATGTGACTCCTGCCAAAATGTGTCACTTCAAGTCACTCCATCCAAAAACCACAAGGATCTGGCCAGAGTGGAAACCTGTAAAATACAGAGATACATGGTGCAGAGCCGATAACAACCTTCACTTCAAATTTGTCCCAGAGCCTGAGACATTATCTATTGAATCAGACCCTGCGGGTACTTAGACGCCNCTGCAACAGCCCTTACCAGATCTAAGCCTCACTGCATGAGGAGGCAAGTAGATCCCATAGCTCAAGACAAAATGATGCTATGACCCAACTCCTTCACACTGTCAGGCAGCTTTCGGGAAGAGATGGAAACTCTGAAAGACCGGGGAACAATTTTGTCTCCCCCTTCTTCACTCTCACACATACACAGTTCTGAAGATGTAAAGCCACAAAAAGGGTGGTTGCTCCCATTGGAAGAGAAAATATCAAAGTAAAGTATGCAGCTGAAAACTTACCCTCAAAGAGGGTAAGTGTAAGAAACTGCTCATGGTATGGGCAGGCATCAAGCTGCTAAGACCCAGTTTAAGAGTAGTTCAAGAGCCTGCAGCTTCCCCCAACTCCCATAGGTCTTGAAGGTGCTCTGGGAAAGAAGTCATGTTTCAGTCCCATGGAAAGCCCCTGTTTTAATCTGAAACCTACTGACAGCAACAGCACTGGATTTGGGATTAGAGATTTGGATTGTACCTTCAGTGCTTTGCACAGAAAGTATATTTGTATGTCTTTTAAAAGGGATGAGGAGGAGAAAAAAAGTATTAAAATATATATTCACTTGAGAACAGTTTTAAGCTCACAGACAAGCTTTGGAGAAGGCAGGAAGGTAACAGAGGATGAAGGACTAGCAAAAAAGAAGCCTGGGTGTGTCACAGGGGAAGGGAAAGGTTGTAGGAGGAAGCGTGGGAGGCAATGCAGACAAGCTTACTAAATTGCAAGGCAAAACGTGGATTTTGTCCCCAAGCAAAACACCTCGGTAGTGCTGTCAGGTCAAGCTAATAAAGGGAACTCTTCAGAGACTCCGACGTCTGTCTGTATTTCCTTTCTCACTAAGAGGAAAAATAATTAATAAGCACCTTCTCTCTGGCAATCAGCAACTATTTACATCAGCCTATGTGAAGATGGCAGCCCTCCTGATCACAAAGCACACCTTCTCTTCAGCAGTGCAGCTCCTGCTCTGTCAGCCCTGCAACACTGCACCTGACTTGGAAGAAGCTCCTTTCAGAAGGGGCTGAAGGTAGGCAGCACCCTCTGTACAGGCTAGAAAGAGAAACTAACTTTAGAGGTTTCTAAAGCCTCAGGAGGTTTTCTGCACCATGAAAACCAAGCTCCAGTATTGGCAGGGTCTTTACAACAGAGGATTTGATGTAAAGCGTAACTGTTACTGGCAAGATGGAAAATTCACAGTGAATTCAGTAACTAATAGCACTTCCTTTGTTTACTATGCAGAGGACACAAGAAAATTAAGCTAATCTGGTGCTTGTCCAAGCCCCTGCTAAAAACATTTTTGACAAAAGCTGACCTCTTTGCTCCTGAATAAATATTAGCAATTTGTTTGCGCATTGTGCAGCCAGTTTGGTAGACAGGCAAGAAAAAACGAGCAAAGAATTTATTCAGTCATTTTCTTCCCCGCACCAATTGTCAAATAAATTATTCACAAATACAAGCTTCCATCATTCATCCAGCACTAGACTAAACACTTTCTACTAAACTTAGTTTTCAGCATCATGTTTCAGTTTATAGTTACATTTTTCCCTAGGCAAAGTGAGCCAGTCATTAGACAACTCTCATAGTTTTCCACTAAACATGCTTGATTAAGTCTTTTAAGAAAGAGTAGGTGGAGGAAATTGTGCTTTAAAGTCAATGGGAACATTTCCATTCACTTCAATGGGAAATGCGCTGGAAGAGATAACATTATTTTGAAGAGTTAATGAGCGTATTTAAGTCTGTACAGAAAAAACCTATGCCACTGTTGCACTTTTGAGGGACAGCTTTCAGAGTAAGAAACCAATCTCAGTACTGGAACTGCCTAAACCAGCAGTTTTCCCTAATACCACCCCATAGTCCTTCCTGGCACATAATGCACACATATGAAATCCAGCAGCATCATCCAAGCTCTAGTTTTGCTCACTCTTCAGTGGCTGAACTTCTGTGACTGCATTCAGCGTGGTGGTGCTGAGCTGGTACAGGTGCTCACCTTTAATTTCTCCAAGCCAGAGCCACAACTGATGCAATTCAGTTTAATGGCTTGAGGATCTGGCCTCGTTTGAAAGGGAAAGAATATGAAAAAATAAAATAAAATAATTTTAAACATTAATTTCAAACACTAATTCGAATATGAATTTCTGAACTGATTTACTGCAATGCCACACAGGCGTGCAAGGTCAGGATCACATACAAGTCAGAGACCTCTGAGACAAAGTAACTACATGAAGCTACTACATTTGGAATTTCTACGGGTAAGCAAATTGAAAAACAGGCACACATCAAGAGCACACCTTCGCTGCAGGTCAGCAAGGAAACTCCATGTCATCATTTTCTTCAAAGACATTTAGATGGATGCTGCCATTCCCCTAAATTTAGGAGAAAGAGGGACATGATGTACTATTCAGTCTATGCAAATCCTTGATGAGCACTACTGAGTGCAACACCTGTGTTCACCTCTGCAGAAAGCAATCGTTTTAAAAGAGTGGGTATCATGAGCCCTTTTCTTCCAAAGGAAATGGTCTATTTTATCCCCAGTCCAATCAGTTCCAGATGAATCCTTGAAGAGTATCCCCCAAGAAAATTATGCTTATTCATTATTGGCACATCAGCTCAAAATCCCTGGCACAGTCAGTGTACAAAGGTAGAGCACAAGGCAGTCCCTACCCTGCTGAGATTGCAATCTCAAAAGACATAGGTGAAAACAAAACAAAACAAAACAAAAAAACCAAAACCAAAATAGACAAACAGGCTCAGCAAATGTTGAAAGCTAGAGGTGTGGTGGAGGGCTCGCATTCCTTCCCTTATTGTGTAGATGCAAGACATGCCCAGCCTCTGGAGGGAAACAGATGCATGGGAGAGACATGAAACTATTCCCATGGCCCAGGCTGGCCATCGCTATCACCGCAACCTTCTTTTGCAGAGCTCACTCCTATCCAGAACTGTTGTTCCAGTTGTAGATGTGCCCATGGTGAATATTAAGCACAACATATCTAGATGTAAGACCATAACATTCTCTCCTTGACTCAGCACACTTGGCAGGTTCAGCTCAGAGCTTTCTAAAGGGCCAGTGTTTGAAAGTATTGCTGTCTGCATTTTTTTTCCCAGAACCTGTGCTTTAGACCTTCAAGCTCAAGGCCTGAGTAACAAGGAGAGAGGCAATAGTATAAAAAGCGATGTGACTCCTGCCAAAATGTGTCACTTCAAGTCACTCCATCCAAAAACCACAAGGATCTGGCCAGAGTGGAAACCTGTAAAATACAGAGATACATGGTGCAGAGCCGATAACAACCTTCACTTCAAATTTGTCCCAGAGCCTGAGACATTATCTATTGAATCAGACCCTGCGGGTACTTAGACGCCACTCTGCCTACTTTTTGGATCCCACTGGGATTTAGGCTGCAAACAGGTGCCAAGATGCTCTGACTCAGGCAGTTGCAGGCATGCCCAGCAGCAGAGCTACCCGTGCTCAGGGAGCACGCAGGTAGAGATGGAGGCACAGACCCAGGCTGGATGTTTTCAAGGTTAGATGTTTGCTCAGCACAGGGTAAAGGGGCATTGCCATGATTTTGGGCTACAGGGCCTGAACTCCACTTATTCCCTGTTGCAAATGACAAAGCTCCCCCTTGAAGCTGGCCTTCATAAAAAGCCATCCAGATTTTCTCCACACTGTTCTCTCCATTTAATTTAAGTGTGCCTAATCAGGAAATCTACTTAATTGGTGTATCTCTGTTAAAAATCAGGGGTGCTTACTAACAATGACTGCATCTTGATCGGGATGGTAATATCACTTAATTGGGATGCCTTCAGGTATCTTAGTGGTTTGGGTTTTTTATGTCTCAAGCTCAAGCTAGTTTTGTCTGTCTGCTCCTCATAAAACAGCTTTCAGTTCCTCCTTAGTAATGATACAGGCAAACGATGATGTAAGTTACTTTAACATTTTTTGCTTCTGGCTGTTAGTTGGTGTGGGAGGGGCAAATTACCTGTTTCTGTGGGTGTTCTTGCCACAGGGACAGTTACGGTAGTTGCAGTCTCCATCCCATGCAAACACTTCTGCCTCCGACAGCCTCCCTGTCACACGGCACCTCTCCAAAAGGCTCTAGTGAATAGAGAAATGCTGTTTTTTGCTGCCTGGCAAGCTCATCTAAATTGCAGGAAAGATACCAAGCAGAGTGTCTGTACTGAGTATTCCCTTTGTAACTGACTGTTTCAATGTTTGCAGTGTCTGCAACTCTTGAGAGCAAAAGTGTGCGCTGAAGAAAAGCTGTGAATCTGCCTTGGGACCAACAAACCACACTTACACCGCACAGTTATAAATGTGCAATTATTTTTAAATGTAAGCCTCAGATTCTTAGCTGCTTCTATTTTAGGGGTTATCAAGTTAAATAGAAAAGTTTGTCGGTTTTTTTTAAATGAATTATCAAGGGTCCTTTTCTTCATGCTACACTATCTTAAAACACCTGTACTTGTATTTATCAAGTGTAGTACCTCTGAATTGGTCATCTGGCACTGACTGTAGTCTGGCAATCTCTTCTGCCTTGCAAAGTGTGGGAACTGACCTTGCCTGCCTTGGCTGATGCCATCATCATAAGGAAACCTTAGCCATGTTGCCATCACAGTTGGCCAGCCGGTCTCACTGGGGCAGGAACTGGGGTGTGAGCTCAGCAAGTGAGGTGGTGACATGCCAGAGCCATGCATCCAACACACGGAGGTCTAAAGAAGAGGGCTAATGCCACCTGGATAAAAAAGAAAGTCAGTAAGCTTTGCTTTTATTTAATCAAAGAAGGGGAGATATTGAAATACGTACTGCCAAAGTTCATTTCTTCTTCAATACAACTTTTCTGTTCAAATCATGCCTACCAGTCTGTTTACAGATTGGCAGAAGTGGCACTGCATGTGGGTTTACAGAGGCAAAGAGGGAGAGAAAGAATCAGAAACTGCAGTTTTAACACACTCAGGAACTGTATAATGACTTCTTTTACCTTTAAATGGTATGCTGCCTCATTTTGAGGGCAGAGACCAACTAGAAAATGGGGCTTGCCTGGGGTCATAGCCCACGGAACTCCCGCAGCTGTGAGTTTCAAGAGTTACACAAGGCGCATTTAAAGCACCATTTCTTTTGTGTATTCCCTGTGGTCTGTGGAAAATAATAGCTACATCTTGCTACCTCTACTTTTTAAACTATTCTTTCACTTCTTTTTATTGTACTTTGCTTTTTGCAGAGTGAGACATTGTTTTCTGTATGTAAACAAGCATGGGTTACTTCCAGCAGCGAACAAATAACTGCAAAGAGAGCATCTATGGCTTCATAAAAGTGCATATGCAGATATCTAAGTTTTATTACTTATATTACCATAGCTCCTAGGAGCATTAGAGGAGACTAGTTCTTTGGTGTGATTGTCCTTAATAAGCATAAATGCCTTGTAAAACCCTTTAAATGCCTTGAAAACCGTGAGTGCATGTAGCTGTGCATGTGTGTGTGTATGTGTATGCAAATTTACACATCTCTGTGGCCATTCTGTGTAGGCATCTGCTTCTGGGTTAACCAGATAGTTTTACAAAGCTGTTCCTCGGAGGTTGAACACATCAGTAATTGGACAGCAAGGGGGAGGTTAAAAAACAGAAGTACTTTTCCTGGAAACCAACGCTTTTTCACTCGCAAGCTTTATTGGCAAGCCTGGCAACCAATAAAGACATTCCTTGGCAGAAGGAGGAATATAATGGCCTGGACGCAGCTGGCATCGCTCTAGAGCTCACCTCCGACAACGTGCTGCGCCCCGCGAAACCCGCCCCGCTCGGCCGCGACTCCGAAGGGTCGGCGTGGGGTGCGGGACCCCGCGAGAGCCGGGGTGCCGGGGTGCCGGGGTNCACCTCCCCTTCTTCTGCCTCCCGAGAAAGCTCCCAGCCCTCAAAAACGAGTATGGGAAAGGCAGGCAATTATCTATCCAGAGGCTGATCTCTATCTGCTACCTAATGACTTGCCAAGTACTTATCACTTCCCAGACTAGGAACTGTCGCTTCATTCTAATGTAAATAAACCCTTTATACAAATAAGTCTCTCTCTCCTCTCGTCTGCTAGAGATGGAGCAGGAGATGGAGCAGGACGGGGCTGCTGAGGCTCATACTCTGAGCTTCGTTGCTCCCTGTGTGTTTTCATTTATATGAATCCAGAGAATCCAATAGATTGAGCCCCCCTCCGCCGTCGCTGCTCCTCCCAGAGAAAGGAAGGAAATTAGGGAGGAAAAGGAACACTAAAGGGACAGGGGACCTTGGAAAGTAAAAGAAAAAAAAAATTTAAAGTTCCATGTCTGGCTATCCTCTTGTCAGTATAGGAGTGAATTTTTAACACCCTAAGCCGCTCAGATGATAGTGCTTTACCATGGGATGCCAAAGCCAGAAAACCTACCAAATAATTAAAGGTTTCTTACACACTTGCAGGTTTTTCTGTGTGTGTGTGTATGTGTGTGTGTGTGTGCGTGTGATAGTACTTTACAGCACAAACAACACAAGTGGTTTCCCACAGCCTTATTCTTAGCTCCGCGACACCTCTTTGACACAACCTGGTCACAGAGACGAATTATGAGTACGACCGCGATAATTATCGTGGGAAGATGAAATGCTCCGACCTCTTGATGGTCTCGGTTCTTCTTTGTAAACTAAATGCAAAATTCGCTTTTAGATACCGAACGGGAAATTAAGGTATTTCTCTCGTGCATGGCGCGAAGCCGATGTCTGCTGCCTCATTTACTGAAAAGGATAATTTATTTCTCAGCCAGGAACGAGAGGCTAAAGATGCCACAGGGAATGGAGTGCTCATTTTCGTATTAAGTTGTGTTATTTATGTCTCAAGATAAAAGATGCCCTGGATTGGAAAACTACCTCGGTACATTTATGGAATTGTTTACCCACGTTAATAAAATAACAATCACGCCTGTTTGCTTAACTGAGTACCACGCAAAACAGATCTTGCATTTACAGCTCGGCTTAATTGCACAGGTTTGAGATGGCAGAGGTGCTGGTGCAAGGACGAGAAGGTGGGAGGAAGGGATTGCTGTCACCCATGTCCAGCGGCTGCAAACAGAGAGGGAGACTTTCGGCACAATAGATTTTTCTACTAGTGAAGCACAGATTTGATGCGATCACTTCCCTCCCTGCCCCTCGAAAGGATGTCAGCGGTTTTCTCCTGTGGTGTCGCCTGCTGTTTAAAGAACATGGAAAGCTGCATCCTGAGATGCAGAGACAGGCTGGGTGGCTGGTTTCAGAGTTACAGGGACACTGCTATGATGTTGAAGCCAAAAGAGAGGGAGAGAAGCGAAGCTCTGACTACGACTAAATATAAACAGCCCGGGGCTGGAAAGCAGTTCACCTCCAGGTCTTTGAGAGGAGCGAGAAGGACAAGGCACAGCGAATTGTTTGGGTCCACCTGGGTTTTGCCCAGGTCAAATGGTAGTTCTGCCGCCTACCGCTCCGATGTCATCTTTCTTTCTGACATCTTCCTAAATAAGGTGGCAAATGACCACACACACGAATCCTCGGAGGTTTTCAAGACAAACGCGGCTCCCCTGGCCTGGGTCTGCCCATCCGGGCTCCCTCCCAGCCGGCGGCGTCCCCCGCCCGGCTTCGAGGAGAGGCGGCAGCGGCCGTGCCCGCCGCCCGGGGGCCTGCGGGAGAGGGGGCCCACGGAGGCCGAGGCTGCTGCCGTCCTGCCCCGTTCCTGCGGCAGAGCCCGACGGGGCACCTCCAAGGCGGCTGTCCCGCACGGAGGCCCGGCTGGCTAAGGCGGCAGAGGTAGGGCGCCTGGGAGAGGTAGCCCTGCCGTACGGCCGGGTGGGTGAAGACCCAGCGCCAAGGGCTCTTTCTGGGTGGTATCCAAAGACAGCAGGGGGAAAACTGATCTTTCTGCCTCCCTGAACCCGTTGCTTCCCCCCAACAAGCACACACACAAGCCCCAAATTCCACTATGAACCTTCACAATGGTGACTTTTGTGCCTCGAGTAGAGAAACTAAAGTCCTGCTGGGTTGAGGTCTGTAACTTAACACACGTTAGTTGCGTCAGATCGCAATTATAGCATCAGGGTGGCTATTGCAAAATATATTAGATGCAAAATACTTCGGATTAATGCCTCCCCCCTCTCCTCCTTCGCTATACTGAAACTCCTCGGTGTTACTCCTGTGCAACAGCTTCGCTACCGTCAGCATTGTCCAGATAAAATGAAAAAGCCACTGAAGGCTCCGAGTCTCGGAGCGGCACGTTACGGACGCTCAAGGGAGCGAGCGGGAAGCCCACGGAAATTGTTTTTAACGGCAGGTAATACCGTGGGAAAACCGGATGACCTGGACTGCATGGAAACGTGCTAAAATGCCCTTTTTCTTTTTCTTCCCCCGCCC
>VXBI01007297.1:636525-652187 GCA_013397375.1 Toxostoma redivivum
AGATGGCCTTCCCCGGCAGCCAGCCGCTTTACCGCACCTCCGGGGCCTTCGTCTACGACTGCGGCAAGTTCTGAGCGCGCCCCGTCGCGGGGACACCGCGGGAACTCCGCTCCGCACCGCGCCACCGGCCCCCGCAGCGCCCGCGGAGGGAAGCAAGCGCATCGCGAAAAGCTTTTGTACAGAGACAGCCCCAAAGCATGTCTTGGTTTGTTAAAGGACAGTGTTACTCCAATAACACGTAAGTTTTTTTGGTTTTTTTTTTCTAATTGCTTTGAGAAATACTTTTTTTCCCCGCCTCCCACCCGGCGCTCTTCCCCGTCCCTTAAGGTATTGTCATGCCCCGTGTTTAAAAGGGAGCGAAAAGTCCTGCGTAGTGTACCAGCTTCTTTCCCCCTCCCCTTCCTCTTCTACAAGGACTTGTTTTAAAATGTAAATTGCGACATAGTAATTTATTTTTAATTTGTAGTTGGATGTTGCGGACCAAACGCCAGAAAGTGTTTCCCCCTTTCCTGAAAAGTGACGTTAAAATTGACTGAAACGCTGATTTTTTTTTTCACTATATATAAAAAGGGAAACTGTATTAATCTTATTCTATCAATATTTTTCTTTTTTTTTTTGTTGAAAATATTCTGAAGGTATTGCATTGTTTGTTTATTAATAAATTACCATTCAGTTGGAATGATCCTTTACACGTCTGTATATTTTAATACTTTCATTTAGAGAGAGAGAAAGAAAGAGAGGGAAAAGGGATTTCATAACTATCTTTGTCGCTGGAACAGCTTGTTCCCCTCCGCACAAATTCCAAAGACCATTTAGGAACTGCCAGGTCGAAAAATCCCTTTTCAGTCTCTTCTGCAATACGTTCCACTTAGTCAGCTCGCCTTATCCGCTAGGAAAAAAATATTTTCCCATGGCAGCTCTGAGTTGGCAAATAAAAAAACACGTTTTCTTAGCAATTAATGGCAAGACCTGGAAACATTTGACCATACACAGGAGTATGGCGACATTACGTTGTTTTAAATAATATGCCTATGTAAGGATATATTAAGAGATAACTCCGAGGTACAAGTGCATGCACTAGATTCCAGACCATGTGTAACTCTATATGTCGAGCTATCGATCGCTCTGTGTGTGTTTCAAATGTATTTATATCTAGGATTTACATATGTACCGATATTTAAAGAAGGATTACATATTTATTTATAGTTTCATATACGCAATGCATATTTTTCTAAACTCCAGTGTATAGCAGATGCCAAATAATCTGTAGTACGTGTATTCTTAAATATAATGCTAGCATATAAATCACCGCTTCTTAGAATTGATAGGAAGGCATGCAATCGCATCAGTGAAGCCGCTTCTGTAACACTTAAAGTACTATTTTATTTCGAGGGGGCGGGGGGAAGAGTAGTTGGGTTAAAGGGTACTTGTATGGTATACCCTTACACCTTTCTAGCTCTGCATTACTCCCGTCCTTCAGGGACTTTATTAGTCTGTATCTCAGTTGCTCGGACTGAAATTACTTTTAAAATATTTTGTGTGGGTGAATTTTTCTTATACATTTGTTTGGGTGATGTTTTGGTTTGGTTTTTCGTTGTTTTTTTTCTTTCCTTACCTCCCCCAGTTTTCCTCAAATCGGAAAAAAAAATATTACCAGGGTAGCAAATGAGTGCTGCACAGATTGGCATCTTGTCATATCAAGAATCCTACCTTCTGGACTATTTACTATTAAGAATCTACGGTCAATGGGGGATCACCTTCCCCTTTTGTAAGTAACCACCAAAATGCAATAAATCCATTAACTTAAAAGAATCAGCCTTGTCAGTCAGACTTGGAAATAAGTTTATTTTATTATAGATATTTAAGGTCTAAAATTTGCTTTCAAGTTAATACAGTTTCCTATCAGAATCTCTTATCTAAAGGCAACACTTAGCATTAATTGCTGCTGCATTGTTAAGTGTTACGCTGTAAATAAATACAAAGGTATTTACAGTTCAACCTTATTACCTTGCTTTTGAGCTGTGCTTCCCTTCCAAAACAATAGTCCAATGTTTAGAAAACACTTTCAGCAGATGGAATGAACTGGAGGGAGTGTGTCATCTTTGAACGCGTTGGCTTAGAATGCTTTTATTTAAGTATGGCATAGTCTCTGCTTTTTCGTGCTAGTACCTTTACAAAGATTACCGGCCTTATTTACATTTATTTGTTTGCTAAGTTGGGTAGGAGAACCTCAAACGCTCCATTACTCGCTTGTGGTAAAGCTGATGAGGAGGACGAGCAAAGTTGAGCGCCTTCGCTCCGGGGACATATTTTAATTGCTGCTCCCCGTTTTTCACCAGTAAAGGGAAATAAAATGTTATGTATGCTCGGTCGGGCTCACTTTCTGCTCGCCCCTCTCCCAATACCGGCGGGACTGTCGGGCCAGAGGCACGACAGGGCTTTCACTGCCTTACGCCTCCGCTCGCCCTCGCTGGAGAGGGGACCCTCGGCGGGGTAGCTCCCTCTGTCCTGGCAGATGGGTTTGCCAGCGGGGTGGCTGCATAATAAGACCATTCTTGCCTCCCGTCATGTATTTAAAATAAAATTTAAAGAAGGCAGAGGGTAGAGGCGATCGAGTCTGCTATTTGCCTGTTATTTTTGTTGCAATCAGGCGCCGACTTTCCTGTAGTTTGGGTTTCTCAGCGGTCTGCAGCGGTAGGATGTTTGTGGCGAAAATAAATAAGGGAGAAGCAGTTGTCAGCCCAGCTTGTTTAATAACCCTTTGCATTGTCAGTGGTGCTGCTCGGCTGGGGAAGCTGGGCGGGGGGCCGTGCGTAGCTTGAACGAGCGCCGTGTGTAATTACTGCTAATGCTTGGGGCGGTCCGCGGCCCTCTGCCGCTGGGCGGCCGCGCAACTTGCGCTGCCCGTGGCGCTGGCTGCGAAGGGGGCGGGTGGTGTGGGCTCGGCGAGCCGGGAGGGCGGCTCGCAGTCAGGGAGGGGGCAAAGGGAGACTTCCCTCTCGATCGCAGGTAGGTCGTGTCGGGATCTTCTGCCCCCGGAGGAGATCCCTTTCCTGAAGTGACGTGAGTGGTGGCGGCGGAGGTCGCCTCCTGCTCCTCAGTGCGATGGGCTGGCTCACTGCACACGAGTGCTTCGTCTTGAGTTTTAAAAATACTGTTTAATTTATATTATTATCATAATCATAATAATAATCTTTTTTTTCTCCCCTTCCGCACAGAAATTGATCACAACGAAAATAGGATTAGCAGTGCTGGCGGTGCCCGCGGTAGGGAGTGCGAAGTGCGGGCTTGGCCGCGGGAGGCCCGCGGGGCGCGCAGTCCGGAGCCGGGGGGCCCAGCGCGACATTGCACGGACGGGGGGCGGCAGCTCCGAGCTCTGCCGGGCCGGAGCCTTCGGCGTGAGGCATTGCACCTACTGCTGGGATCGGGAAAGGCCGAGCGGGCTCGCTAGAAACCTTCCCGGGCTGGGGCAGCGCAACTGAGGGGCACGGAGTGGAGCGTCTGCCGCGGTCCACTATGAACTGCGGGCAGCGGGTCCCAGCTTGGGGCACGAACCCTTGTTTCTCTTGTGCTTCCCTCCTCTTGCGCACAGGAGGCAAACCCTAGCGTCCCTTCTGACCTGTGATTGTGTCCCAGCAGAACTGGGCCTGCCCTGAACGCCAAAAGAGATGCGGTCCGACCTTGCGCAGCGGTGGGCACGGGACATGCGCCCGGGCAGCAGCTGAGAGGTGTGCCCGTAAGGCCTCGACATCTGTGGTGGCAGCCCCTACAGCAAACGGGGACGTTTGGCCCCAGTTATGCCTGCGGAGAGGTCATTTAGGCGCCAGGTTAGCATGGTGCTTTGAGAGGTTTTTTAGCTCAAACTGATTTTTTCCCCCAACCTGTCGCTTTGCTTTTCGTCTATGAGAAAACCAAACAAAACAACTTTTTTTTTTTTTTTTTTTTAATTATATAAATTNAACCAAACAAAATTTTTTTTTTTTTTTTTTTTAATTATATAAATTTGAGGAACCATTCAATTTACGTGGTGGTTCTGGTGGTTTCTCACTTGTACTTGCTCATCTCTCACTTGAACTGTGGAAAATGTAGAGGAGGAATATTCTCTTTTCTAAGTTTCCTCCTTAGAATTTCTTCTTAAAGTAATTACAGTTCCTATTATGTTCTGCAAAGGTCATAATCAAAAATAGCAGAGAAGTGCATGCAAATAGTCGAGAGGACATGGATTAAATAAAACCCCTTCTATACCTCCACAGGCCAGGTCAGATGGAGAGCATGGTGGGGCTGTGTTGTGGATGGAGACATTTAAGGGAGTGGTTCCAAATCGGCGTTTTATGATATCTGGGGACCTTTCTGATAGCCAAGAAATTGGGAAAGGTGTTTCGAAGTTAGCGGCTAGTTTCGTAGCCGGGTTCAATTTCCTAACCCTTTTGGTAACTCAGGGGCTGCAGCGTTTTGACCAGCTGCCTGTAGGCTTCTCTGACTTCCCCAAAAATACGCCGCTGGAGCAGGACGAGCTTAAAGTTTCGCCCTGTCCTCTGGAGACTTGGCTTGGAAGTTTCGGGCGAGTCGCGCACGGCGCACGCAAAGCCGGTGCGGGTTTTGAAGGGTTTTTTTGCGGGTTTTGCGGGAGGCAGCGCGGCCCTGCCGCTGCGCGGGCAGGAGCGGTGGCACACGGTCGGGGCCTGCGCCTGTCCGCGGCCACGTAAAGATGAGCTTGAGGAAGAGTGCGCAGTCTTTATTACGTCGTTTGATTGCGTAGGCAAAAGCGTGTAGCGCCGAGGCGCGCACATGGCTCCACTGCACAGCGCAGGAGAGCTGCGGTGCGGCCCCTGGAAGCTCTCCCCCGTCCACTTCCCGAAATAAACCATTTCAATAGCGACGGCTAATTGAACGTTAGCTTTCAATTAATTTCACTCGTAAAGTAATTTAAACTCCTCCGCGTACTCAGTCCATTTTCCCCCGTCTCCCTGTGCTGGGATCGGGCATGTTGGCTAAATTCACCCACACTTTGAGATGTGCTGATCTTTTGATTCGGATTTTTTTTTTTTTTTTTGGTGGGGGGGATGGTGGGGAGGGAGTTGGGTTGGTTTTTGTTTTGTTTGGTGGATTTTGGTGGGGTTTTTTTTTTTGGCTAGGAGGGAGATGAGAAGCACGGTGGTGGGCGCTGTCAGGGCATCGCAGGCTGAGTTGTCGCTGCGCGGGGGCACAGGTAGCGCGCAGGGCGAGCTCAGGTTTACGCGGTAAGCTGCGCAAAAGGCTGGCGTGCCCGAAGTGTGGTGTAAGGGAACTGCTCGGAGCTCCCCGGGGACGCGCCCGGGTTTCGATCCGATATCTTGGTCACAAGCTCACGGGCTGGGAAGGTATCAGTCATCATTCCGGCACAGGTTTCCCCCCCACCTTTTTTTTCCCTTTTCCCTTCTGCCTAGCCTCCCCGGCGTCTTGTCTGTTGTGAATCCGCCCCAAAGGTGGTGCGGTGCCACGGTGAACGCAGTCCTCCTGGTTTAATTACGCTGGGGCTCATAAAGCCATTCGCTTCTTTCCAAAGTAATAAACAAACGTCGCGTTAGGTCAAGATTGATGGTGTCCATGCAATAAAAACGGGCCAGGTCAGGAAGGAATAAAATTCAATCAGAGCTCGCGGAATCATTTTTCAAGGGACAGAAAGACAGAAAAGGAGACGGGGGTCAAGGGAGACGATGTCGCCATTCACAACACACCAGCCGGGAGGGAGGAGGGCGAGGGTTAACGAGCGATTGTTTTTTATCAAGCGGAGCCTAATTGAACGAAACAATAGCCGCATAGAGGGGGGGAGAGGGCCGGCTCCTTACCCGGTAGTTGCGAGGCTGGGCGGCAGCCCCGTACCCTGGTGGAGGCACCGGGGACACCTCACAGCACTGCTGCGCTCCCCGTTCCCCCTTAAAATTATACACACGTGCCTGGGGCAGCGGGCAGGCCTTGTCCTAGGCCGGGGCTGGTAGGGCAGGTAGCGGGAGCAAACGATCGGGTGCCTGGGGACGATCCTGGGAGACCCCTCATTTCGTAACGAGGCGTCCTAAAGGGCCGGTTTGGACGGCTGGAGGAGTAAGCCTCAGATCTCCCGAGGGTAACTCCAGCTAGAACTAATTCCTTGAGTGTAGTTCGGTGCTAAAGCTGCTGGCGCCCAGCAGTTTGGCAAGCGCCTGCGAGGTGGTGGCCGCCGGACCCCCGACCGGCTGGGGGGTGTGGGGCTCGGAGGAACAGCCCCGTCGGAGGGTCGCGGTGCTCAGGGAAGAGACAGCAGCACAGCACTGCGGGGAACCCCCTGCGGTCCGAAGGACATCTTTTCTTCCCGGCCTGCTACGCCAGTGTTTTGTGCTGTGCGGGCCTGGGAAGCAGCCGGCAAAGGCTCCCTCCCTCCGCTCAGCAGGCAGGGTCTTTGGGGTGTGGGGGGGATTTCTCCCTCGCCCCTCAGGCCAACTCATCTGCTGCACACACCTCTGCGACCTTCTAGGCCCGTAACTTGCGCCTTACTTAGTATGCATGTGCCACAAAATAATAGCTGTTAAAAAGCACTGGGATGGAGAGCGAAGGGAAGGCAGCCCGAGCTACCGGTGAGAGCTCCCGGCTGAAAGAGAATTGGGTGTTCGGCAATTTTTAATTTTCTTTTTTCCCCTCCCTAAACAAAAACAGCTTGAAACGACTTGGGTGGGCAGGAGGGAACAATTTGTGAGCCAGAGAGCAAGTGAGCTGGGCAGGCAGCCGGCCCACAACTTACCTGCTGGAGACTTTCACCTGACCTTTAGGTGTCAGGGGGCTAGGCTGTGCCGTGTATCACCCCACGTTCAGGTCAACTGCTTTAGATTGCGTTCAGCAGAATTAAAACAACAACAGCGAAAACCTCAAACTGGAATCCCCCCTCCTTTCTAGCCTCCATCACCTCTGGGGAGAATCCAGGAAAACCAACACATTTAGAACCATTAACTCTTAAAATAGCTGAATTTCCTCCAGTAGAAAAAACGCAAATTATTACACTCATGAGTTCAGGATATTTATATATTATATGAATTGATGAATAAACATGTATCATTACAGCCATCATCCCTCGGAAGGCAAGTGCTCGGATCAGAAAAAAAATGCCATAAACGTTTTTCCCAAAATATTTCTGGAATTTATTTACTTGCCAGGACATTTAAACTGCCGAGTTTAATTTTTTTCTCTTTATTTTTAAAATAAATATTTAAAATAAGGAAAATGAAGGATGTTTTCCATTGAACGATAATGTAAAAGTACTGATAATATTGTCCGTAGCAGAAGAGAATTGTTTAAACAATGTCGGTGCTTGCAAGATTGCGCAGTATAAATACATTCCCAGTGCCGTTTTGATGCGAGTTTCGAGTGGAACTCTGTTTTCTGTATGCGTTCTCTATGTGCATTTCCCCCGGTCTGAGTGAGAGAAGGCTAAAGCCGTGAGCTGGCGGAGGACACGTCGCCCTGCCAGCTCTGCGGCCCCGGGCCGGGCATGCCCGGCTGCCCGCCGCATAGGACGGGGCGCAGGGAGTGGGACGGGGCCAGGGCCGGGCGCTCGCACACACCTCGCCCCTGACAGTGAGGAGCTGCTCGCCGTTTTCCCCAAGCGAGGATTTATGAAAGTGCTGGCGGCCAGCGCTTCTAGCCTCGCCCCTCAAGGATAGGATGGATTTAAAACCGAATAACGAATTGCAGAAAAATTACGGCTTTCTACCGACGCCATTTCCCACCCCCCAAGGGCTCCGCCGGAGGGGGTGGGACGGTGATGGAGCGCGGAATGCACCGGTGCGAGCTCATTAGCAAAGCAAAGGTTGCAGTTAGCGTCTGCTGCTGAGAAGCGACCTCTCCCCCTCCCGCCTCTCCTTAGCCCCCATCACCAAATAATTGCAAAGTATCTGTTGATGTTTTTCTTCCAGCCGTCAAAACGTTGGAGCCCTGCCTGCTCCAGGGCTCCGTCCTGGTTTTGTTGTGTCTGGAGACAATGCTCCGCCAGCGAACCATCAGAGGTGAAGGGGGGTCATGAGAGGAGGCAGGAGCGCGGCCCTGCGAGCCCACGGGGGCCTCCCCTTGCCGCCCACCCCTGCAAACCTGCCACCCACAGGCGGGAGGGGCGGCGACCCCCGCCCTGTGCCCCTCTCCCTGCGCTGCTCCGGGGCAGCCCTGAGCACGCCTTCCCGGCTGGGCGAGTAGCGGGAAGAGGATGTGACCCTCATGTCCGCCCGGGGGGGACGTGGCTGCTTTATGTGCAAGGCGTCGGGGGGAGGTGGTGGCTGCGGCAGACTCTTCCATTCTCCTAATTTACGCCTAAATTTTATTTTTCTAAATACCCTTGCAGCCTTCGATGCGTCTCCGAGAGCGATCAGACCCGGCCGCAGAGCCCCTTCCCACCACCCTAGGCCGGCGTGTTCGTGCCCGAGGAGCGGGGCTGCGCTGCCTTCAGCCCCCGTTTGCTCTTACTCTTGGAGCTTGTGCTCCAAGCTTCGAGGTGTATTTTTAGATGGCGCTGGCGGTTTTGCTCTGCGACCCCGAGGAAAACCCCGTCGCTTTGTCTCGCCGGCCTTCCGCAGCGGAGCCGGGGAAGAGGGCGGCGGGCCGGCTGTGTTGCTGGAGGGCCCTGGGGCAGTGCCGACCCCCTGCCCGGCCCGGTCCGGCCCGCTGGCAGAAGTGACAAGGGCTTGTGATCCCGTGGGGCACACATCCCATCTCAGGCCGCCGCCGCGCTCCTTGCTGTCTGCAAGCCCACGAGTGGCCAGTGGCGCTTGAAAGGCCTCACGTGAAAAGAAAAAAAAAATGTAAAAGGGGCTGTAGTGATACTTTTACCATTGTCAAGACAGGTTCTGGGGGAGGGCAGCGGCCCGTATGGCAGAGGCGAGGGGCTGAGTTATGGCCAAGAGACGTGGGGCGGCGGCGGCGGCGCTGACAGGCGGCGGGCGCGGGGGAGCGAGCCCGGCCGTCGCTGCTCGTAATTCCTGGCGCTGCCGGGCAGGGAGCCGCAGGCAGGGCTAGGCCGGCCTTCCCTAGCGGGCCCCGGCCCTCTGCAGCCCGCTGGGCAGGAGCTGGACCCTCTCTCCTCTCCCTGCCCACCCGAGTCCCCTCTTCCTGACGGGGTGCACTCCCGGGCAGCCCCCACCACTCAGCGCTGCCATTGCTATCCCGCTTCTTCCCTCCGCAGCAGCGGTGCAGGGTGATCTCTCCGCTTCCACGACGCAGTGGAATAGGCTGCCCGGGCGGGAACTCCCGGCAGGGTACCCTGCCCGTATTCCCGGCCCCGGGCAGTGCAGAGTGTCAATAGCCTGGCCCTGGCCTTTCCCCGCCGGTGCCTCTGCGGTTCCGGGAAAGGTTAAACCCACCTTGTCGTTTGCTTTGTTCGGTGCTGCTGCTGCGGATGGTTGGAAGCTTGCGAGAGAAGCGAGGAACTGGAGGCCTGCTCAGTTATTTACTATTGGAGCTGCTCTTTTCCATTAACGAAGATGCAGTGTCCCCATATGAGACTAGAGACGGGCAAGGGGGGGATGTATCTTTCGAACCCGCACGCAAAAAACGCTTGACATGCACGAAACTGATGTAGACAGCACAAGTCTGTAACTGGTGTATCAGCTACATATACCATATCATCTCCCTAAGTCGAAGCTTGTTTGTGGTTTGTTTTGTTTTGCTTATAAGTTATTATTTATTTCATTTTAAAGACGTGATCACGTGGTCCAAGAGCAGGACTTTAGAAGTAATTAAGAATCAGGCAGGAAGGTAGTGTTGGGGAAACCGAAAAGCAGTTCTGACCTTTGCCAAATGGTAAAAAGCAGCGGGGCAGTGTGCATTTTGTCCTGTCAGTACCTTTTTTTTTTGTCCCTACAAAGGCAGCAGAAAGACACACAGCACCAGGCCACTGCGAGGGACTGCTTGGTCTAGAATAAGTTTTCGCTTTTCCATTCTTTTTACGATTTGTTCCCAATATAGACAGAGAAACCAGAGAGTGAAAATGCTTCTCTGGAGTGTGCTACAGTGAGAGATGCCAAAGAAAAAACCCTGAAGTCGAAGCTCCCAGTCCTCGGCAGAGATGTGTAAACTAATATTCAGATGTACCAGCAAGCCTGCCAGTGAATCACTGTAAGCGAAAAAATAGTTCGCAACGATATAAAAATGCCTTGTCATAAAAGCGCTGGGATACTTTTAAAAAATATGATTCCATTCGCCACCAAAGACCCGCCACCCGCAGGCTGTGGCCGCCCGGCCGAGGCGCTGCGGAGGGGGCAGCCCTCGGTGCGGCCGGGCAGGCGGAGCTCGTCCCCTCCCCTGAGCCACTCGCCGCGGCCCCGCGGCGGAGGGGGAGCAGCGCTGACCACGGGAGCCCCGCTGGGCCGTGGCGGGGTGTGCGGGGCAGCAGAGCACAGAGCGCAGCCCTGCGGCCGCACACACGCGTGGGTGCCCGCGGCACCTTGGCCAGCGCGTCCTGCAGGGGCTGTAGCAGATCCAGCGGTGCGAACGCTACGGGAGAGGGCAGCTAATACAAGCACATGCACCCACGGGAAGGGGGCTTAGTGATATTTTAATCTAAAAAACCCCAAAAAAGGTGCAGCCATGGAGTCGTATCCGTTCTAGAAGAAAAACACCCAAGGAGGCTCCTTATAAATACACCCACAGGAGGTGAGTGGCAATGTGTGCGTGATGCCGTGGAGCGGTCTAGGCCTCCGGACTGGGTGTCCACGACCTGCTCGGCATTGGTCTGTGCTGGAAGAGCCCCGAGGGCGCCGCGGAAACTGCGTGCGGGCTGGAGCGCCTCACACGCGTGGGGGATGCTTGGAGGGAGCGCCACAGGGACATCTTTCTGTCTCCGCAGCTCCCTCTCCACCGTACGAGGGTTCGTACTCTGTGCACCTGTAGGAAGGGTCTCAAGCAGCGGCCGGGCTCCCATGTTTCCCTTTCCCCATTCGCGCTTTCGAAGGAACAGCCCCAAAAGAAGCGGCTGCTCCGGTTGCCCGGGCGCGCTTCACTCCGCGCCGCGCATTTCCCAAGGCACCTCCGGCAAATGTGGCCCTTGGAGACCGGCGCACGGAGCACCCTCCCGGCTCCCCCTAGGCTGCTGTCGAGCCCCCTCCTATCACCTGCAACACTTCCATCATGGGACTGCTCCCGGGCATAGCTACCCCCCATCCCGCGATTTGCCCCTGCTTAACATGAGGGTCCCACCCCCATACGAAGTTAAAAAGCAGGAGGTGCACTTCAAGAACGTGTATCTCCTGTGTGTCTTCCTCCTGTGCATCTTGCCCTTCGCTCACTTCCAGGCATAGAGTTAAGATGATGGGAGTAATTGGTGGGTGGAAGATCCTAAACCAACGGGAAATGTATGGGCTTGACGACCTCTGGATAACCCAGGTACCTTGGCACAAAAAGCAAAAAAATATTTACTCACCTTGAAGTTTCTATTTTTTTAAAGCTTTTTATTTATTTATTTTGTTTTTATTTCTTAAGTCATCTTTTGAAATGGTTCACGCTCCTGTCTGAGGTTTAATTATAGTAAGCAGGAAAAGGGTGGAAGAGGAATGGGTTGATTCTTGGGGGAGGGGTCAAAAACCAAAACACCCTAATCTCCCCGGATTGAGAAGGTGCTGGACAAAAAGGCTTTCTGTGACTCATGCACACTCTGAAATGAAGATCTGAAAAACATATACAAGCTCCAGCTTGACTGGTTTGAAAGCGATTCCAGCAATTAGGAATTAATTCAGCATGGTCAAAAGGCGATTTCACTGCAAGTTATATCAAGTTATCCAAACTTTTACAGAATTCAGGTGCTGGAAATGGGCCGCTGGGGTGGAGGTAAGGCTGTAGGAAAGAAAAACAAGGAGTGTTCAGGAAAGGCAGAAAGGGGAAGCTGTGGAGCAAGGTCTGGAGGCATGGTGAGCCCACATTTGCACCAGAGATCTGCTGATGTGGAGACGGGGGGAGGGAGGAGCAGGGAATGCTTTGTTTCTCAAATGGGATTAAGTACCAAAAGTGTGCTGGAGATCCTAGAGAATAGAAAGATAAGTCTCAATTAAAAATTAAATCAATGGTTTTGCTGGCTGATAAATTTTTCAGGTACAGTATGATCCTTCCCCAGTTAATGACAGAAGGCAGATTTAGCCCAGGCAGAGCTGACCCTGGGACGATGTGTGGGGCAAAGAGGCACTGGGAGGATGTAGAGGATGGAGGCAGGAATAAAGCTGGTCTTTTACACATGGGCAGGCCAACAATAAAACCATCACAGGGAGAGGCAGCTGCCCACCCTGGTGGCTCATGGCAGTGCTGGCCATGGGTTGCATCTGTGGCATGGGTCCTGTGATGCCTGCCAAGCCCAGCCAGGGCTCAGGCATTGGGATTGTTCCTCATGAGCTCCACGTCGGCGTCCACCATCTCCCTCACCAGCTCCTGCAGGAAAGGAGAGAGACAGATGAGGGCCCCAGTGCAGGGACAAATGGGCAGCATGTCAGGAATGCCCCAGAGCATGACAAGATCCCTGTCCCCCCACAACAGCAGAAGGAGAGGATGGGGCTTTGTTGGGCCGTGCCCACAGCAGCCCTGGCCCAGGCTCTGCTGTGCACTGGGGTGCCCATTGCTCCCACAGTGTCTGCTTTCTTCAAAGCAAGGATTCATGCAGAGGCACTGAAAATGGCGTTTCTCAGGGTGCCCAGGTCACCCCACACAGAGGTGTCCCCCCTCCTTTCCCCTCCTTGAAAATTGGTTTTAGAGGACATGAACACCCAGCAGGTACAAAGCAGGACAGAAAGGCCACTCACATCAAATGTGACTCTCGGCTTCCAGTTCAGCTTTTGCCTGGCTTTGGTGCAGTCTCCTTGCAGAAAATCCTGTGGAAAAGAAGAAAGAGGCACTGCAAGGACTGGTACCTTCTCCACCCTGATGGCCTCCCCATTGCTCCTGCTTCCCTGTGAGCTGAGCATGGACTGCGCCCCACCATCGGACTCTTCCAAGGATGAACTATTTCTCTTGAAGATGCAATTTCAGTGGAAGCTCATATGCTTATTAAATCACCAGGAGGCAGCATCCTTTCACCAGGCTTTTTCAGATGGAAAGAGTTATTCTTTGTTTGTGTGTACACAGAGGGTTTGAACTCCAGCCTTACAGCCATATAACGGTGAACATTTTATAAGAAGTTATTATACATCTTAGTCATGCTAGTGAATGAGCTGATTCAAATTCTTTCCCCCCCATTTGTTTAAATAATGTAAATCACAGAGCAAACATGGCAACTAGTCTCTTTCAAATAAAAACATGATCACAGACAAATGATGCTGAAAGACTGTTATGGATATGGGTGATCATATGCAACACCAGTAACATACAGCTTTTGAATGTGTACGTATTTTTTTTCCTAGAGTATTTTGAGTATCTGCATGCAAATAAAAGTCTAAATATCTCATAAATGAAAAAAGTTGCCTTGAAACCATTACTGAAACCAAGACTTTGGTCATGTTTACCTTACTGTTCAAGTGTCCTTAAAAGTGCTACCACACCAAAGTAATCCCACAACCAATTATCAAAAATAATGTAACAAAATTAAACAAAGACAAAAGCTCCTTTAACTGATTTCTAATTGAATGCAAAACCTGACTGTATCTTTCTTTTAAATTGGAAGATAGTGTTTAAACAGTTAGCTTTTTCCAAATGTATGTGTTGTTTGAATAAAATATATCATCACTTCTCACAAGCTGTGTGTCTTTGTAGCAATAAATACTAACATTATATCTGTCTAGGTTTAAAGAAACCCAAACAAACCCAGCTTGATTACAGAACAACAAAGCTAAGGCTGAATTCTCTTGCATTTGACTTTGGTGGTAACACAGCAGGCTTTCCAGAAAAAATGCAAGGACTGCTTTCTGTCTCCCTCTTCCACCCTCTGACCAATGGTGGAGCTAAGGAGCATTTTGTGAGTGTAGATTTTTTTAACTTGTAATGCTGCATGCCACATTTTTCAGATGCTCTCTGTTGATCATATGTGGTTCAGGTCATGTTAACTTCCAAAATCACCTCATCCTATAGGAAATTCTTCTTCATAATTGTGCACAAGAAAGCTAGACAGCTTGCTTCCAGGAGCAGAGGAAATCCACCAAAGGAAATATGGCACTGAAGAAGGGGATGTGGAACAAACACGACTTATTCCAGGCAACAGTATTACTAGTTCAGTCTTTAGGCTAAAAAACATTTCATCCTGCCTTCAGAAGAAAGTAAACAGATGGATCAGAACAAAATGATATGAAAATATAAAAAATGCCACGATTTCCTTAAATTAGACTAAATTATTTCCTACTGCAGCCCTGTAATGGGCTTTTTGAAACTGCAGCAGGCATTTGAGGCCAAGTCATGCAAAACTGCATCAACTTGAGGGATCCCCTGGAGGGTCATGTGAATATGGATTGAAAAATCTGGTTTGAAATGGGAAAGATGCCCACTAACTTCGATAAAATTTGGATCAGACTCTAATGTGCTCATGGAGGTGTGTCTTTTATCTGGAGTTCAGTTTAATTTACATACGTGCGTATATATATGTGTCTGGAAACAAGGAAATCCTTCATAAAATAATAAATTCAATATAAAAACAATTGTCTTTTATTCAGCCCTAATCTAAGCCATTAGCTAGAAGTGAAATGTTTTAATATCACCTAGTTTTAAGTCATAAGCGCTATATCATAGAACTTAGATTTTCATTTTTATAAATGCTGTGTAAGTAAAACTTTAACATCTATAATCTTTATCAAAAACATACTTTCAAATTAAGCCTTATCTAAGATATTGGCTTCCCATTAAAAAAACCTGAAAAGACTACTAGGAAGCACAAAATGAATTGCCATGACCTGCTGTATGCAGCTGCATTCTGCTTTTGAACAGCTTGGGAGCAGTCTTTTAACTATCTTGGACAAATGCTTTTTCTTAAAACAGATTATCTAAAAAAATACGTTACCTAATTCCAGCCCTTTATTCAAAAACATAAGCACTCATCTGCTGAGTAGGCCAAAATAAGGTTGGGGGTAGGCTACAAATCAGTAAAAGGGAAGTATTTGCAGTGCTGGATTATACACAGAGATCACACAAACAACTAGTATGTTGAAGCCATCTAGGTATAAAAACCCTCATATTTTTCCTTTAAAAATTCACAAGCTTTGACAATAATGCAGTAAGGGCATTAGGGAATAATCTGTGAGGAAAAAAAGAAAAAGGGGAAAACAATGGAAGATTTAATATATGTGATAATACAAATTCCCCAGCTGACGTGGGTTAAAAGATTTAAGTGGCTCTCTGGAAGAAATGTGTGTCCTTTTGAGAAACGCAACTTTGTTAATTTACTTGAAAACAGCATTACAGACAAATATCTCCTAGGCACTTTTAAAAAGGTTCATCTACAGAAGATACTAGGTACAGAGGCCAAATGAAACCATAATCTTAACACCATATTACACCTAAACTCAAGGTTTGATAGTATTCTTATTAGCCAAAGTTTCAACACTGAGTGGAAATGATGACTGGAAGAAAGCTATTCCTGATTAAAGGATTGTATTGCAGTCATGTTTCCTGTATTTTTTTACAAGTAGTTCATAATATTAAAACAATAAGGTAATTAAAATAAAATAAAAATATAAAAAAAGCTTCTCTTGGAATAGAATGACTGC
>VXBI01007297.1:652539-766081 GCA_013397375.1 Toxostoma redivivum
GGGGGAGGTGGTTTTGTGAAATGGGGGGTGGTTCTTGAAAAACAGCTGCTGCTGAATATGAACTGCCCCATAGCCCTGTTCTTGATGGAAAAGCACCTGATGAAATGACACCACTTCATGCTTTGTATTCCTGCAGGATTACTTTTTCTGTGCCATTGTGCTTTACATTCTGACAGGAAAAGAAAGCCCTTTGACTCCCTGAAAACTCTGAGGGTCTAGATACTGAGCTAAGAGTTTCTATAACCCTGAAAACACTGATTAAGGCTTTCTGTTGTTTTTGCAGCACTCAGATCATGAACATAAAATTAAGTCTTTGCTTTGAATGATCCATTTTGTAAGGAGAAAGTCCTTTTTTTTCATGCAAGCAGTTAACATAAGTGACTAGTAATGACAAGTTTTAAAGGCATTTTAAGAGTCAGAAACAATATCCAGGTAGATATTTAAAGGGAAGAAAGATGGAAAAGACAGCAGTCAAATTCTCTGTTGCCACTTAATATGAGCAAGTAAATTCTCCTACATCTTTATATGCAGCTCACTGTCATATCACTGCCTCTCAGAGAACAGAATGAGTTTCTGTGTTGTGAGTTTTTCTCATTTTCTGCAATTGAGGCTGTGTTACTGTGTGCAGAAAATACCCCATTATTACTAAATTTGCTTTTGTGATTATTTTTGTTGTCCAAATGTACACGTACAAATGCATACGGATAAGCAGCAAGAAATTTGTTATGCAATATGGTAAGGCATTTTAAAATTTGCTTTTTAAGCCATGAGACAAAAATGTAAAATATTTTAATGTAAATATCACATTTCCCAAGCTCTTCTTCTGAGTATTATTGTGACTCCTATTTTGTCTTGTGCAGTGATTGATCTGGTTTCACTGTGCATTGTACCACTGTCTCATTCAATTAACTTTAACTGAAAATTTAAAGCCTCAAGACAGCGTAAGAAAAAGGAGATAAGTGTGGCCTGAAAGAAGGCTAAGGCTTCCTTTATTACTACAGCTCAGTTGATTCCCTTTCAAATGTGCCTTTGCTGAAGCCAGCAAAGAGAGACAGCTTTTGCTTTCTCTTCCACTAGTATAAAACTGAGATCAAGTCCTCAATAAAACACCTGTGATGGAATTGTGCCCAGCTCTGCTTGCTGAAGCACAGACAAGGGTTTACCTCTAAAAATAAACAGACTTGATCTAAGCACACAACAGTGTAACTGCATCTGAAAAGCAGCCAGGGTTATGTTCACAATCAGCACCACTGCTTGGAAGATGATTTGTTACCTCAGGGTTCCCCTAAGCAAAGAGCATTGACCCAGCTTGGTGGAGGCTCTGGCTTGTACTTGTCTTGCACTTTTTGGCTAAAGATGTTTTTTCAAAAAGGATTTCAAGAACAGAGGGGCTAAAGTTTCCTGCAAGCCCCACTAGTGTTTTATTTCCCTTATTTTCTTCTTAAAACCATCACATTTTAGCTTTAACATATCCCATTAAAAAAAAAAAACAAAAAAAACCCCAAAAATAAACATAGATACTTGATTAGACTGCAGTTTTGTGTTTTCATCATTATCATAGAATCCTAGAATGGTTTGGGTTGGAAGGCACCTTTAAGTTCGTACAGTCCAACCTTTCTGCCCTGAGTAGGGACATCTTCAACTAGGTCAGCTACTCAGAGCCCCATCCAATCTGGCCTTGAAGTTTCCAGGGATGGGGCATCTTCCACCTCTCCGGGCAATCCGCTTCAGAGTTTCATCACTCTCACAATAAAAAGTTTCTGCCTTATATTTGTCTAAATCTGCCCTCGTTAAGTTTCAAACTATTACTCTATTAGCCTTTGTCCTATCACAACAGGCCCTACTAAAAATTTATAACACAGTAATGTGTATACTAACATTTACCTTATGAAATAATCTCCCCTTTGTGTGCTTGAAGAATTTTACATAGCATTTTTTTAAAGAGGGTTCAAGTAGTAAATCTCAGTAGTAACTCCAGCCCCACAGTACATATGTGGATCTGCTGCAGCTTATTGCTTGGAGAATAGCCCTGTTGAAGTGTTGCAAACTCATCAGGAGACTGGATGCATAGCTCACTAGGCAGTTCTTTCACCATCAACCTTATTCCCCATTCCCTAGTGTTCCAACACACTTGCCACCAGGCCCAGGGATGTTGTGTCTTAACCCAGATGCAACTTTGGAAAACAGATACTGTGACTTCTTCTCTGTTAAGAAAAGTAGAAAATCTCACTAAACCAGAGCTGTATAGCCTGTAAACATGAGCCTTACTGGTGCAAAATTAAACGCACGGCTCAGCTGAGTTTGGATCAAACGCCAGAAGGAGTCACAGTAATGAGCACTGTGTGCTCCTCTGCATCTTCTTCTGGAGATCCACGGGACAGAGAACACTGGCTTGGCTTCTTTGCAAAGGGCAGTATTTGTTATAATATCTATAGTAACAGGGATGAAAACCTTGTATAATTATGAAACAAGAGACTCCTATCTCCATAGTAAATGTGAGGAGACTGAAGATAAAACATACCGAAAAGCAAAGCCCAAGTCTAACAAGGAGCACAGTAAATATCTCCAGGAATTTAAGATGAGCCAAAATGTGTTGTCGCTCAGTTTTCATTTTTTCTTTCCACTGTTCTTAGAAAAGCAAAGTTGTGGAGCAGTTGGGGTACCAAGGGAATAGAAGAATGTCAGTGAATTTGGTTCCTGATCTAAATTTGTTTTAATGCAGCATGAACAGACTGCTTTCCACTCTTGGGTCAGCAGTCTTTTGCAGAAAGGCAGTATTGTTCGCAAAGAACCACAGGAAAAGGCAAAAGGCAAAAGCAACCAATAGGCTGAAACTCACATATAACTAAATGCCATTGAAAATAAGAGGCATAATGTTTTCTTTTCCCTAGCATGTTTTCCTATGCAAATCCACTCCCTATTCAGAAAGTTTAATCTTTACTAAAACCATGTTGAGAAGGAAGGGAAGGGGAAAGAATGACTTGAGGAAAGGACCGATTCTGCGCGGCGCTCAGCCCCTGTACATGCGATGGACCTTGGCAGGCTGTGAGTGCTGGGCATCTTTAGGGTATGGTCTTATCTGGGACCCTCCTGTACTCCAGCAATAAGGTATCAACACAAACCACACAGTCAATAAAACCTGAGCACGACCTTCGCTTTTCCGTCAGGAACCAGGGGCGTTAGAACAGCGGCTTTATCTTATCAGTTTGATAATCTTTAATTTGACCAGCTTCCAAAGGGTTAAGGCAAATGAACTCGGAACAGCAATAAACATTAGGGCGATAACAGTAATGGAGCTCCTCTCCCTCCTCCTCCTCCTCTTCCCCTCCCTCCCCTGCGCCTTTTCCACTCCGCTGCTGCCTATCAGCCCCAACCGAAGCCGAAGCCAGACCTCTCTTTCAATGACAGGGCGTGATAAGAGACTCGGAGAAAACAGCAGGCTGTCTGGTCTGCTCAGGAAGTCGGGGACGGGCGGCATTGTCCATCAGCGGGGCCACGCGGCGGCCGGAGCCGGGAACAATGCTCGCTCCGGGGAAATGGGCTCACTCCGGCAGCCCCACCGCCGGCACAGATAAAGCCCCGGGCAGGGCGAGCTGGCCCCAGCGCCTCTGGCCCCGAACCGCCGGGCTGGGGGCTGTGCCCCCGCTCTCGGCACCGGGGCAAGCACCGGCGGGGCTGCGAGCCCCTCGCACGGCTGAGCATTACTCAGATCTGTCCTTTTGCCAAGCGAAGCCTGAGAAAACATCTTGGCCAGTGCCGTCCCTCGAGCCAGATAAAATTCCTCCCGAATTACAGCCCGATATCCCCGAAGCCAGTGCTGAATTTCACTCGCTCTGGATGCGGAGCTGAGCCCGCTCATCAGGAGCCGTCCCACACAGCTCTGTGCCAGCGCATCCCGCTGCAAGTGGGACCATGGCTGCTTCTCAGGCTGCCATGCATCAGGCAGTCCCAAGAGTGCTCCCCCCGCCGCAGGGAAAGCCCTGCTGCTGCAAACAGCAAAATTCCTGCAGCTGGCTGCGCTCAGGCGGGTGCTTCCCCCCCTCCTAGTTTGCCCCGAGGCCCAATTCCGCACGCTGGGAAAACCTGGAAATTGTTCCCCAGCCTGGATGTAAGTGCAATTGTAACCTCAGCTCATGGCCCTGCGAAGTGCCAAAGAGGCTTCCGAATGGCAAGCTCATTCCTAGTTCACAGGAATCTTCTCCTAAATAAGCAGAGAACTTCTGGAGGAGAGGAAGAAAATCAAACCCACTCCATTTGCCATATACAGACCATAATTATGATAGTTCAGATATTGAGGCTGGACACAATCCCAGAATCAGAGAAAGGTTTGGATTGGAAGGGTCAGTAAAGATCACTTAGTTCCAATTCCCCTGCCATGGGCAGGGACACCTTCCACTACACCAGGTTGCTTAAAAGCCCTATCCAACCTGGCCTGGAACACTTGAAGGGATGGGGCATCCACAATTTCTCTAGGCAACCTGTTCCAGTGTCTCTCAATCCTCAAAGAATTTCTTCCTAATACCTAATCTGAATCCTCTTACAGTTTAAAGCAATTTCCCTTTGTCCTCTCACTACATACTTTTGTATAAGGTCCCTCTCCAGCTCTCTTGTAGGTCCCCACAGGTACTGGAAGGCTGCTCCATTTCCATCTTCTTTTCTCTAGGCTGAGCAACCTCAAGTCTTTCACTCAGCCTGTCTTCATAGGAGGTGTGCTCCAGCCCTCTGACCATCTTTCCAGCCCTCCTCTAGCCTTGCTCCAGCAGAAACTCTTCCTTTCTGATATGTTGTACTGGGTCACCCAAACACACACATCACAGATAAAATCTTTAGAATATTAGTTAAAATGCAAACTAATAATTATCAAAGCAAGATTTTCCTACTCTTATAACAAAATATAAATGCTCTTTGCAAATGCTGGTTACAGGCGGTACCACTCCCACTGACTTCCACTACCCTGTAGCCTGGCAGCTGATGTGTGAGCTAACCATTCCATGTTTCAAATTAACCTGGGCATTAAGTCATGTCTGAATAACATGGATTTTACATGACATGGGTTAGAAGCATTTTTGAATTTTCCTTTCAGAGCACAGGTTTGGAGTAGCATGTATAAGAACATGTTTCTTCAGGCTCCCTGGACAAATATGTCACCTAAAACCAATACCCTGTGAGAAATGAACCTCTTTCATATGGATGGAGATCAGCTATAGTATAGGAAAAGAACAGGTTTCTTATCTTTTCACTGGTACCTTCAAGTCCTGCTTTTGCTCACTGTCCAATGTGTTTTCTTCTTGCTTTACCTGTTTTCCACTCTGACAACTATTTTGGAGGGGGAGTAAGATAATAATGTCCTCATCATATGTGGCTTTATTGTTGAATTATTTAGGTGAGGGCATGATACCTTTAAATTTATACTTAATTTCAACTTGTATTGAAAATGGAAACAAATTCAGTTATCATCTCTGGTCAAATACCAAATGACGAATAACAAAACAGTAAACATTAGGACAGCTATCTAGTATTCTACTTACAGATATTTATGCATCGACTTTCACAGCATTAAGCAGCAATTTAATGAATGCAGATCTATGAACTCAGGATATTACTTCTTCATAGAATTATTCTTTTTCTTTTACAGGATGCATTGTTTGTGGTGATTTTGCCCCATGGACATTCAAATTTTTGAAAAAATCATGGTGTTTGTTATGTTAACATCAAAATTATATTATTTTACAGAATGGTGTGTTGTTATATTTGCCCTAATAAAAATATTAATTTATTCAAAATGGAATTTTTCATCTAAAGAACATGTAATTGAAAAATTGTAATTAAATCACCTATAACAGCAGTTGCTGTCTATGCCCTTTTTTCACCTCACCACCTGAAGTTGGACAGGAGAGATGACACCTCCTTCCTTAACTCTTACAGCGTTACATGAACCTCTGTCCCTCTGAAGCTTGTGGTAAGACTTGGGGGAAGAGGACACAGAGGAGGTGGATATTTTTCTCTTCCTGTCTTCCTCTCTGCTGTGGATTAACTAGTACATAAGAGTTAGCATGGATGATGTTCAGTAATTTCTCATTGTTCAAAAAGAAATTGTAAAATACTCCCTCCCTACAGTATGGGGGATGAATAAGGGAGCTGCTGCTTCTCTGGACAAAGTCACAATCTGCCTTTTACTCCTGGCTGTTTTTTAGAAGCAGCCTCCCTCTACACGGTCATAAACCCGACCTAATTTATGGGATGCATCACCTTATCCCCCACCCCTCACTGCATTCCAATTTCTCAATAAAACCCCCATCTGATTTGAAAATCCTTTTCAAGACAAAATATCTGGAGAGAGTTTAAGCTGTGAAAAGCTTAAAGGGAGCTCAAGAACTGAGATCTTTTTACCCAAGGGGGAAAAAATTTCCAAGTCCCCATATGGAGGGGACTCAGAACATTATATTGTGGGGCTCCTGTCCGCAAAAATGAAGCTATCCTTGCCTGAACACAGTTACAAGACAAGCAAGAGTCCACAAAAGGGTTAAAATAAAACAAGGTAGAATAATTTCTGATGCTGAGTATGTCCCAAATGTATTCTCCTGTGCACTTCATAGAGAAGGAAGTCCAAGCAGTGGCCTTTCACATGACATCATAAAAACCTAATTTATCACCAGCCACCAAACATCTAGAAAATCATAACATCCTTTCAGGAAAACCATGTGCAAGATAATCAGACTTGCTTTGATGAAAGATTTAGTGCTTGAGTCCAAGTGGGACACTACAAAGAAGAACCCTTTGCAGGTAGTAGCACACAACAATGCATGTCACATTTAATGCTTCAAACTCACACTTTATTCATTAAAAAGCTTATGCATTTCCTGCTCATAAACAAACATTGTTTTACTCTGCATATGTGTTCAACCAAACCTGTTAAAATAAAACACTGGCCACTGGTCAAGTCCAGGCAAGGCAGACAGCTGAATATCTCTTTTACAGATGAAACACATACTATTGCTGCAAATAAAGGCACTGTGCTCCCCATTCCCTCATCTCACAGTCCCTTGTAAGTGTGTTAAGGATGTGGGCTGAGTATTGCCACAGCTTGTCACAGCTTTTGAAAGGATAAAGTCCTCCCAGCACACTCAGCATCATGGCTATGCTCAACAGAGGGTGCATTACCCTTAACAAATTCCAAAACATTCTGCCAAAGACCTTGTCTCTCTCTATCCAAGGCTCTCACTGTTCTGCCTCATCAGTTTCTGGTGACTGGTGTAACCTGACTGTCTTGATGGAAAAATACTGCTCAGCAAGCAGTATATTGCCGTAAAATCAATTGGTTTCACATTTGCAAATGAAATCAAACAAGTCAGCTGTTTGTGTTGATTAGGCACTCAAAACAGAGCACAAAACAATTAATGAATGGCTACAAATACCAGCTACATGGTGTTCAGGACCTCTTTTTGACTGTAATGTAAGTTTGTTGATGTTTATTTAAAGATGCACAGATTCCAATTGCCACGCAGTTCACTGATCCTGCTGCTTAATAATCTGACCCTTAGGCTCCTGCTAGTCAATGGCCACAGGTTCTTCTGGTCTGACTGGAAAAATAACCGGATTTTCCACACCATTCTTGGTAGTTTGTTGTTGTATATTCTCTGATCTTCGTTAATAAAAATAACTTCCTATTACATTTCCTGCACAGGAAAGCCTGGGAAAAAAAAATATCATAGTTTTCCCTATGACATCTTTCACTTTCAGAACAGACATTAAACTCCCCACACAATCTTCCAATAAATCAATAAAATGAATAGAACTATCTTATTTTCTTTTAAAGACCAGTATTTTGTTTTCTTCCATCCTTCCCTTACCTCTCACTTTATTCCTTATTTAAGTATCTCCCATGTTTTGGCGAAGTTATTTTCCTGTAAAATCCCATTTATCTCTTTTTGTTGTAAGGCATATTTCTTTCCTAATTTGATGTGTCTCCTAATCTTTCTCTTTTATTCAAGCTTGTCCCATTTCTCTTTTGAGCATCAATCTCCTGTTCACACACATAATCTTAAACCTGACCTTACTTTCCTATCTGCCCTTCATCCTCAAAATATGTAACCTCACACTAAGATTTTGTTCTCTTCTCCTCATTTCTACTATAGTATAGAAATGAGTATATAGTATATAAAATATGAGTATATGAGTATACAATATAGAAATTCTTTTCACTTGAATATTTTTTCAATTTCTTTTCTCTCTGTGTCATCACAGATTTGTTCCTTTTTCTTTTCCAGTGGTACTCTTTTGCACACCAGCTTTCTCTTCCCTCAGGATTTTGTGTGGAACATTGTAGAGTTCTGGAGGACAATTCATATTACCAGTAACACAGCACAGATTTGCTGACAGGACTGAAACTATGCTGAAATAAAGTTTTAAAGAAGCTGTAAGATACCCTAAAGCTCACAGTGCCAGTGTAAGTAGGGGTAAAAAGCAGATACATTGACTGCTAGTACTATTCACAGTAGCTGCCTATAAAATTCCACAGATTTGGCAGTGCATTAGCTATATACACTTTAAAAGCATGGCTAATATGCTCTGCTTTTTCTGCTTCTTTCCAAAGCATCACCAAATGCATATACCACTTCTTGAAATATGTCCTCTCAATGACCTTCTGCTCTTAAATACTTTCAACTAAAGAAGAAAGGAATTTTGGACCTGTTACCAAAAACTTCTTCATTACTTCACCCTGCAGCAGTCTAACATGAAAAACTTCATTACAGAAGGAAAACAGTTAGCATTTTCTACTGGTCCTGCCCTACTTACTAAATCTTCTCTAGTTCCACAATTAAAAAGCGAGCAAACTGTTGGCATACACAGCAGCAGGAATGGGCTCAGAATACTCCAATGTTTTCACCTGTATAATGTTTAAAATGTGAGATGCCTCATTAATCACTTGACTCTTTTACAAGGAAAGTGTCTCTTGAGACCACTCACACAGGAATCATTTATTGCCAAGTTTCAATGTGAAAGACAGAGCTGTTCCTCAGACAAGCAATCCTATTTTTCATTCATGTTTTGGCAGGGCAGAGATGCCAGGTATGAGTCCCATTATGCATTGCACAAACACAGAAATGGAAGCCCTTTCTCCAAAAATTTATCAAAGTCAAATATCACCTCCTGGAATATTCTGTTAGAATTCATATACAGCTCTCATCTCCTTTTCACTTCAGGCCACCAGTGAAACTTTCTGGTTTGATTTACTTTCTTTGATGTATTCCAGTGTAACAGCAATACTTGAACACACAAAGCCATGAATTACAGAATTTACATGTATCTACTGAGAATCTCAAAATCAGCTGAACTAAGCTAGATAAAATCTTGGCAGCTTCATTCCACTTGTAACCTGAGCAAGATTTCAACTAGACGTATTACCATTTAGTCAACGCTGCTTCACAGCAGCACAGCAGTGACAATGAAGGACCACCAGAGATGATACAGATTTTATGTAATTAAGCAACAGTAATGACATTACAATGGGAAGAAAGCTCTGTCACCCCCATCTTATGAAGCTAGGAGGCAGGATGATTTAGGGACTTGACCATAACCTTGGAATGAGAGGAAGGAACAAGATGAGAACCCAGGCTATATCCCACCATTTCCCTCTGATGTATAGTTTACTACAGATGAAGAAGCCAAGCATTCACATCACACTGCATCTGGCACAATTTGCCCCTTTTAAGTCCTTGCCATTGATTTGTAGTGGGCAACCCCCACAAGCAAACTGCTCCAAGGATGAGTGATCATACAGCACCGTGATGCAGCAGGTGACTTATTTAACCACATATTTATCATTTGTCTCCAGTTTTGCTTCTATTTCTGCCCCTGGATTTTCATTTATAGTGTCTTTAACATAAAATCAAATACACATATAATCAAATCCTAGCAATACTAAAAAATTACCATTGCTTCCTCAACTTTTCCACTCCAGGCTGCTACAACTGACTTGAGAATAATAGAACTTATGAGTTTATTGGCTTGTCTTTTCTGCTCTAAAGACTTAATTTTCAGATGAAAAACACTAAAATAGACCAACTGTATCTTTTACAACTAAAGCAGTATACATTTTGACTGCATATATTGCAGTTAAGGCCCACAGACTTACTATTCCATGCAGGTAGTGACCTGAGAGAGCTCTCGCTTTTCACAGCATCTTTTGGCATAATTTATATTTAAATATTAACAGTCAGGATAATTTTCATCAACATGAGAAAAAAAGAAGTTCAGATCTAATCAAGAGACAGTTGTCTCCTGACACTGCCTGCTCTATGCTTGCTTGAGCACGTAGGCAGCAGCTGGCACTTCCACAGCTTGATCATTACTACTGCTCTTCAAATTATGCCTGTCACACAGGTTAGGAAAACATGAGTAATTAAACATAAACAGCGTCATAAAATAATAGTAAGAAAAAAATTAATAATCATCTGAATGAGTGTTTGGGGCAACTCCCTACAGCACCTTGGATTTCTGCCCCTTCTGCTCAGACAGTTTTCCTCTGTGTACTTTTTAATTATTTCCTTCATGAGTCCTTTAAGGCAAAGAGGTTTGTACAGGTGGGAAAAAAACCACGTACTAGAGCTGATGAGAACAGTGATATGCAAAAAAAGAGAAATGCCAATTAAGTATTCCTCAACTACTGCAGGCTGACTCTGAATCGCTTATGGCAAGGACTTATACCTCATTATGAAACTGATAGTTTGAGATGCATGGATTTTAAAGGATTTTAAATGCAAAATTTCAGGAGCTGCTTGTTCCTTATTTGAGCCATGCACTACAGCTGGTCACCTGGTGCAGTGTCTATCTTCTGGCCCATCAGCTCCTTATACCAAGTTCAGCATTTAAACTGTATGGAGGTCAATGCAGAAATTCTTCAGTCCTGCAGCCTTGGCAGTTCATGTTCATTGCTCGAAAAGTCAACAACCAAACTAATTCCTAGCTCAGTTCTCTTACAAAACCAGCATAAAACAACAGAACAATAAAGACTGAGACTTTGGACCATGTTATTAACAGCCCTAAGCAGGCTGTTGTAGCCTATTTTAGTGCACATAGTTACTGGAACTGAGCATGCAATTCTGGTAATTGCATACAAAAATGACCAGCTACATGAGTAACGGGACATTTGTCATCTGCAATTCTTTCTGTGCAGGAACTCTGTGAAATGTGTGATCCTTCATGATAGAAGACATGCAAATGCTATGTAAGAGCAGCACTGTTTCCAACTGCTTTATAACCAGAATAGTTATTCACATATTTAACTAGAAGGTGCAACCAACTTGACTTACTCCCACTTGGTCTGTGTTTTGCATGGGTATGAATTAGACAAAGTACAATGCAGGGAAGACTTGTGCCTATCTACATAAGAAGAAAAATAAGTTTAGCAACAAACATACAAATTCAAATCCACATATTAAAAGAGCATTTAGAGATTGTTCTTGTTCTCATTAGGTAATTTTTGCTCATCTGTGTGCCTCGAGTTATGTATTTTGAAACAAATTTCAGTATCTCTCTGAAATAAAGTTCCTCCTACAAACCTGAAGTGCTTCAGCTTCTATATTCAAGGCTGAAATTGCTTAATTGATCTCATCAGAGGTACTAACTAGCCTACTAAAATATGCTAGCAATGCCATACACCTGCTCACCCTATCTAACAGACTATTTTTTGGGAAAATTGCTATTTCTGGAGGAGAGGGACTTGCACATTCTCATGCAATCTCCCACTGAAATCTTCAGGAGCCTGGCCAAGACGTGGCTGAGTGGGCTAAATACAGCCCAGGTTTGTAATGCTCATCATCACTGCTGGTAGCAATCCACCAGGCTAAACTCATAAATTTGACAGTAGGAAGAAATGAACTGTCCCCATGTGCCATTATTCTTGCTCTTTATATATCTACTTGATTTAGTCCTTTTTCCACTAACGTGACGTAAAGACTACTAAACTCAAAAGTGGATTCTCTCCTTGGCTTCAGGGCTTGCTTTAAGCTCTTTCTCATAGCATAGGAGACATATCCAACTTGGTTCCTCCTTGGAACAAGCATTGTTGGATATTCCCAGTATCTCCAATTGTGGTTGTTTTAATCTTCCATTTGATGTTTTTCTACTACCTTTCTTCCATTTTGCCACTACCTTCCTCCCCATCTCCTTAAAGGCTTCATCCACTGTCCTCCTACTTCTCAGCTCAGTGCAATCCCCATCTTATGCTTTCCTAAGGCTTTTCTACCTCTGACACATATGAATATGCTTCAATCTTTGGTCACATCTCTGAAGACGATGTTCAGTTAAATTGGCTCCCTTCACTAATCAGCTTTACAGCAGAGTTTGCTTGCCAGGACTGGGGAAAATGACACTCAGATTCATTAATTAAGATACAATAAACTTCATGTACCATTTAGCAATGTGCCATATGTGGCAATTGAAAAAAAAAAAAAAGGTAGATGAAACCAGAGAAGACCCTCTGGCTCATTTATGGACTCAAAATATTTCTGGGAAGGTCAAAAATCTCCAAGATATCTCCTCAAATTAGATTCTGCTCTTGGATTTCTAATTTAGCTGAAAGATGTGTAAAAACACATGCAGCCAGACAGCTCCTTGGCTATACATCTAAGGAAACTCAAAGCATAAGTTATTACTTCCAAAGTCAATTGTAACTTATGCTCACTAAATTGGCTCCAGACCCACCCTTTTCAGACAGTAGTATAGGAATAATTTATTCTTCTGGTGAAAAGCACCTATTTTAGCTAAACCACACCCCCATCTGGGAGCCTCAACAGCAGAAGTGCCAAAGGCAGAGGGATTCAGAGGTGCAAAGGGCTATTGGAAGCTGGTGGAACAGGGCTGAATAAAGCCCAGTATGTAATAGTGTCTGTCAGCACGCTGAAACATATAACATCTCCCTAACACAGGGGGTCCACAACACAAATCCGAGAGGAAAATTTGTTCCTGTGGTTCAATCATCACATTAGATGAAGAGGTTTCCTCACTTTTAACATCCATTTGATTTATACCAGAAGTCCTATGGATAGTGGTGAAATCATTGCAACTTCCTGCATGTTTTGATCCACACCCTCAATGTGTATCTTGTTTTGTCCCATCGAGAATGTGCTGTACATAAATATGGTACAAGAGGTTCGAGAGCTCTGATTTTAGACATCTACCCCAAGGACCAAGTTAACTGCCTTACCAGTGCAGAGATAAAAAACCCTACATAAACTAGGAGCCTTCCTCTCACCTATTACACTGGAAACCCGAGTTGAATGAGGTACATAAGTTCAGCGCCTTGCAGTGGCAGCAGTGACTTGAAGCGATCTGCACCACAGGAGATTTAACATTCCCGTGACAGATTGCTTCACTAGCTTTCTACAGAAACACTGATCTACACACAAGGCTTTTCTTCCTCCAGGTGAACTCCTGCATATGCAGCTACCCCACAGGAACCTCCTCATGGGAGATCTTTAATAGCAGTAGCTGCTGAACAAGGGGGAACTGCAGAAACACACTTGTTGCCAAATTGTGCCTTTAGTTGGGAGGAGGAGAAACAGATGGGGAAATCACTCTTCAGACAGTGTTTACTAGCACAATCAGCACCTGAGGCAGCACTTATTCAGGTGCTGAAATTACAGAGGTAAGTTTTACGATGAGAAATCTATCCCTCATATGACAGCTATATTTCTCATCACGGATCATAAAAAGTAGATGATCCATCAGATAACTACTTGATTGCAATGTGCATCACAATAAACCCATCAACCTTCTGTTTTGTTTTATGACCCTGGTTACATCTGGAATGCTTTCAAGAAGGATGCTGATGTTCACTTTTGGGTACAAACTGACTCAGGAAACTTACTGTTTTGCTATTTACATGGCAGTAAATAGTAAGAATAAGGAGAAATGGTAGCAGGTACACCTTCAATTTTGCTACCAGGAAGATCAGTTTATCACTACCAATATAATTTTATTGAATACTCTTCTTGGACTGGACCATAAAGAGGATTCTTAATTGTCTAACACTTTTCTCTTCCTTTTCAGTTTAACACACTATTACTTTCAGTTGTCTGTTTCCTCTTACGTTATAGGTCTTTCCCACAACTACTAATTCAATAATACTAATGATAGTAATGAAGCCAGCATTTGTAGAACACACTTAGTTCCATATTTCTATAATAACAACAGTAATTTCTTATCTTTACACAGTATTTGTTGACAGATATTTTCTAATTCTTGTCCCCCTAGAGGCAGAAAAATAAGATTAAATTACTATTCTAAGGTTGCAGAGCAAGCCACAAATAAAATTCCTGATTTAACTAAAAGTATGTAGTAGAAATGTGAGCTGTGTTGTAAGTAAACACCCCAAAGAGACATGTTACCAAAACCAATTTTTGCAAAAACTTAAAGATTTGCTCTTCGAGATTGTTGTGATTTCAGCAGAGCGTAAAAATTGGACAAAAAGTTGTCCTTGCTGATGTGTAGTCTGTCTCTTTGCTTGGCAAGGTTACAACTCCATTAAACAAAACAAAACAAACTAACCCTCTGGTCTTGCCCAACTCTGCCAGGAGGGCTTGCAAGTTTTCTGGACAATTGAGGTTGCTCTGAAATTGTGGAGTTGATCCATCACATGTTGAAATCAACAACACTGAACCATAGCTCAATATTCAAATCAGCTCTCCATGCAGGAACAGCATGTCTGTAACAAGCCAGGACATTGAGTCACTTCATTCTTGACCTTAACCAAATGGGTTAAAGCAATATATATTTCATGCTGCCCTGCAAAAGCTCATCTGTGCTTGGTATTAGCAAATAGTTTCATTCATTCCAAATACTAGACTTCAGTCTTTTTTTTTTTGTTCTGACTGCATGATAACATTCAGATGTTTTAAAAATATCATTCTTCCCTACATGTGCCCACCCAAGCAGCAACAGCAGGCCTTCTGCTAAAACCTGACAATGAAATTTGGTTTTGGAGAAAGACCAAACGTGGAAAACTTCAGCATAAACAACAATTGTTTTGGAAAATGTAAGTGTAGCAGCCTGGGGTAGGGGAGCTGAAAAGGAGCACATTTTTGCCAGCTCAACAGACCTTACCAAGCTCCTACCTTCTTAATGGACCACGAGTCCCTTAAGCCTCTTATTGTACAGTCCAGATCTTCCCCACTGCAATTATCTTGGTCTGAGCACCCTTTCACCTGAAATCTCAGCCTTCCTTCAAGTGGCTGCAGACATCTCCTTATCCGGCATCTATAATTTTGGTTCTGCCCCAGCTGATGGGGAATCCAAGCTGTCCCTCCATGAGATGAACCCACACACCCTGAACTAGGCACCAAACCCTCCCACCGTGTTTTGCCCAGCCACACAAATGCATTTTCCTTTTGCAATACTTCCCATAGAGATCCAGCTGGATCCTAAGGGGTCTCTGAGAGGCAGATATCTGTCATCAAAGCCAGCTGTACCTCTGTGTCTGCCAAATCACTGAGCTACATGTGCTGGGTAGCAAGAAACAGAGATGAAGGGAGTTGACTTTGCTATCTTACCTACAGATATTGGGGAACAGCATGGGTGAAGAGAAGCAAAGATTAAGGGATGGAGGAAAGTGCCCTGCTCTACATCCATAAGGACAAAATGGTCAGGAATAGGGACTACACTTAGAAAATAGACGAGCTGTCTCTGTTGAGAAGTAGGTGTCCTCATTGAAGGCTCTAGAGATGCTTATGTATCATTAAGATGATGAAAGGAACTTTAACACCTGCTTGTTTGTGTGCAAACAATGCCCCTTCAAGACCTAGATCATGCTGCATGTAATAAAGTACTAATGGGACAGAAACAAATGCACTGGCGGGGATGAAGTGGGGCTTGAATTACACAATGGAAAGGAGACAGCGAGCAATACACCTTCTCCCACTCTTGTTTTTTTATCATAATGACCAAATTTAAGCTAAGAGGTTTAAAAATAGTTTAGGAGTTTAAAATAAGCAGTGAATATCTTGCCTGTATCAACATAAAGTAAGCCAGATGCATGCAAGTGTTGCTACTGTTTCTACAATATTCAAGTTATCTAAGAGTACTGTTATTTCATTCTGCAGAGGAGACACTGCTATTTCAAGTTTAGAAGTATTTCTATTTAAAAACTCATATTTCATTGTAAAAATATAAGACCTTTGAAAAACAGGCCTATATCTACAAAATCAAGAAACACATTGGAAGAACATGGTTTTAGATTCTTCTGTTACTCCAAGCATTAGCTATCAGAAAAAGAAAAGGACAAAAATGAGCCACCTTTCTTTTTCTTCCATATGTTTATTAATTTCTTTTATTCCAGTTACTCTCTACAGTATGTAATATCCTCATACGTGGGAAGACAAAGGCTTCTGTTTTATAAGGAGAAATTCCTTTTGCCAGGTAAGCAAACTGGAATTTGATGCTTTTTCTATAATGCTTTTAAGGCGCTAGCCTCCATTTATCTGCTTATGTTTTTAATTGCTAATACAATAAAAGTTTGGATACACCCTGAGGAAGCCCAAGAAAACGGAAAGAAATTTGCATATTTTTGTTTTTTAAGTCAGGGTATTATCTAATGCTGCTTGCAGCTGGGGAGGGTCCCTCCTGCACCTTTTAGTACAACATTCAAAATATCTCTTTCATTATAGCTAATTTCAGTAAAAAGACATATATTTCAGTTTTTCAAGATTTTGCACTAGGGCTTACTAGCACGCTTTCTCCTTGAAGGCTCTGTCCCCACCCCTGCCACAATATCTCTCTGCCAAACCAGCCCAATGTTCTCATATTTTAATTGAGCCTAACTGGATCCATCTGCCGCATGACTCGGGGGTTACTCTGAACCTTAAATTCCATTCTTATGCCAGATCGCTGAGATTTGAGTCCTCTTTTAAGAGAATGCTGTTTTCTCTTTAAATTCTATATGAGGGAAGTTTAAATTGTAGCACAGATGTTTGCACAGCAGTGAAGAGCTGAATGAGACACTTGACACATCTCTGTCAAACATTCTAAAGTTAAAGGTAACGAACATATGGCTGCTGCTACTCTGCCTCATAGCCTGCTTGCTCCTATTCATGATGCTCAGAGGTCACACTTTTACAACTTACTACACTTTTCTTGAGGTCTGGACCTGGCTGTCACAGAGACCATTTCTGTCCTTGAGCATCATGATGGGCAGGCAATGCTTACAAACACCTGCAAATGGAGACGAGAAATACTTCTGCCAAGTAAGTGTCTAAAATGGACACTACTGTAAGCAGGCATCTCTACTTTCACTGCTGGCAGACAAAGACAAGGCAGCTTTTAATAAGTAAGGCCTGAGAGTGGCTGAGTGTATGTGTGGGGAACAATGCTCACACAAATTGGAGCATATGGTTCCTTTTTCATTGGCAATTGAAGAATCACAGTTCCATTTTGACATACCTTGGCCACAGACATAGTTTTAACAGAGTAATAAACACATATCATATTTCTACAAATGCTATTATATTACATAGAAGTAACTCCTGCTGATTTAACAGTGCTTGGAAAAAATAATACAGCATTTGTCTCCATGGAATAAAATTCTTCAAGAGCCTGGCCATTAGCTGAATTAAGCAACAGAAGCAACAAAAATACCAGAAGTGCTAAATAACTAATGGGAACCAAACTCGAGCAGCTTCCCCTGTACCAAGAACCATAGAAACCTGATTTTGATTTTTGGCAGTTCTGCATTTAACAGAGCTCCTAGTGGTTTATATTGGTCTAAAAATTAGGATCTCTTTCCATGAGTTCAGTCTTGCCACTCTTCCTAAAATGCAGTTTGAAGTAACAATTAATCAAAATAAATTGTATATTAACTGAACAAATTACTTGAAGTGTGAAAGGTATTTGGTACGTCTGCTAAATGCTTTGGTCTGGACAATTCTTGGATGAAGAATCTTGAAGTCACTGTCAAGTACAGAACTATTCCACTAGTGATCTGTCTTCTATGTTCTCCAAAAGGCTGAAGAGCAATAACAAAGCATGACACACCTCTCCAAATATTTGAGCAACAAAGAACAATGGTATGAGACAATACTGCAAGATAGTGTTGCATGCAGGGAGTGTTGCTGGCCTTGAAGTCACCTCTTGAAGTGTGGTAACACCCTAGGGTGTCTCCTGTCATTGCATCATTTAAATATGAACTGGAAAAAAGAAACCTTAGACCTTTAAAGAAACCTATTTTAAGAGAGGAATTATTAGCAGATGGAAGCTGGTGGAGTCAGGACTTTGATTTCTGCAGGTTTAATTCCCACCTGAGTTTCCTGTGCGTTCAAAAGTGTGCCATCTCCTGAAGGACAGGCAACGCATTAGGTCATTGCTCACTTTACAGCCATTTCATCTTCCCATGAGCACGTCCCATTTCGAGGGCCATCTGCTAACAACTCACTGAAGCAAAGTGGACTTTGGTCACTGTTCTCCTGCATTGCTTGGTCCTGTGGGCATCCATGGCTCTGATCCACCATGCACAAGAGCTAGTATAAACTCTAAGGTGAATCTACCCAAGTAGTTCAATGTCTTCATCTCAGTGTGCAAATATTTTCAGACATCATTCTATCTCGAAAGTTTTCCATGTTTGATTCCAAATGAACCTTTTCTATAACAGTGTTTATATTTGGCTACCTGCTGAATGAAAGACATGGGTTTCTATGAAGCTATGCTGGGCAGGAATTTGGGCCTATTTGCTTTAAAACATTATGTGCTAGAAAAGATGAGATGTGGGATACCAGCTGGCTGTATTTTATCTTGGGTAGTTTCAGATAAATAAGGCCTGTTTTCTAGTAGGCTGAAGTACACCCATGGGCCCACTGCTTCACGGGAGGTAAAAAGGAAATACTTCCTTTTCATCTGCAGCCATCTTACTGTGTTGAAATCCAAACACTCAGGATAGCAGCGTAATCAGAAACAAGAGATGCACGAGTTTAAATTATGTCAAATTTGAAAGAGATGTGCAGTGGATCCCTCTGATTAAGAGGGTTGTATTTTACCTGCTAGAAACTGAGGATTGTGTTTCTCATTCTTCTGCAAAGACAACTCTGACCACACCTTATGTCTGCTGAAAACATTACTGACAACACTCCCTCTGCAAGTGGAATATTGCGTTTGAGAAGGGAAGTAAACTCCTGCTTCATCCTGGGTGTCCACTGCTATACACTTTGAGAAACACACAGCATGAAGGCCTCAGCACAGTGAATATCTCTGTTACTGAATACAGCAAGCCATGATGCAACCAGTCATGAACTAGGAATAATGTTTTACCAAACAGCATAAGTACACCTAATAAAAGCAAATGCAGGGATATCTTTTTGAGTGTGATTTTTAAATCAGGCTTTCAAGAATGTGATGAGCTAGACTTGTTTAGCTGACATCACTGGACTTCCAAGAGGTGCAGGTTGGTGTTTTTGTCCAAAGTCAGCGCCTACACGGTGCTCCGCAGAACCAGAGCTGAACACCACGAGTTTTTCAGGTCAGGATGCTGGCTTAATTTCAAATACAAATCTTGATGCATTTTCAGGTATTTCAGAGATATTGTATACTAATCTTACACAGATTTCAGAGATACTGTACACTGATAATGCAAATTCATGAGTGTTAGCAGTGAATGGATGCACTAACTTCCTTCCCTAAAACTGAAACAAAATTATATAGAGAGCCACTTCATGGTACAAACTGCCTTTCTGAAGTCCTAAACATGTTTAAATTGATGTAATTTTTGTTAGCCTTAAAAAAACCGAACCCCAAACCAGAAGATCTTTCTTTCAGCAGACTACATGTACATTTACATGAGTGAAAGAAGAAATACACCCTGTATCAGTGTCAGCTGAGGATACAGTCATGCACAGAGATATAATCAAAGTAATGAAATGATACAAGCATGTTTTAACATATTTCTGTTTCACTTTTCATGTTTACTTAACATGGGCTCCATATGTAATGGAAAGGAATTGCCTGGCTTCAGTCTTGGTAAGCTAATGAAGTATGCTAAAGTGATACAAAGTTGTTGGAATGTGTGAAATACAGATATATTGTAGAGTATCAATAAGCCAAAAAAAGCCACAGCATCAAGACAGGAAGAGCTAACTGGGTAACATTTATACAGCTGAAATGTTAATTTTCATTTGCAAATGTATAGAGAGTTGATAGAAAATAATTTCCCACAATAATTATTTTTATGATTCTTCTATTGTAATTTGTAAATAATTAATAAATAAAAGCTTGCAACATGCAGGTATCTGTGGACTTTTGTCTATTAGCAATTAACAGATAGAGGCAGAGGCATTTCACTTTACAGGGAAAGTTCCTGGAGAAAATGGACCTGAATTGTTTAATCATCTTTGGCATGAGAAAAAAGATTGTCATGAATTTTAACATTTATTTGCAAACATGCAGGCAGTCCTATGTGGCTATTATGTATATGATGTCATCATGCTTTTAAATTGTAAAAGATATGAATGACTTAGCATATAAAAGAATCCCTAGATGTCATTAGGAAGCTGTGACAGTCATTCCCCCTTTAATTTTCCACAGAAACCACCAACAGCCAAAGTGGTTCTGGAGCAGACAGCTAAGAAAACAGAGTGGCAGTGGGAAAGCCCTGCTTTTGAACTCAGGTGAGATGAAAAGATAATTATACTTGCTGCACTGTTGGGGTTTTGTTTTAGCTGCTTGCTTAGCATACAAGTGGTGCAGCTGGAATGCTGCTCGCTGTCACCCCGGTAGGCAGACAGGTACCTCGGCTGCAGAAAACACAGAGTTCCTGGTGTGTCTGCTTGCAGTGAGGAGGCTCACTGCGTGTCGGGACCTGCACGGTCTGGAGGACACACAGCCTTTGTGCTGGTGCCAAGGGTGGCAATATGGTCCATTTCATGGAAATGTGAGACAGCCCTAGGGCTGCTGGCAGACTGCCAGGGCAGCCCACAGCTCTCTTACGAAGATACCACTGTGATATTCTACAGAGATCAATTAAAATGCTGCAGCCACTTCAATCTTCAAGCATGTGGGATCCCCTAGCTCAGAATTCTTAAGTATGGCAATTCTTAAGTATGGCAAAGATTTATATAGTTATTGTAGCCACATGCATGGATGCACAAAAGAGCTGGAGCTGGAGTTACTGTCAGGAACTTCTAACTGAAAGCTCTAAAAATGAGAAGATGAATATAAATACACAGAATTGGATTTTAAATGTACCCTGCAACAGGTCAGTGGGACCATTTCCACCGCTGACAAATGAGAACAGTCCTGCAAATCTATCTTGCTCACTACAGTTTTCTGCTAGTTCTTGTACAATATTGGCAGATTAATAATTTCTTTTTGCTTTTTCTCCAGGAGAAGCCATAATTTTCTCTAATGTCACAGTGAGTTTTTGTGGAAATTAGCATACTACAAAATGAGAATGGCAAATAACTCCATTTCCAAATGCTATGTTCAGCAGCCAGATTTATTAGTGGATTTGGCAGCATTTGCCAACTCCTTTGCACATGAATAACTCTACTCACATTGTTTAAACAAATGAAACTAGGATAAATGAGATTAATTTGCAATAGCAAATTACATTCTATTTAAAAATAAGAATTAGCCTGTACCAAATCCACAAGCTTTTGTTTATTTCCCATATAATTTATGCACAGAAACACTATAACAGGCTATCTGAGATTATAGGTTTCAGTGCACTTAAGTAGCAGAAAATTGAAGGAGTGTCCTGCAACAGGAGTACCTTTCCAAGAGCCTGGAGACCACAGAAGGAGCCTACACAAGGACATAAAGCAACCCTGAACCTCTCACAGAGATCATGCCACTCTGAGGAGAGAAGAACTGTGTATTACAGTCATCTTAGTCAACATGCCCAGCTCAGACTGAGGGAACATAAAGCTGGATTAACCTACCCTTGCAGATATTGCTACGTATACAGCCATAAGATGGGGATACTGGTTACTCCACCCAGTGGAAGGCAAAGTCTGTTGTAAACATGACATGAAACTTAAACAGATTATCTGTCTTATTGTTTCCTTTGTCCATCACACATTCAAACTAGCCCCCCCAAACTCCATTTTGTTCTCAATTATTGCATTCCTCAATTTGGTATATAAAGTTGATATAAGTATGGCACCCCAGCTCTCACTGAAGGACAGTGAAAATTTTTTTATTAATACAACTTTGTGCTTCAGTGCCCCAAATACTCCTAAAAATGTTCCCTATACCCTCCCTAAGCTTAACATATATCTTCCCTTTTAGGAAGTCATGATCTCTCTTCATTTCCCCTTGGCAGTTCCTGCTTCCTTGAACACTTCTTTTCCACTTGCCATATTTCCCTCTAAATCACCTCCATTTGTCTAACTCTCTCCCTCATACACCTTACCTTAGCACACATTCCATTTGTCCTACTGATGTTTTCAAACTTTTGCTGTTTTTTCCCTTCCCCACTTCTTTTTGCACACACTTGTGCATTTGGGTCCCACACTGGCTCTCATGGATCCACGTGTGCTCCTTGAGATAAAGGAGAGTATACTCCTTTTTTGGGTGACAGATGTAACTGAGATGGGACTCCTCCTCCCCCCTCTCTGTTTTCTGTCCCATTACCTTTGTAGACTGTGTGCTTGGTACTCCCCCTCCAAAGTGCAAAGCCTTCAAGATGGAGTCTAATGCCAGTGGTGGCAGAGGGAGCATCAAGGATGCCTTCTCTCCTTGGTCCTTCCCATGGGAAGAGATACTTGCAACATGAAATAAGAAAAGAATCAAAAGGTCTCCTAACTTGGAGGTGACACCATGGGTTAGGCTACCCTTCCAGCAGATAGGTCTGTTCACTGTGAGACCAATTGCAAGACCATTCATCACAAGCTCTGAATAGGGAGAAGGGTGGCCAAGAACACAACTGCCTCCAGTGATTAATCCTTCCACACCTTTCAGGGCTGGCAAGACTTAGGGACAAATGGTGACTTCCCTTGATAAAGCCCACTAACTTGGAGGTGGGCTGAAAGCATCTACCTCCTAAAAGAAAAACAGACCTTTCATAAAGGTTATCACTTGTCACCAGGAAAATTACATGCTGGCATTTTAAAGACTTTTTCTTGAAAAGTAATAAAAGTAACTAGCAGAAAGTGATGTCACTTCTGACATTGTCTGTATGGAAGCCCCCAATAGGAAGTACTGTAAACCATTTCCCAATCTGCTTTTACACAGGCCTAGGACTTAAAAAGAAACCTTAAGTGTTTAATGCTTAAACCAAATGTTTAATTTTCAACATCCCCATAGAGTCACACTGCAATGTGGAGGTTGCAGTTAAAAGCCCAGATTCCTTCATCTTCCTGACATTGAATCTACACTATAACAAAAACATTTTGAAATTAATGTAGAAATAGTTCTAACTGGAGCATTAACATATTTACTTCAGTCATGTTCATCAGGATCATTTATATCTTACACATGTGATGTGTAAGTATTCACTCTGCCTATACATATACAGTTGGATCTTATATATTATGTATAAAAACACTCCCTTACAAAGTATGATTCATTGGTTTAGCAGTTGGTATTTTAGCTTTTCCAGTCTGTTCAAAAGCAGTTTATACATTTAGAAGTATGGTGTATATAATCATTACCACTTTAAGTAGGGCCTCTTCCCATCTGTATGAGAAGACACATTACACGTGCTAAGCTGAGCACTGTAACCTCCTGAGACAATTCAAAGCTGTGGAAGAATTGTGAGTCATGCTTTGGTTAACTGTCTTCTGTGCCGTTAGAAAGTGGTTTACTACCTGATTTATAATTACCCACAGTAAAACTTACTTATCAGGACAAAAGAGTGCAAAATGCTACCCTTTATCATGTAAAAAAGCTGATCTTACAGCAAGATGTGCCTTGGCCAAGAAGCAGGACTGTGCTTTCTCATGATTAGTCAATAATCATGAGAATAATAATATGATAATATAATAATAGAGCGCAGATCCCACGGTCTGTCCTGCCACTGATCTGTGGCAAGCTGAATGGTCTCCCTGGGTTTTGTTTCTTCAAAAGGAGTGGCACATCTTACCAACCTAAGCTGTATGTCGAATTTTCTTACCTAAATAAGATAAACGCAGAGATCTACTGACTGCCAATAATGGTCCTATATTCATTTGACATGAACGACAGGCATCCCCACCTGAGTATCAGCAAACCCAATATAAACACATCATAAGGAACATCCTTATGGAAACTGTTCACATGCATGTGCAGAGAAAATGGAAAAATGCATGCCCCTATCTAGAGCAGAGCTTGCGCCATATGTGATTACAAAGACTTGTAGGCTGAAACAAGGCTGGATATATTCAACATTTGGGTCCCACATTGGCTCTCATGGATCTTAATGTTGTCAGTCACAGACAGCCCACCCACACGTGCTCCTTGAGACAAAGAAGAGTATACTCCTTTTTTGGGTGACAGATGTAACTGAGAACCTGCTTCCCTGTTTTGTTAGCAACCCGAGGAAATTTAATGGGACCTTTGCTGAAAACAGTTAGGTCAGATAATGACTAACCTTGAAGGCTTTGAGGTCTGTGTTGCCTCAGTGTAAGCAATACAGTATAAGCAAACTTGGGAAGAGAGACAATGTTGATCTTCTGTACCAAGTGGTTCCTCTGACCACAAAAAATGTCATGTGTTGGCTCAGATTTATTCAATTCAACTTGATGGTAGCATGGAGGATGGAGGGAGCATACTTGATGATTCTCAGAAATAACACATCCTATTTAGCACCGTCAGAAGGCTGAATATGTTGAATATGAATTAAATACTCTGACATTTTACCTGGAAAAATAAAAGACTTTTTGCTAAGTGTGTGCAGAGTGTGGGTTTTTTTCCTAAATCTCACAACATGCAGTGATTTTCACAAGAAAGAAAAGAAGTATGTCAGTGACATACAAATCACAGCATCATCCCCTTTCAGGTCCCTGCCTCAAAGCAGAATGTTACCAACATCAATTGGCAGCAAGGCATTTAAATTTCATTTTCTGTAATGATGATTGGAAATTATTTTGACCGAAATTTCCCAAATTCTTCAGCTGGGGACAGACATTTAACAGAATTCCCGCCAGGGTAGAGCAAAATGTAAAAACGTTTTCAGAAAAGAAATTTAAGTTATACAATAGGGAATTTTAAGTATAGTACAGAGAAGGGAAAGAGGGCAATACCTATTTGTTGACAACCCTTACTGGCCAGCAAACCCAGACATACTCTGTATGAAAAAGCCCCTCTTAGGGTCTGAATTAGCATCAGCATACCAGACTCGCCTTTGATTAAAATCCCTCAGGATGTCTTCGGTATCTACATTCTCCTAATGAGTATATATTTTGGGGTCTGCCTGGCAGTAATCTTGAATATTTAAATTGCCACACACCAACTGGGATAGTGCAAGGCAGGAACTATGTAATTGAGCATTATGCTCCCTCACGTCAGGAGGGCAGCCCAATCCGTTATTCTGTCTCGCACGTTTCCTCAGCGCTGTCCTGGGTCACTCAGCACTCGCTCAAAGTAACGCCTGGCCAGCAATCAGCCACACACGTATGCACTTGGAAACCACCATGTTTAGTCCTGGACTTGACATCCCCCCTCCCCAGCCTTCGCCATGGACCGCACTCCTTCCTCCAAGGAAGACACCTCCATCCAGGTTATATTGGAGAAAGGCTCTTCATCAAGTGAGCTGATAACGGGGTGATCAAAGTCTGGCAGTTGTACCTTATCTATTGGGGATCATAATTCAGGAATGGAGCTGCCCTTCAGTTTGCTCCTCCCCACCATTAAATTACATTCAATCACTGCAGGGAGAATGCAGCCCATGCCTCGCAGCCAGATGTTATCATTACAGGCCTTTTCTTATAAACTGATGCTGAAACCCGAGTGGTTGATGAGACTAGCTAAGCAGTTGTACCTTTGACCTGATTGCATTAAACTTGCCCTATCAATTTAAGCTTAGTATAAACACCATTTCCCAGAGTCCCTCATGACTTCAGTAGTGAGAAGAAGCTGACTAAGCCTAAACATTTTTTAACAGCAATCTTGTCTTACAACACCAAGGGGATTTGCCATGTATCTGGGGCTTTATAAAACCATATGAACATGCTGAAAGAATTAAAGTCCTTTAAAAAAGCAAAATTGATGGTGACAGTCCTTTTAGAAAATCAGTTTGTAGAATGTCAGCACAAGAGGAGTTGGAAACAGGACTAAAATAGTTTTAAAAGATACAATAGATTTGTGTTTGTTTCGCACTGTTGTTCCTGAAATACTGAAAGTTAGAGTTAAAAAACGAAATAAATGAAAAAGAAGTCTCAAACTGAATTCACCCCATATTAAAAAGAATCCCTCCCCAGCACTCCACAAACCAAAGTCCTTCCAGATATATCACCTATCTGAGATCTCTCATAAAATATGAGCATCTTTACCCTGGCATATCAGCTTTATTTTTAATAAAGTTCGGTCTATTTCACATTGAGGATAATTCAGATAATCCTATCAAAAGTTTCTATGTTGCAGCACATGAGCTATAGCGTATGGTACAGCACGTGGCCAACAAAGCTTGGCTAGGCTGAATAAAGGGGGACAACTGTAAGGATAAGAATGAAAATAACTTCATGCTTGACTCAGCTGTACTGCCTTCCATGGAGTGCTAAACCAGTGGTTTGGTAATGCAAATGCTGGTAAAACAAAGGGAGATCAAGCAGCAGAACATGGATTTTCACCTCACTAGGCTGCAAGTGCTCTGGCCCTGATGCAGAAAAACTTACTTGAAGTTGAATAGATTCCCGCTAATTTTAGCATTAGTATAGAAGTCATCAAAGCTCTGCAAGACCAAACCTCTGATCCAGAATTGGAAAAAATAAAGAAATATCCAGGAGTGACATGACACATTTTAAAAAGATGTTTTGTGCTGTCTGTTGATTATACTAGTGTAACAAACCAGGCACTGGAACTGCTGCTAGAAGTGCAAAGAAGAAGAAGAAGAAGAAAAAGAAGCAGCAGCACATTAAGCAAAATATGATGGTTCCATGCTTGTGGAGAACATGCTTCAGAGCACTGAAACATAAAGCACAAAAAGGCAACAAAAAGATTACTAACTTGTTTTACTCTTTTGAAATCTAACAAAAAAAGAATATGCATGTAAAAAAAATTCAGACAACAAAAAAACCCTCCAAAACTAACAAAAAAACCCAATCCAACCAACAACTACTGTTACTTAAATAATTATGGAGAAGCTTATTTAAGAACTCATTTACCTGAGTCTCTACCTTGGTTGCTCTTAGAAGAAGCAGCATCTGACTTTTGTTAAACAAATGCCACTGCAGGAAGGAAATGCAGGTAAGGAAAAAAAATAACCCAGCGCACAGTTTTACATAATACAGATGCAGAAAGCAATCTAGAACATAATGTAGAGTTCTTTTGTGTTCAAATTAAAGCAGGGTCCTTTTTTGCAGATAAGTACACATTTAGATGACAAAAGTTAAACTCAATATTAAAAGAAGACTTGCACAAATTGCTTGCCTTGCAGAAAGAATCTCTGTTTCTCTCCTTTTGGGATCAGATGAGATAGAGCAAACCCAGTGACCCTGACTATGAATTCTGAGAGGAAAAAAAAAGAAAAAAAAGGTGTCAGCTATTTGCTGTAAACTTTATAAACTAATGTTGATTTACTTAGCCATGCCCTGTCATTACAAAAGATACTTCTGTTTCATAGCTTACAGCACAATGTGGAAACATCTGAGTAGCTTTTACCCTGTTTTCTTGTAAGAGTTATCTAGCTGTGGCATGACAGGGAACAATACGAGCTAATTTGGCTAATCGTGGAGTCAGCGGATGCTGAGTAAAAATCTGACTGGATGGCTAAGCCCAGAGTATGGAGTTAAATCCATCTGGCAGCTGGCCACAAGTGGTAATCCCCAGGGGTCAGTGTTTTGGGCTGGTCCTGTTTAACATCTGTATTGATGATCTGGATGAGGGGATCGAGTGCACCCTCAGCCAGTTTGAAGGTGACACCACCTTGGGTGGGGGTGTTTATCTACTGGAGGGTAGGAAGACTGCAGAGGGATAAAGATAGGCTGGATTGATGGACCAAGGCCAATTGTATGAGGTTCAGTAAGTGCTGAGTCCTGCCCTTGGATCACAACAACCCAATGCAGTGTGACAGGCTGAGGGAAGAGTGGCTGGAAAGCTGATCAGGGGAAAATGACCTGGGAGTGCTGTTTGACAGCCACTGAACATGAGCCAGTGTGTGCTCAGGTGACCCTCTTGCCCAGCTACCATCCTGGCCTGTATCAGCAGTAGTGTGGCCAGCAGGAGCAGGGCAGTGATTGGCCCCCGTACTCGGCGCTGCTGAGGCCACACTTTGAATCCTGTGTCCAGTTCTGGGCCCCTCACTACAAGGACATGGAGGGGCTGAAGCCTGTCCAGAGAAGGGCAACAGAGCTGGTGAAGGGTCTGGAGCACAAGTCTGATGAGGAGCAGCTGAGGGAGCTGGGGGTGTTTAGGCTGGAGAAAAGGAGGTTCAGGGAAGACCTTACTGTTCTACACCATCACCTGAAAAGAGGGTGTAGAAAAGCAGTGCTTGGTCCCTTCTCCTTGGTAATGTGTGACAGGGTGAGACAAAATGGCCTCAAGTTGAACCAAGGGGAGGTTTAGATCAGACACCAGGAAAAATGTCTTCACTCCAGGGGTTGTCAGGCATTGGAACAAGCTACCCAGGGAAGTAGTGGAGTCACTATCCCTGAAAGTGTTCAAAAAATGAGTAGACAGGGCACTTTGGCATATGGTTTAGTGGTCACCATGGCAGTGATGGTTTAATGCCTGGGCTCAGTGATCTTAGAGGTAACCTAAACTATTCTATCATTCTATGATTTATCCTTCTAGTAACAGCTAAGCTGGAGAAGATGAGGTACAGCAGGGAAATAATAACATTATAAAGGAGTGGTAACAGGTCAGAAAAGGGAAAATCTTTGGCTGGCATGAAGTTGTTGGTTGGGTTTGTCACTATCAGCTTTATAAATCATTACAGGTACTTTCTATTAAGTCAAAAATATTACAAACAAGCTGAAGAAGGTTGGTGATGACTTAAATTTGAGAAACATCAGTACAGGGGGCCTCAGGTTAGAAAGAAAAAATTGGCTCAGCTTGAAGTCTGCCATCAAAAGAGTTGAGAGTCAAGAAGACAAAGCTTGAGATAATTCACTTAGAGACTGAAAACAAGAAGCCCACTGTATTCTGAAACAACTGGTGTAAAGAAGAACCTGGAGGTATGAGTTCATCACAGGTGACTGTGAATAAGAAGTGTTATGCAACCATGAAGGCAAACATAACCTTAGCATGTGTAGGATGAGCTATTTCCACCAAAGGTAGGGGAGTATTACTGCTAGATTATGAGACACTAATTGATGTGTCTTTTATTTCAAATCCTGTTTAGTACTCAAAAACTACTCTTGGTAGTGCTGTTAAAAGAAAACAAACTGGATTTGGGGCAGATAAAGAGAACAGCTGTAAGGATGGTCAAGGAATGCAGAAACATTTTGTTTCTTTAGTCAACCATACTAAAAGTGAGAGGTGAAACAACTATGTGCTACACCATTGCTTGTGAGAAGATGCTTCAGCACCACCAAAGGAAAGAAGTATTTAAGTGAAGGACAGTGGTATAATAGGAGAGGGATATAAGCATGCTAAAAGTGCCATTACAATGGGATGTTAGAAGGAAATTCCAACCTATAACATCAGGCAGGTTCTGGACTGCTGTACTGTGGGATTAGCTGGGGCTAAACATCCTCATGACTTTTAATGTGCAGTTAATGAAAAGGGTTTTGCGATGTGATTCCTGCTGCAGAGACAAAGTGCAAGTATCTCCCAACTTGCTGTTAACAGCATGGCTATAACATGAGCATCAGCATCTGGTAATGCTCTTACCCTTCTTAACGATTTAATATCTTAAATTTATATCATACTTTTCAACCCAAAGGATTCCAAAGCACTTAAAAATTGCAATTGATGTGCAGTCTGTGAAGAGAGGGCTTAATTCACTGCAGAAACAGAGCTGCAGCACAGGTGAGCAGCAGCAGCTGTTTAAAGCGTGGTTATACTCAAACTATAAAAAAGTGTTTACATTTTATAATAGGAAGACCAAAGTGGTCTTTTGGGGGAGAAAGTATTTTCACTGGAAAAATGTAAGTACTCTGTATTTCCTATTTGCTTCTCCAGGCAGGAGCTCTGCTGTTGATGTCATGGAGGGACTGAGGTGCAGAAATCCTAGTAGAATTAAGGCAAAAGCATTTCCCCTGTTCATGCTTCTACTACCCATGAAAATAAGTTTGCTATGTGTAATGTTGCAAAGTCATCACTACATTCTTATTTTAAAGGGTTTCCTGTCTTCCTCAGGGGATATTATCTTGGGAGATTCATTAGAGCTTGTTCAAACTAATCCCTCTAAATCAAGGTGAATACTGAAATATGCTTGTGCAGGATCCATCAATGGGTGGGACAAGTTCAGGCTACCTTCCCTGCAATGCATGAAAACCCAAAAAATCAGAATGGATCTTTGCAGGCTACATACAAAGGTGACCAGTTGTCAAACTCAAACTTTCAAAAATCATGATACTGGTTTATGAGTAGAATGATGCTATGTTCCTTCCACCTTGACTTTGAGATTGTTTTGATTTGCCTGTTTTAATAAAAATTGAGAAATCTTTTCTTTTTTTTTTCCCCACTGAAGGCATGACATGTAATCATGTAAAATACAGCCATGACTTTTAAGGACTGTCCTGTGGCTATCTTTCACCAAAAGTGACTGGAAAGAAATGTGTGAGCTTATAAGGGCACCAGTGTAGGAGTTAAAACCTCACCTCATCAGGTTCTGTTTGGCTTTTGAAAACAATCAGGAGAGTACACTGGTCATCCCATTATCACATATAAGTGAAAACAGATGTATTAAAGTCAGTTTTCTGTGAAAAGAAATCCCAGTGCAATTGTGATTCTCTACAGCTATAAAGCAGGAGTAACATATAGACACTTAAGAGAGATGAATATGGTTACTGGTAACACCTGACCAACAGGTAAATTACTAGTTATCCTGGGCTCAAGGTCTGTTGATCTAGAAGCTGCAAGATGAGCTCTTCTTGAAGGATTTCCAGTAAAAATTTAGCATACTTAAATGTTCAGAGCAATCTGAAATCCAAGTAAGGAGAAATCAATGTTGTGTCAAACTTGGAAATAACTTTTAAAAAATAAGCCAAATTAGGAAATTCCCCTTTAATTGTAAGGAATGAAAGTTTCTCTACAGAAGAGCTGAATTAGTCATAGAGGTGCTCTTGCATTACTTTTTTCTTTTTTTTCCTCCCTTTCTTCTACATTCCATAGTTACAAACGGCAAAGTCATCTACAGGTCACACCACTGCCTCTGGTACTACTTAAACATTTTCTAAAAATGTATCTTCACACCAGCAACACACACAACCCATGTAGGTCGGATTTGCATGAGCAGTTGCTATCTGAGCCCCCAGTTGCCACCTCAAGCTCCCATCCACTTCCTCCTCCTGGCTCCTGCATTCCCAAGGCTAGCTGGGCTCAGCTGCCTGGCTGTCACAGAACTGCTGTGGGGCTTGGGGACATTTTAGACAAGCTCACTCCTTCCCAGGAGGCTCTCCTCCCAGTGAACACATGCTCCTGACATGACCCGAGGTCACTGAACTATGCAACAAGGACTCCTTCCAAGCAGGAATAGATGATAGCAGACCAATAAGGATGGTCCCAACCACTGTGTCACCAAGCAGATTACCAAGAAAACATCTCATAGGAAAAATGCTTGCTTGTTTTGGGCTGCTGGTGGGCTCAGCTATCTCCCATTACTGAGCTGCCAGGGCCTTACTGAGACTTTAATGAAGGCTTCCCAGTGGTGTTCCAGCAGCCCTGGACCATGTGTGTCCACCTGCACCTCCTTTTTTTCTTCATCTCAAAGCTGTATCCTGTGACTCAGCGTGTTGGAGAGGTTCCTCCTTCCCCCAGCGCCTTTTTGTATGAGCCTGGGTGGAATGGAGGAAGAGTGGTACCTGGATGCTCCACCCCTGGCCCCTCAGTGTCTCTCCTGGATGTTATTTCCCCATCATGTCTCAACTACTTTCAAAAGAAAACTGTGGACAGTTTAGAAATCTCTAATCCTACTATTTTATAGCTGGGACTCAAAACAAATAGGTTGTTTCACCTTTGCCATGTGGATGTGTTCTGCCAGTCTGGTGAACGCTCACCCCAGCCTGGTCAACTCATGTGCCTCTAAAAAAATAGAAGTGGCAGTTTGCCCGTGCGCCACACAGATCTGCTAAGGATGGATAGCTTAAATTTCTGGGCAGTCCAACATCCATGAAACATCTCACTTACTGTGGGTATTGGCTAGACAAAGCAAGCAGGTAATCCCTGAAAAACTAAGATCTTGTAATGCTTACACTACCAAGCTTCAAGAGGTTTGGCTTTGTACAGTTCCTTCAACTCATGTATGGTTTCTATTTTTAAAATGTTTTTCTAGTGTATTTTCTGGTGTATTTTTGTTTTTCTGTGTACGCAGGCAGACAGACAGACAGTTTCTGTTTTGTAAAGCAGAGGATTCCTGCATGCTCTGCTTGCATTAAAAAGAATCTGTATTCAAGAATGAACTGTCAGACAACTCTGTTGGTTCATAATGCAAAGAGAAGATAGGAAATCAGTGATTTTGCCTAAGGGAGCAACTTAAGTATAAAAAGAAAAGAGGTGAAAACCAGACTATAAACTTTTACAAAACCTTCATTTTGAGCTAAAAACAGAAAAGTGATCCCAAGCTGTCAATTACTGAAGCATGTGAATACTATTTAGAACACATTTTAAAAATTAAAACTGAAATACCTCAGACCTAATTTTAAACAGGTTTTGCATGGTGTAACACCATTGATGTCAGTAGAATAATTTCCAAGTTATAAATTTGTTAACATAAGGTTAGTACAAGGTTGCAGTGCAGTGGATGAGAATTGCTTTGAAAGCACTGTATGAGATGGAGGGCTGTATGCTAATGCTGAATAACCTGCTAGGAGATCCTTTGCTTTCTGCCTACACAGCCAAGCTACACATTAATTAATGCTACCACAGGGACTGTCATCTCCTAAGGCATAGAGCAAAACAGTAATATTCTAACATTAATAATAATTAATATTCTCTCTTATGAATATTGTTCAAATAAAAGGATGTTGTATTTTAATACACATTTACCAAGACCATGTAAAGCACAAAGCACTTGATTTATTTGCTATTCTTCTGCCAAACACAGGTAATGATTGGTAAATAACTTTGAGCTGATGCACAAAGATAGGGCGTTACATCTTTAGAAAGCAATAGCAGCCTCCTCAGAAATTTAATTTGGCTGTGGTTCAAAAAGCCAATGTAAACAGCCTAGACAGCCATATTAAACACAGCTTATTCCCACTTTCAGCCCACAAGAGTCAGTGAAACAGTGCTCAACAGTCTGTTTCTGCCTCCTCAGATACACAGGCACACATGCAGTGCCAGTTGTTAAACACACAGCACGAGCCTCGGACGAGGCAGTGTCACAGAGAATCTCTGAACCATAGACATCAACCAGGCAGGTATTTTACAGGCTCCCTAATTCCTTCAGGACTTTGGGTAGCTGCAGGAACACTTCCAGCTCACGCAGATTCCTGCATTGAACCAGTGAAACAGCATCCAAAATACGAACCTCAGTACCAGTACTGAACACTGGAAAAACTCCAGAGTCGAGCTGGACCATAACTCAGCTCCAGAGCTGTGGGGTGATGGCTGAGCATGGGACAAATACTAGGTCATGGAAATTGGAACAGAAGCTCTAAGATGAGTTGTTACCTATGTAAACTAGGGCTGCATTTATTACTTGGGAATGAGGAAGAAGGTGGAAAGACTGTGTTTCCATCAGTTCAACAACAAACAGAATAGGGAATGACATATTGAACTTGTAGGGTAATACAGGCACAGGAGCATGGCTGAAGCACTCACAGAAATAGTGCAGGAATTAAGAATACAAGGCAAAGGAATTACTAGATTATGCAAAGTGAGAGGGCAAAACAAAAGAACAAATACTTGATGCTGACACCATGAGAGCCAACAGTAAACCCTGGCAGAGATGAGAGGCGAGATAAACTGAAGAAAAGCCAGATTTTAATGACATTTTATAGAATAGTTTTTGAATGGTGACAATGATATTTTAAATAAAAGATAGTTCTAGTTACAACCGTATGTGCAATGTAGTGCATTGAGAAAAGCAGGAGATTTTTAACAAAGGACATCTTAAGAAACAAAAGTATGCCAATTATGTTACAGAGTTCAGGAGACTGAAATATGAAAAAATGAAAAGACATTGCCTGAAAAAAAGCATTCAGAGAAATAGCAAGGATTGAAAAACAAGGAAAAGAATTAATAGATAAATGAATAACTAGGAAAAAAACCACAACCTGATTTCACAGATTTGAAAAGGCAATAATGTTCTTGGATCAAGAGTACTACAACGCCCAGTGTAATATATTAGAATCTCAGGAATTAAAAATAAAGGGAGGTGCGAGTAGTAGTGGAAAAATATCATGGAGAATTTCATGCAATACAAAAATTCAGAGAGGAAAAAAGTTCCAAATCTGATAGATGTTAGAAAGCAGTGGCAAGATTTAATTTCCACCCACTGCTACCACAAACAGTAATTGAAGCAAACAAACAAACAACCCCTTGTTCAATTATTCAGGCCAGTTAATTTAGAGTTGTTTGTTTGTGGCAGGAGATTGAGATCTTTTGTTGATATAACTGAAATCATGCCAGTTAAAAGTTAAATCCTGCCTGCTAGACATAACTTGGGGTTTGGAGAATCATGTTACATGTCTCAGAGAAAACAACCAGCCCAAACAGCCCCCAGAGATGCCAGGCCTGGTGAGGGAAATTCATATTCTCTGCTGCACTTTCTGTCTGAATTCATGCTGCAGTCCTTTTTTGAACACCACAATCTAAATCTTTCTGAAGCCTTGAGATCTCATGTCCTTTCTAGCACAGGGACTGTAGCTTCCCCTAGCACTTTGATGTGTAAATAACATTTATTTTTTCATTTTCTCCATTGTATTTCAGTGTGGCCCTAAGTTACCATCCTGACTTATTTTCTCTCTTCCTCATCTCTTTAGGTAACTGTACACTGCATGTGCTGCACACGGGCTAAAAATAAACATAACATCAGAATTATATCCAATACTGTCTTTGATTGAAGCACCATGCTCTGCCTTATCAAAGACATCAAGTACCTACTTTGTAATTTCCCATTTCTAGTTATAGCCTTCTGATGCATATCTGCTTTTTTGCACCGTGGTATGATTCGGAGAATATACTTCAGTTTTCTTGCAAGTTGCTAAAAATAGCAAAGAGTCTGTCTGGAAGAGACACCCCATTCTGGCAAAACCTCCCTGAAGACAAAAGAGCAACTCCCATATTTTCAGGATGGACTTGTTAGTGGGCGTGGTTCCCCATTTCCCCATTCCATCTTTATGCCAGTGTAATTAAGTCAATGGGGCTTACATCAAGATAAAACTGAAGAGCATAATGCAGAGATGAGTCAGAACCCACATGCTACAAAATGTAAGAGGACCGTTTCACAGCAGAATTATGAGAATTTGGAACTCGCTTATCAGAAAACACGCACTTCAAAGTGATTCCTGATCATTTTGGAATTGACATTACAAAATCAGCATAGGTCTGTTATATTGTTAGTCAAATCAAAACTGGGGAGGAAACATGCCAATGCAGACCTCGTGAAAGATACTTCGTATTTACTCTTGAACAATGATCTGGTCTTCAGGAAGAGAAAAAAAACTTACAAGATTGACAATGGACTACATTGTTCTTTGATGTTGCAGCATGGACAAATCGCAGGTATATTACGTAAATACCTGTCAAACTGACAATTAATATCAATTAGGCTTTAATCTGACATATTACATTGAGCGCAGCAAATGCAAAATCCGTTCAAAGTAGATTGTAGATATGTACCCTTCAATTAGACATGAGGGAGGAGGAAATTCTACTCTCTGGGAAAGCACAGAATTTAACTCCTGAACTGCTAGAGATCTGTGTGGATGAAATTCATCCTTGTGAAGGTGGCCAGTCCAAAACTTTTTTAAGCCCTTGCAATTTCAAAAGTGTAAGGGGCATTTAAGTGAGAAGAAGTTGTTCCTCCTCTCTCTATATACACACAGTCTTGAGTGCGCAGTGTTTAGCAGCTTCTTTTTTTTTTGACACATAAAAAAGCCAGAATAGAGGACATAAGAGAGAGATCTGTCTGGACAAGACCTCCCAACATTTTGGAATAGGGAAGTAAGAGAGTATTCACAAAGCTACACAGGAGAAAGGAAAAGGCACTTTAATGGTGTGTCCCAGAGCTGGAAACTGGAAGAATACACATCTCTTCATTTACACAGGTAAGACCTACTGATACAGTTTTCCCAGATTTGGTATGTAGGTGTGAACAGCTCCCTGTGTTCAATATACCTTTGAGATTTTTTTCAGGCTTTACAACATCAAACAGATACCTAAATCACTTCAGTCAAAATCACCATACAATAACTTCTCAAAGTGAGCAACTGCAAATTCATTACCAAAACTGAACCTACAGTTTATGCTACAATGGATTGTCCTGGGGTTAATGAGACAGACAAGTAAACCACTCAGTAGACAGATTCTCAGCAAGATTCTAAAGCAAGCCACAGCTGCTGCTATGACTAAATATGTCCAAACCTCAAAAGAAAGCAGACATGACTACAATATTTTGTGGCATATGAAGAATACATAAATGAGGCTAAAAGCACAATACTTGTTGTCCCTCTAGAGAAAGCATCTAACCTGTTTCGCTTTCTTCATATACTATGGACCTACTTCCCCATTTTAAATTAACCTTTCCATTTTATTTATAATTTCATGTATTGCCTCGAAAAGAGGATGGTGACTAAATTTTTGTACAGAACAATTTTAATGCTGTGAAAAGTTCTTATCCATGGAAGTTTCAGAGAGCTGGCTGAAAGAAAATGCACAACTTCTCATTAGTCCAAAAATATGCAGATGGAACACTGTCTCTTGCCAGTCATCAACATAAGTGAAAATTTTCATTCATCTGACATCCCACTAGTCACGCCTCCTGCCTCAAATTCATATGAGGTTTAGAAATGCAAACCTTCAGCAGGATGCCTTTAAATCAGCAGGTATGCTCTGTAGCAGAGATTTGCAAAAGAATTACACTTTTAAATAACTCTACTCTCATTTAATAAACATTAAACAAAATCTCAGTAATTTTCATCAGGGCTGAACTAATGAATATCATTGAAAATATCCCCTTTAATTTGAGAATGTAAACACCTAGTCTTCCATCCAGTGATTTCATACCCTGAGATGGTGCCACACATTGCTTTCTGAACCCAAGGATGGGAATGACTTTCTACCTCTCAACTCAGGAGTGAAAGGGAAAATACCAGGGAAATACATAATAGTTTTATTTTCAATTTAAAAGAAGATGGCAAAAAAGAAATGTGTGTATCCTGGTAATTAACTTACAGCATTTATTAAATAAAAACTAGCTTGAATAAAAGGAGAAAAATAGGAACTTTACACTCTAACAAGAAAGCCACTGCTATATAAGAATATGGAACTCGTATTTTCAGTTTTGTTTCTACAGCAGATGCTAAATTCTGCTTTTTTTTTTTCTTTCTTTGTGCAATGAGGTATTGTTGACTTTGGTGACTTTCTTATGTGAAGGAAAGAAAGGAGATTTCAACAATTCCATGATTGTCTCTGGAGATGTTCAGCTCATGTCATGGCTAACTCAGTCCCTGTTGGAACAATGATTATCTATGTCAAAAATTCTTGTGAATTTCAGTGAATTCTCGTTCCACTGATTTACAGGCTTTCATAGAGCTTCACAATAAGCCTTTGGCTGCTGTCATACAGCAATAGGATTTTTGACAAAACATTCAGGAACAAGAAAATCCCTTTTCCTTCTTCAACTTGCCATTCCTAGCTTCCTTGTTGACTTTCAGTGTGGTAGAAAACTTACTGAGATATTATTTTTCCTTCATTTTATGATGTGGACCTCCAGAACATGGAAATGGAGCACGCCTGTGTCCCTTGAACTTTTGAACAGCACTGGAGTAATTCCTGGTACCACCTTCTGGAGACACCTCTCCTGCAGCCTGTGCGTAGCAGCAGGGGAAGCTTTTCATTCCACTTTGTACTTTCACAGAGCATTTCAAGCTGCTGTCCTGACACGTCTGAGGGAAGCAGGAGGAGGTCTCTTGCCAGACAGCCACCCCATGGTATGCAGCCTCCTGCCGCTCCCTGCTCCCAGCCCGCAATTACACACCCGGGTGGTGGCTGCTGCCAGCCCTGTGCCCGGCTCCCAGAGCAGGGCAGGACAAGGAAGGAGAACCAGGCCATCACTGGGCTCTGCCATCAAGTCATTTGGATAAGGAAAAGGAGGGGAAAAAAAAGAAAAAAAAAAAGATTAAAAAAAGGAAGAGGAAAAAAGAAGAAAGAGAAAGAAAAAAGGGCTTCAGTAAGAATGCACGTCTTAAGAGTGTTTTCAAAATAAAAATACCATTCCAAAAAATGGTGAGATGCCTAATTAGTTAAGCTGCCCCTTGGATTAGTTAATCTCAGGGTCTTAAAGCTGTTCACACTGAAGCTAATCACCATGTTTCAAATATGAGTTGTAGCACCTATGTTTTTATTATTCCCAAAATCCTTATTTTCTCAAAGCCATCATTACTTCTCTTTCTGTCCTCTGTCTCTCAGTATTATTTTCCACTATAATGACTACTGTCACTGACCAAAGTTACAGTAAAAAATAATCTAAGTCACATATACTTTATGACCTTCAGATGTTAAATGAAGAGAAGTTACATGACACTACACTATGAAAGCAGTCTGACATAGAGAAAATTCAAAGTTTTGCTACATTTGTTAGAGAAATGTACAGCATCATCTGTTATTACTGCATAGATCCATGGCCAAAAAGTAACCTGAGGAGGGTTCATTCCACATACTTCATACGAAATATGAGCTCAAGCCTAGGTAATATCCACCCTCCCACTTCATGATGAGCAGAAATTCTGGGATTCACAAAGGCTTTTCAAGTGAGCTGAGAGTCCAAAGCAAGTGGCATTCTCAGGAAAAACCCATAATAACACAGGACAGGCAGTCTGGCCTACTGCTGCTTCCTCCCAGCAAGAGATGCACAGCAGAGCCATGAGTCTGGCTGGGGTGTGCCATGGAACAGCCCTTGACAGTGATCCAGAGAGAGCAGCATGCTATCTGTCACAAGAAGGACAGAGGGGAGGATAATTAATAAGTTTGGGGAGGAGAGGAAATGGATTCTTCTGGGCAGAACAGATCAGGGTTCATTTATCACCAATCTACCAAAACCACAGCCAGATCCTTGGACCAACTCAGTGAGACTTTAGGGCCATTGACCATTGTTATACTGTCAGTATGTGACAGTACAATGCAAGGGCACGAACAGTGCACTTTAGTGGCCTCACCTTAGTGTAAATTATTGCACTTATTTGACTTTCTTTGGCTGGAGTGCTCATATTTCATCACCCACTGTGTCAAGTATGAACGACATTTTAGAATAGCTCATCAAAAACATCAACAGTCTATTCTTTTATGTACCTTTCCACAAACTATGACATATATGTCAGCTGGGTAACTTTGTGGATCTCTGCTATTTGACTTCTTTTAATCCTTGCTCCATAAGGTACTCATAACTTCATAGTTGGTTTCCCCAGTTTAGTGAGGGAAAACTGCAAGAGCTTCTCTTCCATGTTTTGAACAAGGGATTTTTTTTTAACTCGGGGTTCCCCAAGAGCAGAGCACTGCTTCTGCAGAGATCTGCTGCACCTAAAGGCAGTGATCACCTTATTGGAAACAAAGCTGTATTTTACTTTGACATGTCTTTCCCTTCAAAGGACTCAATCAGAGGACGAATTGGACATTCTTGGCATCAGTGCCAAGACTATTGATTTGCTTTCAGCTGACATATAAACCAACCAATCTGTTATAAAATTTTTGACTGTACAGATCTAAAAACATGACCCATACTGATGGATTTAAAGTAGTTTATGGATAGCCATCAACTAAGCTGAACAGCGATTATGAATAATGGATCCTAACCCCTATTAGCAGCTGAACTGAAATATATTCACCTAAATCACTTTTGCATTCTAGAAACGAATTCCAAAGGAAAAATTGTTCAGGTTGCTGTAATTAAGTTCCCTTTTAACATACTTAAAATATAATAGGCACGCAATCTTGGGTTACTTAACTGGTACCACCAGTTCAGACTATCACCTATTCTGTGGTTTTGCATGCATATCCCACATCCCTCCAAAGCTTTTAACCCATTACTACTTATTATTTTGGAGGAATGTGATACATAAATTTAAACATGTCAGACGCAGTGTTCAACACTTCTAATGATCTATTACACTCATATTATTGAAGTCCCTGAGGAAGTTTGGCAGATGTCATTCAATCAGCAACCTATCATTACTATGTTTTAGCTTTAATCTAAAGTGCTGAAGAGCTTTGTGCTTCTTAATTAATATTCTATCTCTCTTAAGGAAAAAAAAGGGTGGGGAGAATGGGTGAAAATAGTTCACCTTAACTGGCCTAGAGTTTGTCATATTTGGGGAAGACATTTTTGTTTTCCAAACTAGATTACTTTTTCTTGGTTTAGTTATAAATCTATTTCCTCTAAAGTTTCAGTGATATCTCAGTAACTTAGTATTGATCTAGTTAAAAAATACTAACACAAACAACTTCAAAGAGCAAGAGTTTTTGATCCAAATCTTCCCAATATATGAAAAGTAGTGCAAAGTTAAGAGTTTCTGCACAAATTAGTTATTACCTATGACTCTGTCTTGCAGACTGCCTATTTATTAGTATCTCAATTTCTGATGACCTCTCCCAGAAAATTCAGAGGCCTAAGATTATTAAGTAACAGTACAACTTTATGAATAACTCACTGTTTGGGTACTTTGCTGCCTCTGTTGAAGACAAGATTCAGACTGTTTGTTGTAGGCAGTAATACCTCAAGCAGTGATTCAGGATGTCTGTTTTCCAGAGTTCTAAATTAATCTGGGCCACCGCAGATGTGTACGAGTCCAGTTGCAATTCTGTGGGCTGGAACACATCCAATCCACAATGAAACTCCATTTCAAGACAGGTAAATGCCTAAACACAAGGACCCTTTTGCCCTATGGCTAATACACACTATGGGCACGTGCTGCCCAGCTTGAAACCAGCACACAGCAGGTGCTGTGGCCACAAGAGATGATAGCCAGATTTTGTACAACAGTTTCAACATACATTAGAAGACATGAGAAAACTGGTTCAGTTCCCTTAGTTTTCCAGTCAGCCAGTCAGTGGTGGGCAACATTTTTTTCATATCTAATTTATACCATTTTTTTCTGCAAATTTTGACTTTTACCTTTTTGTTCCATCCAATCAATACAGGATAGGCTTCTCCCTTCTAGCATGCCTCTACCTATTGAAAGACTTATCATGCTTCCTCTCTGTACTAAACATATCACTAACCACATCTTTCTTTAAAACTTGTTTTCTAAACTTTCAATTGGTTTTATTGTTTTTTCCTGGGTCAAAACCTACACCCTTCTGCAATGTGGTGTGCAAACCCAGACACCATCCTATTGTCGTAAAACCAGGCACCATCCCGGGCCTCGCCAGCTCTGAGTTAGAAGAAACACTCCATGTTTTAGACACAAAGTTCCTGTTCATCAGTTTCAGTAGAATACCTGCTTTTCCCCAATACTGACAAGACAGACAGGTTTTAGATGGTGATCCCTTATGATCTCTCTAAACTTCTTTCTGGAAAATGGCTTTATACCTCGTTTTCATCTCATATGGCAGATTTGCAATCTCCTCCTTACGTGCAGTACTCTGCATGTGTTCTCATTGAGTCATACCCTATTCATGTCAGGCTATTTCTCCAATAGTCAAGATCACTTTGAACTCTGACCCTTTCCTCCCACCTCACTATCAGGCGGCTTTCTGTCCTTGAATGTTAAGATAATCTCATCTAATGCTGTTCAGATCCAACAAATATGCTGCCTGTCCCATCACTGAAAATACTGGAGTGACTTTTGTGAAATCCCATTTGAAACTTGTTTGTAGGTTGATACTCTGCACAAAGGCAGAGTAATTGCTCAAATACTTCTTTGTAAAGATTTATTTTAAGATAATACAACTTCTTCAGTAAATCCTCTTTCAACCTACACCCTCCCCTAATCACAAATGAGTCAGGATACTACTTAGTCAATCAAAAAACCAGATTCTAGCCAAGAGACAGGATTTATTTTCTCTGGATGGAGAACATTCCTATGCAGGGTAGAAAGCTAAGTCAACAAAATAGTACAAAGGCCCAGCTCTTGCCCACAACTATCCTTTTTATGCAGACAATTGACACCAGGGTGTGATTCTTGGGAACGGCCTGCTGGATGTGGCTCCCAGCCAAGCTCAAGGAGGTACAGGCACCACTCATGCACCCCATCTTCCAGATCAGCACACCAACAGGCAGTGCTTCTTCCACCTTCTCTTGCCACCATCACTTCCTTTCAAGAACTCTCTCTGGTCTTGTCACAGGTACTGCCTGCTCTACATGAGACACGCTTCTAAGAAAATGAGAAAATAATGTGATGAGTGTTGAAGACCTTTTCCCATGCCCATTGCAGATAATGGTTCAGGGTTCACTGGACAGAGAAGGTAACAGGGTCCCCTAAAGCTAGCTTTAATTTTTAAATTGCAATCCAAATCGAAATAATAAGACTGGTTGTGTGTCAAAGACCAGCTTGAACTCTCCCTGCAGCAATTAGAAAGGGTACATTGCAGAGAAAAAGGAGGAAAATCCAAACACAAGCTGCTTTCTACCAGCTTTCTACAAAACGTCATGAGGAACCTTGGGGTTTTACAGTTTCCAGTACTCTTTATAATTATTTAATTAATTGGAAATTAGAGGTAATGAAGACCTGTTGTTTGACTTGTTTAAAGTCATAGAAAAGAAATTAAAAGAGCAAGTTGGATTTTTTTCCTTAGGTTGATCAGTCTGAGGCAGGGTCCTTCAAAGTTGCTTCCGACATCCAGCCCCTTTCAAATATTGGGTGGGGGGGGGAGGGTTTGAGTTAAAGTGCTGAATTTCTATTTTCAAACCAATTAGAATGCATTATAGAATTAAATTACTGAGAGAAGAGGCCTATCTGTGGCCACAGATAATTTATGCACACAGATTGTCATTTTACCCTTAAGGAAAACAGTTTACATTTGACTACAACACCTCCCATATGCCCCTTCATATGTCACCTTACCTTTGTCTGCTTTCACACTACAGCTTCTTTAGGATGAAGACATTATTTATTTTTGCCTTGTATGGTGCCAAATATGTTGCCCATACTTAAAATAAATAGCAGTAATACAGGCTCATTATCATGCAATTTAAGCCCTGGCAATCTATACTTGATTCAGGAAAGCCAGTTTTTTTCCTGACACTATCTGTGCTATCTGGGGAGGCATTGTGCTAATACCTTCCATGTGTGTGAAAAGAGCTCTAGCTAAGAAGGTTTTCATGCTGGCTCTGAATCTGATTTCACATACCTCGTTTCACACTGATGTAACTGTTTTCTTCAGTACAGTTGCACTTCATACAGAACCTTCTCTCAGTGACCCTCTATGAGCCAGAGGGAGATGGGGAACCATTGTTTCTTGAGTCAATGTGAGCAAACTTTACGTGATTTTTTTTTTTTTTTTAATAATAGATGCTGCAGTTTTGTGATTACTTTCCAAACACTGGCTTCATATTACCCCTGAGGACTGAAGAAATTTGCAATTTTCTATTATTCTGTTTCCTACCCAGCACACTAACAATTTAGGCAAATTTTGCCTTTGTAGTATTTAATTTAAACAACTGGAAATGGGTCTGTGCTGTGTGGATTGTGCTGGAGCACAAACATGTTTGCAAGAAAACAGGCTTTACAGTGCTTTCTGTGCCCTGCAGCCACAGACTCCTGAGACAGGAAATCACAGCATTAACCTTATGATCAAGCTACAGACAGCAGCATCGACGTGCCACAGACTTCTGGTATCCTAAGTAAAAGGCAAAGACAATGAAAACAGATTAAAACACAAAAATCTGGCAAGTCAGAAGAAATTTCTCTCATGCCTCTCCGACTATATGCACATGTACAGCCACATATAGATAGAAGTAGCCTCTTTTATATATATATAAACTAATAGGATTATAAAGGTAGAAATAGATTTCCAACTTCTCTCAGGAAAAAAAGCATTCTGAAATGATTCATATTACCTTGTGGCATGGCAACATATTATTTAATAGCAGTATAAAGGGATACATGCTCTGAAGGGGCTACGCTCACAAGAGAAGCTTCTTTTGGAGTCAGTTGCATGCATTACATCACTCGTGGCCACATGTGAATGTTATTTGTGTATGTTCTCGGAAACAAAATAAGGGGGAATAGACAAAGAGAGATTCCTCCCACACCCCGCATGCCAGAATCTCGTTTCCTATCCTCAGCTGGTGCTCAAGAGTCTGACTCCAGCAATAACAGTCTCCCACTGAGATTAAAGCACTGGCAAACACAGCTTATCTTAGTTAATGTATACTTAAGTTTTGTGTGTATAATATGTACATATATTTACATATCTATAGATGCACACACATATGTATATATTTATGTCTCTCTCTCCCTCTACTGATATACATATTGTGTTTATACACATTCATAAATATATAGGACATCTTTTGCAGAGAGGAAATAGTCCCTGGATGGAAAAACACTCGTAGATGTGAGCCCAAGCAGAGATGATACTGGACTTCAGCAGCATTCCCCTGCTCCTCTGCACCCCAATGGACACAACCATTCCAAGTGACCTCTGTCTCCTTTCCTCAAGGAATGCTGGGCTCCACTCCTGCTGCAGAGCTGTGGCTCAAACCTGGCCAGTCACAGTAGTGTTGTTCTTCCACCTCATATGAACTGTATCAAAATTGTCATAAAGCCCAAAGGCTCAGAGACCTATGACAACCAAAGCATCAGACCATGTTTTTGTGGAATCGTTGAGCAAATGTGCCTGAAGTAAGCAGGACAGACCCTGAAGATGTTGCTTACTGACTAGTTTGTTCAGCATTTCTTGAGGCATTGCAACATTTACCAGATTTCCCCACGGGGACAGTTATATTGGTAAATGCGGTTCACTTGATGATCCTCTGTAAGTTTAAATTAGTCTGGGCAGACATACTTAGCAAGGGAAAAGACAAGAGAAAGTGATCCAAATCTTGTGGACCATAAACAAACACTTCTGTGGACTGTGACCAGTAGAAGATTTAGTGGGACATAAACAGTGCTTACTTACTCCAGGGTAAAACAACAATAATGTTTCTGAAATAAAGAATAAAGCATCTTGGCTAGTAAATGATAGCTCATTAGGAGTGTAAAGATACAGGCATATATGCCTATACACATATGGTTGCCAGAAATTAAGGGCTTGTACTTCAGATTTATGTGCCATCTTTTCATTATCAGAGTAAAATAATTTACCCTGAAAACTAAATGGATCTGTAAAATGCATGTGTGCAGGTGCTTGGAAGATAAAAATAAACATTAAGGAACCTTTATACAAGCGAAATGTAAAACTGCCAATACTTACTATTGCATCATTTTGGGAAGAAAAAAAAAAGAAAAAGTAAGGACGGGATGTCCATAAATAAAAGCTGTTATTTTAAAACTGCTGAGAAACTCAGGTATAAATATATACCAGTGAGTCAGAAAGTGAGAGGGAAATATGTGGAGTTTGATCATACCCTGTTTTAGGTGGATACAAATGAGATGGAAGAAGGGAATTAAAGCCTTTAAGTGCCCAAATTCCAAGACCAAGATTCAGAACCTGCAAAGTACTAAGCCAAAGAAACCATACTAGCATATCTGCTGGAAAGAAATAGCATACAGCAAAAGTACTTCTGTGCTAAGTTATAGAAGTTATGCTAAGTTAGATGATCTTAAGGGTCCTTTCCAACCTAAATGCTTCTATGATTCTACTTCATTCAGGACAGACTTTCTGAGGCTGAAACCCAAGCAGCTCCTTAACTAATATGATTTTCTGTGATAAGCACCAGCAGAGATGCCTTCCCTTCATCCACTGGCTGGATTTGTTTTCTTCTACCTCATCATAAAACAGATTGTCTCCATTAGACTGCAAAGGTGAACAGCAATTGCAAAATTTTGCAACCCATAATTTTTCAGTGTGCTCATGATACCGCCTCAAGACTGTTGGGAAATGGTGCTGGAAAAAGGAATTCCTTACCTCTAAGTCTCAGTTCTAATCAACCTTAGTGCTTACAAGTCCTACAGCTCTTCCATCCTTATGGATGTCCACAAGCTACTTTGAGTTCAGCACAGGTGCTCATGTATTACCAGGTTAGTTTATGAAGTCATCTCTTTACACAGATTTTCACAGGGTTTCTTTAAGATTCTGGCTCTTCAAGGGATAAAGTGAAGCTTCCAAGGAAAGGCCACATGGCATAGAACATCATAGCAAAGATGTGGGAGATAAATGGCTTACATACATGGAAACTAAATGGCAAGCATGGCTCTCAGAAGCAAATGTGTTTGGTTGTACCTTCTGAATGCTGGTGGTGTTAAACACAGCCAGCCCCCACAGTCAGAGCCCCCTGCTGCAGTCAGATCTGAATTTACCAACATACTGCAGTTCAAGTAAGGCATAGTTTTAATTTTCATTCTTGAAATTTATGTTGTTTCTCGAACTTCAGGCTGAAAATGTATTTTGTTAACTGGAAATCTGAGCCTATTAGCACATTTAGAGAAATAATTGGATTAAAACAGCAGGGGCCAGCAGGGATGGAAATTATCTATCCTTTAAATACATCTTAGTGACAAAAGCAAAATATGTGAAAAATATTTAATGCTACTTCTTCAGTGCAGCCTAGCCATATGAAAGGCAACTTTCAGTTTTACAATGGGCTTTGTGCCACCAGAGATACGATAGAAGGGAGTGGGAGAGAGAAATGAAGCTTAGCTAACTAATGTGTTGGGACTATCTGCTGTTTTTGGCTGAAGAGCAATTGCTCAGTTAAATATAGCAGTTATTCTCCTGGCAATGCAGAGATGAACACCTCATGAAATGAATTAATGACATTCCTCTGGTTTGATTTCTCATGATCTGTAAAATTTTAAAACTGATCTTAATTCCCAGATCTTAGTTTCTATGCCAGATTCACCAGACAGGAAAATATTAATCTACTGGGATTTTTCAAGGAATTTTCTACATCTAGAAATGCTGAGAACATGTTCCTCCAAAATCAAGTAACAGCTATGCTGCTCTCCTCCTTGCTTTCAAAATTACTTTAAACTTCTGCAATTCTGTAATGCCTGTACCACTCAGAATACAGTGGCTTTTGAAGGAGAGAAGAAGAGGTAAAACAATTCCATTTTTCCCCACTAATCCAGTTCTACTTGGTGCTCAATCCAGCACTTGAAAAGTATTGCTTTCACAGAATAGGAGCACTGCAATTTCATTAAGATTCCATCTGAGTCCTGCCTGGACTTTGTGCCACTGCTTTGACTGCCACATCCCCGGGCCTGCTTTGCACCAGGGAGAAATTAAAACTTGCAGTGGGAGGGTGCAGCTCAGCACGCATCTCTGCAGGCCAGGACTTCCAGACAAGAACTCACAGGACATGAAGGACAAGGTGGGTGCAACACAACACACTGAATAACAGGGGGACAGACTGAGCTCTCACTTTAGAATCTGTTTCAGAAAGTATGAAAAGCAAATGCCTGTGACTGTGGCAATCTCTATCATCCCATGGCTACTTTGGATCCCAAATACACTAGTTTGATTTTTCTACGTCATACAAGAAATGAAAAAAAAAAAATTGTGATAAAAGTGGAAGAAATTGATGTCTGAAATTGCAAAGACAGAACATCCAATATGACCAAGTGGCATTTGTGCAACTGGGAGGAGGCATAAAGTGTTTAATGACAAGGTTCACAAAGCTTGCTCAGTTTGCAGAAATTTTCCAGGAAGAGAAGCTCTGAATGGGCTGTGTCAACAAAGCTATCCCAAATCCTTATGCCTGACTTTAAAACTGCATTGACAAACAAGTCGAAGACAGTACTGCCATTAATACCAGTTAAAGATCTTCAGACCTCTTTAAATCATGATTGTACTTTGCTTATTTATACATAAGGTGATACTTAAATGCTGATGTCCATATAACTCTGAAAATCGATGCAGAGTGGTAGCCAGGATGGTTTTTGAGTTAAATATGCCCATCTGAAAATAATACAAAGAACCAGCTAAAGGTTAATACTGATAACAACATTTTGCCTCCTCAAGGCAGACATGATGTTATAAATGTAAAATTTCCAAGTTTTGTGGGGCGTGGGGGATTCCTTAAAACTGACGCATCTCTTCCCTTGGGCATTGTCAAATCTCAAACTGAACTGGGAAGCTAACATTTCCCTTCCTACACTAGACAGACTCAAAAGAGAGAAGATTCTGCTGGAAACATCTAGGTTAAGCTCTGCCAAGAAAGCATGTTTTTTCAACAAGAAGTGACTGTCTCTATTTGCTTTGTCTCAGACATGTAAAAAAATTATTAATTCAACTATTTCACATTTTGGACAGGGTACTAATCACAACTTTGATAATGAAACTCCCTCCCACTTTGTAACTTATAGCTTGAGGAGCCCCATGAAATGCGTAATAATATACTTGAGAGCTCATTGAGGGAATTCAGCACAACAAATACCTGGAGGAAAGATTATAATCTATTTCCTTTCCACAGAGTCAACAAGGCTAAAGACTGCCCACTTGATTGTGTCGCTTTCCTCAGGGCGAGTCAGAGATGCAAGTCAAAGTTACTTGCTTGACAGAAAACACAGGAAGAAAGAAAAAAAAAAGGCAAAAAAAGCCTGAATTTGCAGTCTGGAAGGGTCACGCCTGGTGGCAGATGTGGTGGGCTGGTGGTACATGGCCTTTCTTGCTGTCTGGCTTTGCATGTGTTCAGCCTAAGTGCCCGGAGTCTGGACCTTTTTCTGAGCAAGCCAAATTACCCTTAACCACATAACCACACAGCCCCATCTGTGACCTCTCCTCCTGGATCTGGAAGGACCCACCCTCTCCGTGAAGGACAGTTAATTGCATCTCCATGATAATTGAGCCCAAAGACTGCTAGTAAGTAGAGGCTATCAATTGTGTTGAAGTATGACTTCTGCTTTTTGTGCTCCAGATTACTATCCACCAAGGATTTCCTAAAGCTGTTGGACTCTAGCCCACATATGCAAAGACAATCTGAAGTGTTAAATGAGATGCTGAGTTGTAGCTCTTGCTATGGCCAATGCAGATTATTTCCAATGAGGAAAGCACCTCCTTACTTAATTGCAGGGAGGTGTTTCACTTGCTCATTTTACAGCCAGTGTTTGCATTGCATACAGAGATAGCTGTGAACTCTAAAGTGTAAAGTGAGGATTAAAAAGTTTCTAAGATTGCAAAGAGCACAGTAACTTAATAAAAACTTGTTTAGGAAGCCAAGCATAATGTGTGTTATATTATACCAATCGTAGATCAAGAGCTTAGTACTGAAAACAGAGAGAGAATTTAAAGTCACAAAAAGCTGCTCAAGTTGAAAATCTTGCTGAAGCAATGATTATTGTTTGGTTTTTCCAAAGAAAACTTCTATTTTGAAGCTTTTATTTTGGAGAACTATTAACCCTTTCACCCCAAAATGCAAGTAACTTGGACACTAAAAATCTTCAATTCAATCTTGAAGTGTACAATTGTTCTTCTGCTTGTCTGCACAGATGTCATAATTCTCCAGCCTAGGGTCAGAACTGCCACTGAAAAATGCAAAAATTTTGTACATGTACTATTTTGTGTCAGCTAAGTAAAATTTGTTATTCTCGGCTGATAGCACCTCCAAATAAAAGACCACCATTTTATCTGAAGGAAACAATATGGAAATTAACAGAAAACACCACTTAGTTCACTTAGTGCCACCTCAGCCACTACTGAAAAAAATTATGCTCGGGCAAGGTTACTTGCAGTAAATATACTACTTTTCTTTATCATGTCAACAATGCCTGTCAGCCAGTGCTAGCTGATTTGGAGAACTGAGGTCACTTCTGAGATGCTTATATTAAGAATCTTTGAATTGGGTATGACTGGTGAAATAAAATACTTGTTTTCCAAAGGATGAACATTTACAGCTAAAGTAAGCCTCTTCTCAGTGTCTCTCTTTCCACTGCTCCTAGCTGCAGAGGTGTATTTATACCACAAGGCTGCTGAACTGCAGACCTTTTCATAGAGCTCCAGCTTTGCTGGCAAGAATTTCAAGCCTACAGGCCAAGACACTGGCCATCCCTTCCTTCCTCTGTGAGTAACCCTGCAGGGGATGCCTCACTCACAAATTCTACCCTGAAGCAGGACTCAAGATCCCAGGAAACTGCCTACAGTGTCCCTCTCACAGTAGTGGGATTACTGTCAGGTATTTATGTGGGACTGAGTTTGGGAGTGAATTAAGCATGGTATCATTTTTTTTTCCTTCAAAGCTGACTTTCTTCATGATCACAGCAAATAAGTGAAAGCATCTGAGTGGCAATGGAGCTACTGCATGAGGCCTTTTAATTGCAGCATTTCATCAGAGAAAAAGCAGAGGGAAGAATGTTTCCAAAAAGACAGGACAGGACACGGTGTTTGTGCGCATATGCATGTGTGTGTTTCTTTAAATTACCAAAACAAACAAAAAAATTTAACTGAAATTCCCACTCTTATGCTGCCCAGACTTAGGGTGGAATTACCATTCCCTCTCCTTGCAGTCATCCCACCAAAAACCCTCACTGGGGGGCATAAAGCATTTTATTAAACGCACCTACTCTCCAGGAAGCAGGATCCCTTTTGTGAAAACACGCCATGCAAATGAGACCTGGCATCCACTGAAGGCTGTGGTCAGGATTTCAGCCTCCACCTGACTGATCATTTCTACCCTTTACCTCTCTGGCCATGCTGCAAGATGGTCTACAGCAGGCACCAGCAGCACAGCACATTTAAATCAATTTCACCTGCAGAATGAATGGCTCCATTTGTAGAGTATGTCAAGTGTTAAGAGATCTGTTTCACAGCCCACGGCTTACAACCACTTCAATTCAACATATTTTCCTAAGAGGATGTACACTGTTTGTAAGGTTACCTTCCCAATCTCCACTAACAACAGTTCCTAAGATTCTCATTTCACTAACCTTTCCTGCCTTGGCCAACAATTACAAGCAGGAAGGGTGGGATGTACTTAATCTGAAGATCCCCAGTTACAGAATTTTTGTTCTAAATAATGCTATCACCAAACATTCTCATGAAGGTCTGCTCTTCTACAGTGCAGGTATAAATTACTTTGCCATTTTTGAGCATAACACCAAGGAAACCAGGCAGGAAGCTCAGTAATAGCAATTATGTTATCTTCACCACTCACGAATATCTATTGTCATTTGTAATTTCTATTGCCAAAGCCATCACTACTTAGCATTTTTTCTAATGTTCCACTCATTAGCCAACACCCATAAATAGAGGTATTTCTTTTTAATAGTGCTCCCTGGTCAAAATCTCTTATAAAATTCCACAGTTTTCTACACTAACAGTCCCTAGTGCTTTGTTTTACAGAAGTGTTAGGATAGTGCTCTGGGCAATTACTCAACAGTATTGGAGTACAAGAGTTGTTAACCTATGGCTCTGAATCAGCAAAGCTATAAATATACCCTAACACGTTATTTAATTAAAAGAATGGTAAACTTCCAAACATCTGTGTTTCTTCAGATAACCTTCTACAGATACACCCAAACTGGGACTTTAGAGATCGCTAATGAAAACATGTATCAGGAGTAATGAACCAAATAGAAACATTCTCAACTGTTCATAATGTCAGAGGAAAAAAGTTTCCTTCAATAAAAGGAAAAAAAATATTGTTTTTCTTTCTGTGTAGTAAACAGCAGTTTTTTATACGTGCTTTCAGTCTACTCTGAAGCTGTGTGAAATATCTTGTCAAACAAATCTGAGAAAGTACCAATTTGGCTGTGAAGTTCTGTCATTTTCTGTTTTGCAATCTTGTCCCTGGCTAAGCACAAGAAACTGTACAAGATACAGACTTTGTAGCTCTTAAGAGAGTGTAAGAAACACTTTCCAAAAGGCACTGTTTGAGTTCTCATGAACCTCTTTTTCCCTCTTTTATGATTCCTCAGCAACTCAACTGGTTGCAGACTGTAGAGCCGTCCCTCCAGCTGGTGTTTGCCTCATGACAGAGTTGCACATGGATTACAACTCCCAGCAGTCACTGAGCACTGTTTAAATGGGATTTAAACAGAGAAGAAAGAGAGAGAAAGCACATGTATGTGCACAACACATGCATTTCATCAAGAATGAACACCAAATCAAGTTCTGTTTCACTTACCAATATCTGGGAAAAAAAACCCAACAACAGCCTACACCAAGAAGCTGGACTCTTTTCCTTCTTTTTACCAGTAGAATATTTCCAGGCATGTGCTTTTTTTGTTCTTGCTCTGAGATTCTTGGAGAAGTTTTTAAAAGGCATATCCTAGAATAAAACCTGAAAACCTTCTGGTTCTGCAAAAAGCTCGAGAAGACACTTTTGTGTTCAGCTAGTGGGGCAGTAAAAACAGAGAACAGTGTAGGTACTGGGGAGTAACAGAAGTGGGGAGTTAGTGTTCTGGGGCAAGAGTCTCATATTTCTTTTGAGAAAAAAAAAAGCATTAAGTAAAACAGAAGTATTTTAGCACTGAAGAGACGTAACAGTAAAAATGTCATATCTAAATACATTTTAAAAGGGGTGATAATAGACAACGGGGGGAAAAGAGGAAGGAAAATGGTGGAATGACTACTGATGCTATTAGAAAACGGGTGATTAGATGACCAAAATGCATAGAATTAAGTGTAAGGCTAGAGAGAATAATGAAGTATATATATAATATAAAACTCCCCAAGTGCCACAGCAAATCAATGACAAACTGACCCTTAACATAAGTTTTTGATTTTTAGTAGAAAACTACAAGAGAGGTGTATTTGGATATTTTAGGTACTTGATGTACAAACTGGGGAACCAGGGGCTAGAGAGCAGCCCCATGGAAAGGGACCTGGGGGTCCTGGTCCATGGCAAGTTGAACATGAGCCAGCAGTGCCCTGGCAGCCAGGAGGGCCAACCCTGTCCTGGGGGGCATCAGGCACAGCATGGCCAGCTGGGCAAGGGAGGGGATTGTCCTGCTCTGCTCTGACCTGGGGCAGCCTCACCTCCAGTACTGGGGACAGGTCTGGGTGCCACAATATAAAAGGATATAAAGCTGTTAGAGAGCATCCAAAGGAAGGCCGTGAGGATGGTGAAGAGCCTTGAGGAAAAGCTGTGTGAGGAGCAGCTGAGGTCATTTGACTTGTTCAGCCTGGAGGAGGCTGAGGGGAGACCTCACTGCAGTCACAACTTCCCCACAAAGGAAATTGGAGTGGCAGGCACTGATGTCTTCTCTGTGGTGACCACTGACAGGACCCGAGGGAATGGCCTGAAACTCTGTCAGGGAGGTTTGGGTTGGATATCAGGGAAATGTTCTTCACCCAGAGGGTGTTTGGGCACTGGAACAGGCTCCCCAGGGAAGCGGTCACAGCACCAAGCCTGGCAGAGCTCAAGGAGTGTTTGGACAATGCTCTCAGGAACATGGTCTGACTCCTGGGGTGTCCTGCACAGGGCCAGGAGCTGGGATTGATGATCCTTGTGGGTCTCTTCCAACTCAGGATACTCTATGATTCTATTCTATGATTCTAACTGCATCTTTTTGAAAGAGGAAAAAGCCAGGTACTATACAATCCATATGAGCTGGATGAAATCACATTTACTGCATACAATGTTTCCAACATTTTGAATCTAAAATATGTGTTACTAAAGTACGCCACCAGGACTGTTTGTGAAGATACCTTGCAACTGCTGAAAATATGCACTGGTTTGAAATTTATAGTAACAGAGTTACCAGTGTAACACTTGTATGATACAGCCAACAAGCCACTACGTCACAACATTTTTTCCACATGAAGAATAAATTTGCAGAATTGGCTAATGAGCTGATAGTGGAGACTGGAGTGCCAGATATTCTCATTTTCTTTGGATCTTCCTTTACTGCAGGAACATGAGAGCTTTATATTTTAAAAATGTGTCAGTACAAATATGTAAGTTTACAGTTGCAGATCATTAATTTGAAACGCTAATGCAAAGAAAGAAGTGCCTAAAATTTCAGAACAGACTTCCATTGATCCACCAAAGAGTGGAAAGTACTAATAAAAATACTGTAAAACATTTAAAGATGGTATCCAAAGAATTTCCAGCAAGACGACGAGCTCCTTGGGTCTCAGGGCACTGAAAAGCTGTCTTGTTATCCAGACACAGATCTAGGCTGGGTGTACTTCCTTCAGCTTTTGCATGCAGGTGAAAGTCAGCATTTATGGGGCAGAATCTAAACAGACGTAATAAATAGTTTCCCACATATGTTTCTCTAAGATCTTTACAAAGAAATGGTGATTATTACAGCCTGTGTCTGAAAACCTCTGCCATCACCCAGGATCTTCCTGCTCTAGCTGTTCTGCAAATCAGAACCAAAAGAAATTTTCCTGCACAAAATGTTCATAAGCCAAGGCCATGCTGCACATTACTGAACCAGCTAACAACATGAAATCATACTGCTACCATGACAAACAGGCTTTTATATGACCTAATTTACCCTGTTTCTGCTGCACTGAAGCATTTCACACTGTTGTGACTAGATTTTTCTCCTTTGCTCAGCCTAAATCATTAGGTCAAGTTGCATTTCCATGCCCACAGTTAAGGAAATGGAGCACAAATAAGTAGAGAGACAGTGAGAGAAGACAACAACAAACAACAGTGGTCATCAAGATGGTCAAGAAGTCACAGCACATCACTAATATGCAGTGATTTTTGAAGGCAACGAGAGAGTTTTCAGGAGGGATCTGAGGGTACAGAAAGAGGAATCTGCTTTCTTTGCAACAGCAATCAGTGGATGTTTTGTAGAGGGGGCAAAAAAGAAGCAACAAAACCGGATGCTTGTAAGCTGCCTCTCCACAAAGCACCACTTTTTTAGGCAAAATAAAAATTAATTTGGAATATGTGAACAAACCAAAGCAAAACACTGTATAGGACATGAGGAAATGATTTTGTCAGCATGCCTGGAACTTGGTTTTGGAGGGAGCCATCTCTGTATCTATGCCTAAGGCCATGAGAATATTCAAGGCTACTTCATATTCAACAACATGATACTCAATGGGATTATTTTAGTTCAGATCCACATGAGGTCTGCCAAGCTCAAGGCCCTACATATTCTATTCTTTTGAAGAAGCCTAAATGTGAAGCTGAAATATACTTGATTTGACACAAAAGCAACACAGGAAGAGTTTATCAAAAGAGGATATTAGTCCTTTTCACATTGCTAGGCTTAACTGTACAATGTTTCTGGAAATGTTTAATAGAACAAAAGTGAAAAAAAAGAAAAACAAAAAAGCTGCAGGCACAGCTGATGTAAATGTCTGAGTTGCTTTTTTTTTTTTTTTAAATAATAATTTTTATATTGCCTAAATCCCTAAAGTCAGAGTTTGGAGTATCCTGGACTCTGTGTGGAGGTTTCCCAAAAATCACTGCTTGTCAACACCCTTTTCACAGAAATGAGTCTGTTTACCTCCACCACTGCATTGTCAAGTCATCTCTTCCCATCAGCATTACAGTTTCAATTGCTATCCTTACAGAGATGTCTAACCCTCCCTTTCCTTATTCAGGAGTTTCTCTAATACCCAAAGTCCAAGTTAAAATAATTTATATCAACAGAATGTTTTTCTTCAAGGTGCATTTCTACATTGATCACTGTAATTACTTAGATGGTACTTTTTAATGAGAAGATTAAAATATGGTGAGTTGATAGCAATGAATAAAAGGGAAATGCAAAAAATTCTAACTGGATATTCATTCACTTCTTTGAACCCTGATCCAAAGTGAGCATTTTCCTGCAGAGGATCTTGATATAAAGTTCATTTCTGTGCCTTAAGAATCTCCTTATGGCTTTTGGAAGCAATACAGAGGTGTGATACCTCTACTGGAGCATGCCAATCTCCTGAGCTGTCTTTGACAGGTTACAGGAGCCCTGAGAAAGCCTTCATATCACACAGTGTCTGAGGACATTATAGAGGTTTTGAGGTTTTTGGTCTGCAAACAGTGTCTCTCTGAGTTCTTGGCAGTTAGAAAAGACATTGAGGGACAACCCAGGTTCTTCAGGCTTCATGGAAAAAAAATGTAGTCAGCAACAAGGGAAAAATTGATATACAAACCAAGGAGGCATTCACATCTAATGTGCTTAGTTCTTTCTGTTTCTAGCCACATTGGCATTCATTGGTTGGTGTGCGGAAAAAGAGTTATTGATTACATTCCTCTGACCACTTCAGCAGGCCCTTTCCTCTTTCCGTGATAAATAGGACAATACTTGGTAGACCCAGCCAAAAGCAACAACGACTCCAACCACTTTGTCACATTTCTAAATGGTCCCTCCCAGCTCAAAGTCCTGGTAAGTCATAAGTTGTCTGCATGCCAATGTACAAAATGGCCATTTGATGAACTCTGGTGTATAATGCTGATCCTTACAAAACCCACAGCAAGTACGCAAGCTGTCACATACCCGCATGTTTGAAGGGTTTTCCCCTGAAGTCTTTCACCCAACAAGCATAGCCCCAAAACCTGCTTTCTCTGAAATATATCCCAGCTGATGTGGCGGCTGAATGCAGATGTTTGCATCCATGGTATTCTCAGTCATAGCAAGTTATGTTATCAAGGGTATCAAAGATACCACACATTACTCTGGAGTAGGAAATCCTTCCCAAAGCCATATTTAAGATCTTTATGAAGTCAATCTTATTTTTTTTCCTTAATTCCATTCAGCAGTTAAGCTAAAACAGAATTAATTGTGGTTGCTAATACTAGAAGGCAAAAATAAGAATACTTCTTGTGAGCTTTCCAGCACACGAACTGCCTGTCATCCATCACCAAACTGCCTTTGGCTGTTCTTCAAGTGCTCTTAAGTCTTCACTGCTGTGCATCTCTGTTGGGGTGAATAACACACCTTCCTGTGTTTTTGTTTTTACTCTTGTGTTCCCCTTGCCCTTGCACTTATTTATGCCACACAGCTATTGAATTATTATAGAAGTGGGTGGCTTACCTATAGGGCTAGTCATATTCTAATCATGACAACTTCTTGTTTATAATACCTGAGCTATCTCACTCTTGGGATTCACTTCATCAGTCAAGATTCAATTTGGCCTTTAAGCCCGGAAGCCATCCAGAAGGCATTCAACAAACATGCAAAAATACAAACATAATACCAATAAGCACCTTGGGGAGGAGACAGAGAAAGGAAAGTCCTAAATACTACCTTGGATACTCATCTGCAAGCCCTTTCAGCCAACTATGTGCAGGATAAAAGACGGTGGTAATTTTACAGGATTAGCACTACAGAAGAACTGTTTTGAGTGGGGAACAAATGTCACAATGTGTCATCAGTGGTGACACTGCAGTATAAGAAGAGGCCCCCATAGGCTTTGTTTCATTGCTATAAAAACAGTGGACAGAACAAACTTGGCCCTACCTGAGCTTTTCCTAAAACCTCATGTTTCCTCTGATTCCAATTTCACCTTCATAACCCACTTTTTAATCTCCACCAACACATGGAAACAGAAACTTGGATCAAGAGGAAAATGCTGCCAAAGATTAGAGGTTTGGAAATTTACAACTGTTATCTGAGGAAAAACTATAGTGGCAGCCAATTACTTTAGTCAGAAGTCTTTGTTATTGCATAGAAGCTTCAATATAGGATTTTGCTTCCAAAATCAGAAGACAGAAGCATAGTTTTTTATCACTCAAACAGCATTAAAAGTAAGAACAAAAGCAATTCAACTCCTAGTTACCCAGTCTATAAATTTTTAAAACTAAGGTCTGCAACCACTAACTCGATAAGAGAGGTAGGGAATTATAAACATGAACTTGTCACAGACCACTGTGAAAAAAACCAGGCAGGTGTCCTATTTTAAACCATATTTTTTTAATTTTCATTATGGTCATTCCATCTTTCCCCTTACGGCTAATCAATACAAAGCATGACTGCAAAGTAGTACCAGTTCAGCAATTTGGAGGAAGCAAAAAAATGTAAGACTGCTTTTAAAAATTACAGAACAGTGTTCCAAAAAGGAAATCTGATTTAAAAACCCATTTCTGTGCAGCAGTCGAGTGGTCTGTTTTGAATTTCAATGGCTATCTGTACCACTGAGGTTTCTGTGTCATTGCATACAGAAAATGTAATGAGGATGGTGCTGTCTTAATCTACTCCTAACCACAACCTGGTAGATAAATTCTGAAGTCACAAGGCAGCTGAGAGCTCTACGAAGACTTCTAAAATGTACTGGCAAAGCTGGAAGGAAGAAATTTAAATGAGGCCAGGTCAGAGGTTTCAAAGGGATGAGTGACTGATCCTGTTTCATGTTATGCCAGACAATGCTAATAGTTTAAACGCTAGCTCTGTCAAACAATAAATAGATGTATTATCGTCTGTGAATTATTAAAATTGACTTCACCTACTCACCTTTAGAATTTTCTGACTGAAAGGAAAAAAAAGAAATGAAGAAAGAAAAAGTCTCACAAGAGAGGCATGCACTCAATCTATTACTAATGTCATCTTGAATCCTGTTAATATTTTTCATATTGTCTGCTTTGGTGAGCTCAGAGACTATATGTGAGGAATGAGCAAAAATTCCAGCTGATCAGAGGCATAAAGCTCTTAATGTTTAAGTCTCTCCTGCCCTGCAGATAATTACTGTCTCCTCTTTCACCCATCCAGCTGGGACATCAGACAATTTGGAGAACATCCAAGATGGGCATGAAGAACCATTTCCTGATTCATGATAAATACTGTAGATGTTTTTGACACATAGATAATTCTTTTCAGGCTTTATTCAGCAACAACACTTCTCCTCCCACACTCTCCCTCATTTTTAAAAGGTGTTTATATCTACAAGGCTCAATTTCCCCTGCCATATACAAGCTTTTCTTGAACACAAGGGAAGTATTTAGGATGCTAAAAATAATTAACAGTGTAAAAGGTTTTTAAGTTCTGATATGGTCTGAATAATTGCTATGAGTTTTTTCTGGAATACAAATATGAGATGAGAAGTTATAGAAGCTGATGCTCAGCATCACTCAACACGCACTCCTCAACACCATCATCATTGCAGAGTAGCAATAATAGCAAAGGTCCCACCTATTCATGCCTCCCTCATGAAGGTGTTAATTTACAAATGATGACTCTAAAGGTGATAGAGGAGAAAGGTGAAGGTTTATTCTTTTAAACAACCACTTCCAAACTTCCACCTCCTTTCAACTATTTTCCCTTTTCAGAGAAATAGCAAATGGTGGAGGACCGGGATGAACCTGAAGAAAAATGCCTTGCTGAATTTTTGGGGAGACAGACGATCTCTAGGACTACATTTAAAAAAGTCTTGACTCCCCTAGAAAATTACCTTCCTTCCCTCCAAATGAGGCTTTCCTTAGAAAAACTGAAGGGACAGTTTTGATTTTTTTTTCTTTAGTAGAATATTTTTTACTCTTTTTTTCCCCCAGAGGTGAAGCTAAAATGTCTCACATTTTCTAGGGGAATAAACTTCAGATAACTAAAGAAATAAACGAAATTGATAGCTGCCTACTGTAATTTTTGGACTGTGAAACAGCTGAAAAATCATGAAATGAAAGCTTTTGGAGACAAACCCCCACACCCTCCTCATTCCTAAGAACTTGCTATGTCTTTATACATTTCTTCTAACCTGGTCCAAATGGCCCTTTCACGCTGCCCTGGACTGTCCCTTGGAGGGACAACTGCACTCACTCATAACATCTTCAGCAGCACCAAAGTAACAATGATAAATATTTTGCAAGAGGTGGCACAGAATTTTGAGAATCAGTGGCTTGAAGTACTATGTTTCAAGAAGAAAAATATTAGGTGCCATGGCATACCCAGGCTGGAGACACCTACTTCCCCAGCAAAACCCTGACTGGAGGATTCCATGCTGGAAAGGCTGATGTCAAGGCCTCTGCTGACCCAAACCCAGCAGAAACTGCTATTGCCAACACTACAACCATCTCATGGCTTCTCAGATGAAACACATGAACACTCTGGGGCTGTCATCTTCCTTTGTACACCCACTCACTCATAAAATAAAATACAAACAGCTGAAGGCAAGCAAGCTCTGGCTAAGGCCGGAGAAATTAGACATGAGACTAGCCCTTAATTCCAGATTTGCTGAAGGAAACCTTACCTCTGTCTCATATCCTCTGTATTCAAAAGTAATTTTTATTTTCATATAAATCATGTAATTTACTGTTCTCTACTGCCATTCTAAAACCCTTGAAAGAGTTGAATTGGCACAGCACACTCAAAAGAAAAGGTTACAGTATTGTGGGAAATGCAGTCAAAATGAGAACAGTATTGTTAACATATTGCTTGACTTTTAAAAATCCATTGTAAAATAAAATAAACAGCATCTGAAAGTGAGGCAGATCTTCAGACACGCTCCCACTTTCAGATCTGAACAGTAATCAGGTGTGTAAGTGACCTCAAGCCCCTCTGACACCAAGGTCTTCAGAAAATCATGATAGGGACAGATTTGTGCTGAGCCACTCTGCTACTCTCACTAGAAATGTGGTCTGAACCATAATTTGGCTCTTTTGAATGTCTGATCTCACATAGAAAATGGGGAATAGGCTGTAGGTGGTGGAGACTGCTGGCAGGAGGGAACACTTAGCAGTTGTGAAAAATGTGTCTTGGTGTTGCCTGAGCCTGGACTTCTGTCGTGGCTTTTGCCTGCTCCAGGCTCTCTCCCACCCTTGTGACTTCCCTTCAGAGGCTTTGCATTTCCCACCACATCTGCTGGAGTGTTTGTATGGGACAGGCATAGGACAGACAGTGATAAGAAAACAAGGGTCCAAATGAGGGTGAGACAACAGAGAGAGATAACAAGGGGCAGAGGGAGGAGGCCAAATGGCAGGCCAAGAGAAGTGAGATAAAAAGAGACTTTCTGTGCATGAATAAACATGAATAAGTGAAGAGATGGCCCCCCCAGATCCACAATCACAGAGAACAACTACGAGCTGGAGCAGTTGATTAAAACTACAAACTTCATGAACTTGATGTAATTCCTTCTTGCCTGTGAAGCTACCCTAAGAAAGCCTGGCCAAAGAAAGTGTCTTGAGCTATTTCAGCATCTCTGCTCCCAGGCACTGCACAATGGGGCAGGCAAACGAGAAAAATCAGCTGGCACCTCCTGAGTTCCCACAATGTTTGGGCTGGCCCTCTCAATTCCCATTACAGATAAATTGCTCTCCTTCATATTAAGATGCAGCAATGCACGTAAGCACACTCTTGGCTACTAGTATGGAAACTGTCCCTATTAACTATTCATGCCCTTGAAGTGAAGCACTTGCTTGGATGCCTGGCTGAATCAGGTAGGGTCTAATTAAGGAGGTAGACATCCTTCTATCCTCATCCACCTCTCCCTCAGCCTTAATCCTCCAGTCACCTAAGTTTAATTTAAAAATCTGTTTTCAGGAGTTGAGCCCAGATCTGTCACATCCAAGATTGCCACTAATTGCTATGTGTCAACAACATTTAGAAAAATGAGCAATGAATCAAAACCACCAACCCTTCTGCCTGGATGACAGCTTTATCTTTACACACTAGCTTTTCAATGGGATTGCAAACTCTTTACCCACCCAAAATAGAAAATTGCATTGCCCAAAATTGGTCAGAGATTTCTTCAGCCAGTCCGAACGCTTCCAAAGAAAAACTACTCATCTTGTAGATGAACATACGGTGTGACACCCAAGGTGCAAAAAGCACTCCAACCCAGACCCCAGGAGGTAAGGACACCCTCTTCCTCTGGCTAGCCTTGTCACATGGTTGTGGCATTAGGGGATGGGAAAGCAGGCTCGGAGAGTCTCAGGAAGATCAGTGAGGATGTGAAGGTCACAGATGACACATGGCTGGTTTCAAAACCTCAGGAATGACAGCAAGGAAAGAGGTGGTGAAGGAAGAAGGGCAACAGAGCCAGCTGTAGAAGTTGCTAGAGAAATGTTTTGTTGGAGGCACAGCAGAGGAGGAGCAGGATGATGCAAAGAGAAGCAACTGAGTAAAGGACAGTGTATGAGTAGTGGTGTCCAGAGGGATTCCTTTACTGGATATGCTGGTCTAACACTGATGTAATGAGCTAATTATGAAGCAAAACGTCAGAATTTGTGTGGGAGGGCTGGAGGGGCACATAGTAGGTATCTGCTCCCACTAGAAAGGAGGTAAGCTAGGGCTCCTGTTAGGAGTCTATTAAGAGGATTAAACAAGACACAGAGCAAGACTGGACATGAGCCTGCTGAAGCTTCTCCAGTTTGGTGACATAATCAGAGAAAATCTTGATAGCAATAATGATCTTCATTTCCTCTGAGGAAAAATCATGATGAACAAAATTGGGACGAGATAAAAAAGTAGAAAGCTACCTGTTCAAGGATGGTTGCGTCCCCTAGGAATGACTGCAGAACCCAATGCCATCAGGCTCTCCCCCAGCGTTGCTGCTGCTTAATGCTATCCCTCGAGCCATGCAGTCTGTCTGCTCTGCCATACATGTTTCAGAGGAGGAAACGCACTGATGCTCTTTTTTTACAAACCCTTTTTTCACATGCTTGTTAAGAAATATTTAAAATATGTTAAGTGCCTCTTAGATGCTATAGAGACAAGTTACTACTAATCATTATTTTACTTGGCTGAATTTGACATGTATATTTTCAGAGAAACCTCTGAAATGCCTGATATGTAAGGCCTTAACTAAAACAAACAAACAATCTACTGCAGGTTTTATTAGCAGGAGGGACAAATAAAAGGAAGAGGATGGCAAAGCAATGCAGAGATAATGTTGGGATTAAAGTAAGGAACAATATAAACATTTTGGCTGAGACAGAAGCAAAGTCAGCTTGGAGGAGAACTAAGGACATCAGAGGCAATAGTTTTCAGATGTTGACATACATTTTCAGAACAATAAGGAAAGAAAACAGATAAGAGAAGACTGTCAGTTTTATGACAGTTCACAAATTCTTTACCTGACTGCTAGAGGAAAATAGACAGGAAAATAATCTGAAGATTATTCTTCCTTGAATGCTCCCATTTCATTTTCATGAGTATTAATAAAGGCCACACAGTGACATTGATGAGCAAAAAGATCCTTGAGGAAGGGAAGCACGTGTTTCCTCATGCAGATATCTGAACAGTTTACAGTCACAGGCAGCTCTGAACTTAAGAGTAGGAAATGAAGCTTGTATGAAAACTAAAGTGGAAGTGTGGGGCATTTAGGGGTTTGTGATCATGGTTTCATTAGACTCTAAGTGCTCTTTAGGGCAGGAACACTTAGAGGAGTTCAGAAATGTTTTTGACTTTAAGAAAGCTGACTTTGGGAGAATGTGATATGCCCCAAGGAATTTTTACTGGAATCCTATGAAACATGGGAAACACAGAGCTGAATTTTTAAAAAACATCTGAAGAGACTGAAATTTAAAGCCGTCCCGCTTAATTCCAAGGAGGAAAAAGGGTAACTGAGGCCAAAGACAGTTAAGCAAAAATGTAAAATTTATATAAGTGACACACATAAAACTTGAGAAGATGTATATATATATATATAGATCATATATATGTATTTCATTTATATCAGTGCTAGAAAGACCTGGGAGAAAAATTGCTTTAGGCATATAACAAAAGGAAAAAGTTAGCAAGTGAGCTAACTAACATTCTTCTTTGAAGAAGAATAATAAGAGGCCAGATGAGTACTTAAATATTAGCATCACATTATGACAGAGTTTCCAGGTTTGCTTAAAGGAAGGAAATTTGCATTGATTATGTATGTACATCCTCAGAATTACAGTCATGCCAGCCCATAACAAATGTGATGCATGGATTCAACCTGCAGTTCCTACACCAGGCAAGCTGTAGGACAACTGCAGAAATAGGTAGGAGAAAAGGGGAAGAATTCTCTGTAACACATGCAGAATATTAGATTCTGAGAAAAAACAACATCTACACATGGTTGAAAGGCTTCTTTTATTTTCCTCTTTCAAGCAATGATGTAAACTCCTAACCAAAAGATACATACATCATGTTCTGTGATAACAAGACAGACCAATGAGACCTGGAGTTAATCCTCACTGTTGCAGGAAAATGCAACGAAATGAAGCAAGCTCCTATAAAACTGTTAGCCTAATATCTGCCATGCAAAAATAATAGAAGCACTTAAACACCTTAATGGACAAAATTTAATTAGAAGCAATTGTGCAATTCTTGGGGGAAAATTCATGCATACAAATTAATAGCAATTGTCCTGCTAAAAGATAAGAAAATTAAAGACAGACCCTAACTCTGTAAAAATTACCCAACTTTTGGGGTTGAGAGAGCTAATGCTTATGACATTATGTGCTGCAGGGCTGCTGGTTTCCAACTCACCAAGCAGCTCATTGAATTTCAGTTTTAACTTTTGAAAAAAAAATAAAATTCTTTTAACATTATTTTTGTGAATGCCAATAGATTATTTAAATTCAAGTACACACTAAGTTGCCTGCATACAATATGAACATTCTGATTGTAAGTAGAAAAGACTAGTGAGATAATTTCTGAAGTACTTGCATTTCACAGGTGAGTAAACTGTGCTGGAAAGTGAACTTTACATGCCTAGAGCAGAAGGTGAATGTAAAACATGACTTTTCTAGCCATGTGCCTAAAAAGTTTGCAAAATAAGTGAAAGCACCTTTTGTAGTGTATCAAGTTCAGTATAGAAAGCAAACTTGTCATGAAGCTCTTTTGGAAATTGTTGGTTTTAAGAAAGGAACAAATTTTTTTCCCCAATCCTTGCAGCAGGCTAGACTCTGAAAACATTTTTAAAAGGGTCAGAAAATATACTGATGGGAATTTGATAAAAGCTGAAAGAAATGATACTGATAGGTTTGTATTTGGCAAGACACAAGGAAGGAAGGAGAAAGACAGGCATTAGAAGCATTAGCAGGAACAATTCCCAAGGCCAGTAAATATCAAGGGGCCCCACAGCCGTCAAAAGCAGAGCAAAGAGATTTAGAGCCAAGGCATTCAAAGGGTCTACTTAGTTTGACCAGAAGACTGTCTCACATTTCAAGGTTTCTTCTTCAGTACAGCTAAGCTTTTCAATGGGAGGCCTTGACCCCAGGGATCACTAACTGAAGAAAACAAATGTGTTTTCAAATGAATGTATTGGCACTGTCAGAACTGACTGTACACAAGATTAAATTATGTTTATTTTCAATTTCCAGAATACCATGTTAAATTTTAGAGAGACAGACAGACGGAAATGTTTCCAAATAAGACATGCGAGTCTGAGCATCAGATTTTCTGTGTCAGCTGCGACTCAACAGCAGAATTCCTGTTAATTGAACTGGCTAAGCCTCCTTCCAAAATGTCAACCTGAGGCTTTCTTGCCTTCAGAAGTATTGGTACAAGTGGCAGCAGGGGACATGTGCTGTCAGTCCATTTTAGTTATTTCATTGCTCTTCCTTGCTTTCTTGTGATGGATTGGGTTTTGGTCTACTATTTTGAATTGCACAGATGTGATTCCCTGAATGAAACAAAGAGTTTTCCTGCCTTTGACAAGGAGTGGAAATCAAATCAGAATTTAAAAAAAAAAAAAATGGAGAAAGTGATTCTGGGTATCCATCCTGAGATGATGTAAAAAGGAAACTGATTGCAGAAAAAGGATATCATCTCCTCATAGAGGAGTTCCCTTATAGCTCCTCTGCATGCTCCTTAAGACAAAGGTCCTTGACTTTGTGCTCCTACTTTGACCCTGCTTGACCAGCTTCACAGCCTTCCTGGGTTCCACAGGAACCAAGTCAGGACTGCATTAAAAGCAAGGAAAGATGGGGGTACTGGAAGACAGAGATGGAGCCCTCATTCAAGGGAAGGCAGCCTATGAGAAACCAGGTGATTTCAGATAAACATCAGACATCTATTGTGGTCATACACAGTCCTATTTCAAAGCCACATTCCACTCTGTATTTGATTTCCTCTCTATTCTCATGTATGGAGCCACTAGAAATGACGAGTACTCCTGAGGGGTGTGTGCTTATGCACTGTCCCAAAACAGTAAGTATAATGAGCTGAATTTAAAACCCAGAAACTGTGATGCCAGAGGGAGACCAATAGGGACAAAGACGACCATGGGCAGCACTATTTCAGCAGAAAACAAAATAAGCACATGAATAACGTGGAACTATGGTGAGGACTTCCAAGGAGCTACGTAGCAATCATGAGTTTTGAGGAGTGAACATTGTTAGTAAGAAGCATGACAAAGCAGGAAAGTGGGTCTCACAAAGCACAGACTTGTTGGGTCAAGTGTCCTTTTCCTGTTTGGCAAGTCCTTTTGTCTCTGTCCTCCTTATCATCCTGACACCTTACCACAGCACGGAATGACAGACAGCTCTTAATGACTTCCTAGCATTTGATTCTGATACACAGGTCCAGCCCTTTTTAACATGAAAGTCTCTGTTCCCCTCTGAATTTCAATTTGAGAACCCATGCCCACTTCCAAACACGCAGCCTCCCACTCCCACCCTGCAATCTGTGTCAACAGCACAGAGGTGCTCTTGTCACCCCCTTGCTTGAATCACACAGCTCTTCTGAATGGACACACTGACAGATGATGCTGTGTCAGCAGCCAGTGGGGCTTGTGTCACTTTCCCCAGGAGAGGAGAAATCTTCTCTGCTGGGTACACCCACTCCCACATAGCACAACTGGGGCTACTGTTCCCTGTGTCCAGAAACCAGGCTTCGCCCTGTACCATCCCTGTGCACTGCCACCGTCCTGCCTGACCTGGAAATACTGTTGGTTTTTCCTTCTCCCAGAATTCTCATTAGGTGGTTGGAGCACAGGGTTTAGGGAATTTGGTCCTGCCGGCAGCATGTGCTGGATTAGCCCCCCTGGTAGATTTAACTGAGGCATTCCTGGGAGTAAAGATGTGTTCTGCAAATGAGCATTTGCTGAGTGAGACCCTGCAAAGTACACGAGCACATCTAAGCCAGCATTTAGCAGCACCCACGGTTACAAAGATGTACACTGGACAGGGGATGCTCAGTGGCTGGAGTTGAAACACTACTGTGAAACGCACAAGGTGGTACTTCTTAATCAAACCCACCATTGCCCACCTTCTTCTGCTTCCCCCGCTTGCAGCTGAAGCAGGGATGACCACATTCCCATTCACAGAGAGCTGTTTTATGCTTTGTCTTGCCCCCCATATGATGTTTTATCCCCCTGAGCACTGCCTCTCCCTCCAGGGAGGCTGACCAAAGAGGAGCAGCATCTCTGTGAGAGGGCACCGGCTCCTCCCGCCTGCTCCTTGTTTCTTCCCAGGTAGCTGGCTGTGAGGGGCCAACAAGCAGGCTCATTTAGAGCTCTAAAAGCTGGCAGCAGGAGTGCAATTAAGCCGTTTTCACAGACTGCTGGCCAAATGCAGCAATTTATTGGCTGAGTGATTGGATTATTCATTTGCAAAGCCAAGGGAGGGCTTTTTCTTACCACTTCAGTTGGCCTGTAGTACTTGTGATTGACTGTCACATGAATCTTGCCAGTCTCTTTGCATCGTCCCACTTCATTTTCATTCTTCCCTTCCCACCTGTAAAGAAGATAAACATTTAATCAACCCATAATTACTTTAGTGCTCTGATCTTACCAACATTTGGCCGGCTTTCATTTACTTGAGGCTGGTGTCAATTCTCCCTGCAGGACAGTATAAACTCATTAGCTAAAGGAACAAAGGGAGAGTTTAGACTTGAATAGAGTAACAACGGCTTTTGAAGTCTCTTTGTTTTGGTTTTTGATTCAGTGGAAGGTCTAAAATACAGGACTTCCAAATTAAACACATAATGCTAAAGGAAAATAAAATGTCCTGATTTCAGAATGTCTCATGTATCTGCAAATAAATATGACAGTGAGGTTTTTCATTTGTGGATTGGTTCAAAGCTGTTTTCTTAAAATATTTTTAATTCTTGTATTTTGGCCAATACTTTCAGGAACTCTTTAATCTGTTAATTTTCTAGATGTGAAGCTCTGTTTGAATAGCATTAAGCTGCATAATTTAATTTGTGCTTAACTAGGAAAAAAACAAAACAAAAACAGTTCTTGGGTTTTTGGTCCTACCTCGACATGGCACTCCACACACACATATTGTAAACTCTACTTGCTACCTGTGAGCTGGAAGCCAGCTCCCTTCATCCAAATTATTTTCATATATGTTGAACAGCCTGCAATTTGCTGTAATTGATGTGATCTGGTTGTGCTTTTCTTAGAGACCGGCCTGGTTTCAGGAGCAGCAGAAGAGGAATGGCTTGGTGGGTGACTAGCTCTGCCTTCAGGGAGGTCAGGCTGCGGCCTGGAAGCCTGGGGACAATGCTCCCACTCCAAATAAATGCTTCAGATGACATGTGTAGGAATGTACATAGGTGCCTCAAACTTCATCCACTGAATATACAAAATCCAGAGCTATGATTGAAATTCTATCTCCTCTTTGCTTTTTGCTTTTAAGTATATACCATGGGGCTCTGAACAAGCTTGGCTTAAAAATGTGATGATGAAATTTGCTAGCTTTTTTTATATTTAAGTAAAATGTGTATAAATTAAATCAGCACTGTGATTTAGGCTATTTAGCCTCAGTCACCAGAAAAGAAAGAAAAGCACCCCTAGCCTCCCCCTTACTAATGTTTCTCCCAGCTCTTGGGATTTTGTCACAGATATAATTTCTCCTTGCTCCCCTGCTCCCTCAAGCTCCTAGAAGAAGCTAATTATTTGATACTATCAGCCTTAATTTTTGAGTTTCTAGCCCTGGGGGCTAAGGAGAAAAGTCTGAAAAAGTGACCTCTGTGTATCCATGAAGGTTTTAACACTGAAAGGCAGAAGGAAATACCAAATACGCATAGTTTTTAAATCTCACGAATTTTTAAGCACAACTCATGACTTTTGAATGACTAGCAAAGCCTGTAGGATGCTTGATACTGGGAACATTTCACATTGAAATAATTTCCTACAGATAATAGTGACAGTGAAGTCAGCTGTTAATGGGCACGCCATGATGCTAAAGATGATTTATAATTTAAATTTTCTTTCTTTCTTTTTTTTTGCAGTTGCTCTGTTGTGAGCCTGAACTGCAAAGTTTTCATTCAGAAGCCAAAACTAACAATTGTCCCTCCCTTTAAAGGGCAGAGGGTAAAAATGTGCAGGACTCAAACGAGCTTAATAGAAAACTAACTGTCACCAGTAAAACAACAGGAAGCGCTTAGATCAGGAGACGTCAGCTGTTGTTGGAGGTCACTGAGCACAGAACCCCATTTAACACCCAAAAGGCTCCAGAAGGCTCAGCCAAGCCAGTAAAGACTCACTTAATGTCGCTATCAAAGTTATATAACAATAGAAATAGCTTGAGAACAAATCTCCACCCGTTTTGTTAAGCCCAGTAATGTGAAAAGTTCACAAGGAGAAAAAAAAGAGAAGTCCTTCTCATTGTGAACAAAGTAACATTTGATAGCTGCACTTCTAATTACTCCTGGCACCTCCATGCTCACAGCTGGGATCATCATACAGCTGATAAACCGGGCTGTGCAGGGGCCAGCCTGACACCAGGACCAAGACATCCATTTTCCCAAGCAACTCCCTCTCCCCTCTCCCTCAAACCACAAGGCAAGAGAAAAAAAACCCACCACAACCACCCTTAATTTACAGTCAAATTGCAGTCAGAATTGCTAACTGGAAAATGTCATGCTAAATTATCCTGAAGGACAAGCATGGTGGAAGGGGCATGGGGATCCCTCGTGTTGTGCTGTGGTTTCAGCTAGCTCCAGCCACAAAGACTATCCAGCTTTCTGCTCCACAGAGCAGATGCTCACATAGGCACAAAAACAGCCTCGTGCAACTTGGGGGAGACACCAAGGATCCCTGGCCAGAGAAAGTTTGGCTCATCCGGACTGGGCTAAATGTACAGAGGATGGGCAGTGGATCCCCCAAGCCCAGCTGGTGCCAAAGCCCAGAGCTCCCAGGCAGGCAGCTTCTGGCCTGGTGCAGGCTTTGCCCAAAATGCTGCTCCTTGAGCCTCTGCAGCGAGGCCACTGCCTGCTCCACGCTGTGCAGCTTCACCCTCCCACTGAAGCAAGGGGTGCTGACAACCTCAGCTGCATGCCAGCATGTTCTGCACCTGGAGAAGGATGGGTGAGACCACGGAACTGCTCCTGACAAAGCAGGTTTGATGCCCTTTGCACCTACACTTCCATGTCACTGCTGGAGATGGGTGCTTTGGGATTTGCTGGTGGTGATAGCCAATGGTCAGCTCTGGTGGACTCCACTGCTATCAGTGACCTCACAATTTTCCATAAAACTAAGATTCAAATGCATAAGCAGGTTTACTTGCTTCAAAAGTTCTTCACATCAAGAGCTTTTAAACTGGATTTACAGTGGGATGAAGTGAGAGATGCCAAAGGTGTGATGCACAATGGAGTACATTTAATTTAAGGCTAATTTAATACCTATTATCATTAACATATCACTATTGTTAAAATACATATTATTATCAGCATTGATGAATGCTTCTTTGGCATGACCCTACACCTGGTAGGGTGTGAGGTGGGCAGGGAAGGAAACAGGGGAGCCAGGATAATTGAGGAGGGGTGGGAATAGCACTGCAGTGGACCAAATGGTCTGGCTGTAATTGAGGAGAAAACAAGTCAAAGTACATATATTTTTGAGGCCGTGAAGAAATCAAATAAAAATGAAAATTTTCAGAATTTCAGAACAGAAGCAGAGATAAACTGAACCTGTATATGCATTTCATCTCCTTGCTTGATCTTTACATAGAAATAGAACCCACAGCATTAAAAAAAAATTCAAAACCACTAGAGGCTACAGCTGCTCAGCTTCTTTATGGAAAATAAAATTATCATGGTCACCTTTATAATTAAATAAATGCCAATAGAAAATATTTTCACACTTGAAACTGAACAGTAAATTAAACTAAAACTGTATGAAGATTTTGCTTTTCCTCCACAGCTAATATAATATACTGTTTGTGTAGATTTCTCAGATCTGTGGCCTGATTTCTGCTACACACAAAGTTAAGCCAAAGCACTTCATTCTGTCCTGGCACATTATAAAAAGTGAAACTGACACCATATAACAGACCATTAATATCTTTTGCAAGTAATCTTTTGTAGCGAAACTTTAAATATGACTCTTCATATGCTCCTTTGCCACCAGCTCAACCACCAACCTTGCCAGCAGCTCTGATACATCAAAGTAATCATAGATACAGGGATTGCTTAACCATGACCTTGTGTTTAAATCAAAAGCATGCTACCATAAAGGAATGTATCATTTTTTTTCCAAAACTCTGATGAATCAGGTATTCAATGTTTTTTTGGTTTTGTTTCTTTTTACTAGTCCAATAGTCCATTCATTGTCAAGCTCAGATTTAAAAAAATTAATTGCAACTCCCCATATAACAAGATAATAAAAAAGAATACATGCTAGGCTCCCTACTTTTTTTTCCTTTTTTTTTTTTCTTTCCAGTTCATTGGAAAGTTTTTGAAGCTCTGTCCCTTTACTCCAATTTGTGAAAGTTGGTGTTGGGTAGAAACTGTTTTCTCAAATGCTTCCATGAAAATAAAAGCATTATTGAAAGAAAAGTTTTAATTTCAAATAAGTTCTATTAGTGTCAGCCTGATACAAAATTATATTATTAATGTCTGAAAGAGAGGCTTTTACATTTTCAGAATGGATTTTTTTCTTTCTTTATTTCATAATGGCTTAAAAATTCTAACTTAAGTTATTCTTTCTTTAATGGAGGTTAGGAAAGAAACGAAGTCTAGCTGACCTGAAATCAGGTATTTTTCCAAATTGCATTTATGACAAATATTTTATTTTAATTTCAGGGGTGGGATATATGGAATTTCCCATGAAACACCATATTTCATTCTTACCTAGTCTTTCTATTGGAGAAACTCTCATACCTCTTATCTAGTCTCATAATTAGACTATTACAGTCTTCAGGCCTTAATTTCAATGCTGAAACAGTTATTGTGTCTGCCTGCAGATAAAACTTTGTATCAATAAGAAAGCAATGAGGGCCTGCTCAGCTGAAAGAATCAACTCTCCAGCTGAGGTGGGTTAAATGCCCCCTGAAATACATACTCTGTTTTGAGAATGATGACAAAACTGGTGCACTCCAAAGTGAGAAGTCTTTTTTTGTGAGGTCTCACCCAGGCCAGCATTCTTCACTGCCATGGCTGGGTTCCTTTCAACTACCTCTCTTCAAAATGCCTCCAGTTGCTGTATGAGATTCTGTTCCTCTCCTCTTCATCTGAAAGCTTCTCATTTTCTTCTCTAATTTAAATACAACACATTACACCAGCCAGACAGCAATTTTTGGTGGGCAAAAGCCAGATCTGGAAATAGCAGCTGTTTTGCTGATGACTGCTGATGGCTCCTCCTCCATGTCCCACATGCTTTCCATTCTTAAAATCCTTCAAATCTCATGTGTTTCTGTAACCCAGCCTTCCATTTTAAGATAAAAAGAAAAAAAACAAACAAACAAATAAAAAGTCCCCAACAAAAAAACCAGAAAAACTCTTCTCCCTCGGTTCAATCTCAGTTCAACCTTCACTGTCACTGAAGAGGCCACAGGAGTTCACCCCAGAAAACCTTATAGCTTATCTGCAAACTTCCCTGTTTTAGGCTGATCTTTTATAAGACCAACTAGCATGTTAGTTAAGATGAAATGACTAGAGTAAAATATTCATCTTTTCTGAATAAATTCTGATCCTGGAAGCAACGAATATTTCTGTAACAAATGTGCATGTATTTCTATATTAATAAAAACCACAATAAATCTTTCTGCAGCTTGGACAGGTTTTTTTGTTTTGTTTTGTTTTTTTCTGTGTGTGTGTGTGTGTTTAGTTTCCACATTTGCAGACAGGAGTCTTTGTAGCAGTCTGCAAAGAACTCTGAATGCTGTAGTGGTTTCAGGCTATCTTTGCAATCCTGTTCTAATTTAATAAGATTAATGGCAGAAAATTAGTCAAGACAAGCGTTTGCCTGTTTCGTTTACCCTGCTGTAGTTCAAATTATAGGCGGGAAGTGTTTCCCCCAAGTACTTCTTAATTAGTAATAGGCAGAAGGGAAAGCAAAAGAAAAAAAAAATGTAATCCTTACAGGGGAAAAATATTTGTAGCTCTGAGGCTTTCCTGTTAGTACAAAGGACCGAAGTCAAATGATTCAGAAGATTGTATAAATATAATTTGAAATTTCTCCCTTGAAAAAGAAATGTAAGAGGAAAAAACCACCCAAGGTAGATAAATTTCCATGAACACTTTACAGTCCATTTCAGAGAGAGAATCAGTCTTATTGCAGCTGTACATTTCATTAGTTACAAAAATGTAGTAAAGCTTCTCTCTCTCTTGTTTTGGCTAGAAGACATAGTCCTGACGTGCTAATGACTGGCTAGGACAGAATATTATGTTAAGTTCTTGGAAAGACTTTTTAGGCTGTCCTGGATTTTCAGCTGTACAAGTTAATGTGAATTGTTAGGAAGACAAAATCCTAAAAAAATAAAATCAATATTTTTTGTCGGTTGATGAGGCAGCCAGGATCTCTTTTTTTCTGTTCCCTACTGCAGTATCATGATGTGACAGCTAAGGTTTTACATTTGCGACTTTCCCTGACAAAGCACAAAGTAGGGATGGTTAAGAGCCCCTTCACATGTGCCCAGTTCTCTCAGATGTGGTATGAGCTCTGCCAACTGTTGTTTGCCATGGCATCTATCCTGGACATTTACTCCATCATCTCATCAATTTTGAAAGGCAGGTTGTTCAGCAGTACTGGGAAGCTGTACCATTGCTTATAGCAGTGGAAAAGGCTGCTAGAAATCTCCCAGGTAAGTTTTTGAGGTTCAAAAATTTCAGAATACCTGCAATAAAACACCAGAAACCTCAGATAACTCAACCAAACTTTGAGGAAGAAATGATAGGAAGAAAGCAGCCATCCTTGTGGGAAATTGTTTAGTCATTACACTCTGGTGCATTGGTTCTTAGGTACCTCATAAATTGTAAAGTAACAGATCAATGGGACTCACCGGTGGGGTCTCACAATGCTAAAGGGAGGGTTTTTCTGCCAGGCCACTCCCTGAAGGAGATATATTCAAACTGGAGGAGGTGGGAGTAGAAATTCATTGGGGCTTTCAAAGAAAGGTTACCAGACAGGCAACCAGACAGCTGGGCAAGCAGGGCCTGTACGTGCTGCAAAAACATGGGTCAGGCTGACACCTGGAAAAACTATGGAGATTCTTAGCAGAACTTCCCAAATCCTGAGGAATATTTTTTTCATCTCGTGCAATTTGAAAGATGAGCAATGGCTACAGGATGAGTAGTGGGTGCGTTGTGATGTTATTCTCACTTTGGGAGCAGGGGGAAAGAATGGCTGGTTTATCTGAACAGGCTACATGCAAAATGTTCAGAGTTCACTGTCAAAATGATCAGCAACAAAATTATCACCACCACTTTAAATGTCACTTCAGTCCCCATAAGTATCGTTATTTATGTATCACCTGTAAATGGCTTATGGAATTAAAAATTTATTCACAGGAAAGAAAAACTTCAGAGGAGCCAGGGGGACTAGAAACCCAAGCCCCCATTTCTATAGCAATTTGTGTTCCTAAAAATCCATGTTACTAGGTGTCATGTGAGTTCTGATATAATTTTTGGAAATTACTGTTATTGATTAGTAATAAAAAAGAGGCAACTCTGCCTTCATACACACATAACACCTGCTCTATTTCACATTTGGAGTTATACTGTGAAGTTTTCTGAGAGACCAGATTGTGACTGATTCAATCCAAATACTGACTGCATTAAACATCAACATAAATGATACACAGTCTACCATATGGAGTCATATGTGAGCAAAAAGATTAAATGAACAGGACACAGAATTTTGAATGTTAGGAACAACTAAATCTAAAGTAATCCTTTAATATCCTCTCTATAACAGAAGCTATTAATAAAAGTACTTTCACTTTTATATCTAGCCTTGTTATTTTCTTTAGGTTTTCCTGAGGACTTAATTTGCTTTCTGAAAAACACATGCTGATTTGTCACTCTTGGGAAGTGCTGAGACTTCTTAGACTAACACCAAAGCAGGGAGTTCAGTTTTAAACTAAGGGATAAATTTAGTGACATCAAAATGAACCACAAAAATGATGTGGGGAGCATCTGCAAATAAAGACATTTAGCCAGGTACTGACCTTTACATATTAGCCTCTAATTGTAGGTAATCAAAATTTTAAAAATTGAAAAAGTTGTCCACCAAACATTCATTGTTGCTTTGACAAATAATAATAGGAACATGCTAGTTCTCAAAATCACTAGAACTCTTACTCATAAGGAGCAGTTAAATCTGCAGCATTTTCCTATCCAGTCCTACTAGGTAGAATTAGCTTATAAACACATGAAACAAAACTATAAATAGAGAAGAAAAATTAAGAAAGACAAAGCAATTATTAGAGCTCCTACTATCACCCCTTTAGCCTCTCAAACCTCACTACTGTTAAGGTATATGGGACAATGTGTGATCACAGGGACATCTTGCAATCAAGAAATGTGAAAGACATGGAGAGAAGCTTATTCCCCAAACTGAGCTTTTGGGTCAGAAATACCGTTTATATGGTCTCTCTCCCTCATCAGAATTTCTTTTTCTGGAAATGGATGCCAAAAATTGAAACCAGACTAAAAACTCATTGAGGAGAAAATGTTATTACCTCCCCAGCCACCCACTGGCTGTTCAAATAATATTGTATATATCTGTGCACTTCTGCATATTTATTGAATTTGTCAAGTTTTTGTTCCCAAGTAAAACTTATTGGCCCTGTCAAAAGTTCACCAGCTGCACAAGTGACTTTGATGGCCCGAGGAACAGCCCTGGCACTAGCGTCATGGAAGAGCCTGTGGCTTTCCTCTCCCTTTTCCAGCTGAGATTGGTATGTTGATGCATGGGGCCCAGAGAAGATACAGAAGGAGGGAAATTGAAAAAATAATAAACAACAAAAATATAAATTACAGAAAGCACTCACCAAGCCATCCTGGTTTTATTATACGGCCTTGGGAAGGAATTTTGTATTTTCAATCAAACTATGTGGAATATGCATTGTAAACATTCTGCACCCACTGCTCAACATTTCTACGGCTTAGTAGGAGAAGAGCTGATAGGAATGTAGAGTGGTTTGCTGCATAAGCTATGTAGTGTGGCTGATGGGATGCCACCTGGAAAGAACAGGGCTGGTAGGTGTCAACTCTTCAGATGGTAGAGGATGGGAGAGGACTGTGGGGATCTGGGCACAAAACAGAGAACTGGGCAGAAAAACCCCTCTTGTAGGAAGGTGATGATCAGCACCCTGATACTAATGTCTTTGGAGGGGCTTCCCTACCCCAAGACGGGGAGAACAAAGAATTAAGACTGTGATAGAAAAATTAAGACTAACCCATCTACCTTTTTAATTTATGATCTAGACGGCAACACTAGACATATCTGCTGTGGCAGTAATTCATGCATGGAAGGTCTCCTATGTTACAAATAGAAAGTGATGGAGGGGGGGGGAATGAAGAATGTAGACAAAAATACTCTGTTTTGTCACAGCAAATGTGAGAAGCTAGAAATGTTCAACCTGTGGCTACTCTCTCACCCTCATACTTACACAATGGTTTTCCCAATGTGCTTAAATGACTTCTCCACAAATTCACGGACACTGTGGACCTCCCCAGTGGCTATGACAAAGTCCTCAGGCTCATCCGTTTGCAACATCAGCCACATGGCCTGCAGAAAGATAAACAAAGTCAGATTCAGTGCACATGTAAGTGGCCTCTTTGGTACATGATATTGTATTACCGCATTTTTGATTTGGAAATAACTACACATACACACACATACCCCAAGATGGGGAAATTAGCACTTTCTTTACACAGTGGCTATTAACCACTTCAGTGCAACTCTGAAAAGAGTTCAGTTATTTCTTATTGTAGAAAACAATGCTGTATTTGATTTTCAATTTGTTTCACAGCAGGAGTTTCTGCAGGGGAGACTTTAATATGTTTACTTTTGAACACTGAGACTTGGTTTAGTGCTCATGAGCATGGATGCACTTGTTTAAAGCACTGCATGAATTGACATCGATATGGGAAAAAGAGCAAAATTTTGTAATGTTTCAGTCCAGAATGCTGTTGTCTGTCTGCTACAGAATGATGTCAAACTCACTGAAGCATGAAAATATGTATCCTTTTGGCTATTTCTTCTGCCACATTTGCTTTGCCTAAACTGAAATTTTAATTAAGAGTAAGTATTTAAAAAGGTATTTAACCAAGTTAATCCGGTTTCCCTGCTGAATAAGCATTGAATGTTACATATTAAAGTACTGTAGAAGAAACTTTTGATGCAGGAACAGAGAAAGCCCTGGTGGAAGGGCAACACAACCATTAACATCAGTTTCAGAGGACTGTTCATGCAGCAAGAGTTTTGCAGTATCTTTTGAAGCATTCATTGGGTTGTCAAGATATTTGCATTTCATGGGATCAGCATTTAATTCCCACAGCAATGTCTTCCACAGAGTCCTCTCCCACAAAGAAGTAATGATGGGTGGGCCCATCTCAGAGGGCTGGTCAGCTAAGTCAGCACAAAAGCTGGAAAGCAGATGGAAAAGAGGTATTCAAAGACATGTGTGACTGGTCTGAGATATCACTGCAGGTACATTTCAATTTTCTGATGTGCAAGGCAGTGCTCTAGTGACTGGACTGTTTGCATAGGAGCTGTAGGTGTACAGAATAATTATTACTTTAGATCAATCAAATGATGGAAACACTTCATTTCCTTTGGAGAGGAAAAGGGAATACCTGTATGGCATGATCCTCATTTAATAAATAACCAGAAAAGGGAAACAAAATAATTCAACTCTCTTTCCATATGGTAAAAAGGACTGTCATCCTCTCACACTGTAATCCATGATGCTATTTGCATTGACCTCTTCGCATCAGCTTTAAAGAAAACAACTTTAGTAGGTCCCTTGATGGTAGTGGATACTCTGCAAATCTGATTAATAAAAGCTTTGGGATAGCTCAGTTTCTCTTGGTAAATACCACCTGAAATATTCAGTTTTTCCTCTCTATTCTCAATAAATCAGTGTCCTGCATAGCAAGGCAATACATTCCACTTAAATGGTTCTAGGTGCGAGCCATTTTTCTTTACAGTTATTATTTTATGCACCTTCCAAAGTTTTGACAAGATTTTATTAACATGTTCCTTTTGAACCTTTTTACTTCTTGAACATGCATGGAAGGCTTGGTTTTGGGCAACTGCTGTGTAAGTCCTTGACATAAATTATAAATTGTGCTTTAGGGAGATGACCTGCTGGGCAGGACAATGGCAGCAACTTTATTTTTCCTTTCCAGGATTGAACATCCTAGCCAATGACGCAGAAATACCCAACTGGCTGATGAAAATCATCTTGTGGGGAGGAGATGTCTTAACTTGTATCTCTCATATGAGCTTTTTTGGAACACTGGGGTTTCCCTGCTGATTTGAGAGGTCACCATAAATCACCAACTCCTGTTTCTTCATGACTGAACAAGCTTGCAAGATTCACAGTAGCAGCAGCTGCACAGAAAGGTAACAGGAGTATCTAAAATAAGTGGTTAGTAGTTTTGGTTCTCCCAGCCTAGTTCCTGATTTCACAGACCTTCAGGCTTCCTTAAGCAGTCTAGCTGAAAACAACACACTTCTTTGTATGAGAGGGCACTATTTGGGCAAATAAGGATTTCCAACATTAGACAATCAGTCAATCAGGGGCAGTGATTCTCCTCTCAACTTTGGTGGATGTTTGCCGTACATAATGAACTCCTTCTCTTGCCTTGACACTGTAGTGTCAGTTACCTTAGAGAGAGATGTGACAACAAAACCTCATTTATAGGTAAAAATCCCCCCCTTACCCAAAAATGCTACACTGGTTGACTGAATATGCAATTTAGCATAAGCACCTGCTATTTACTCTAACTGTTGGTAAAATAATATTAATATATCTAAGCAGAAGCAGGATCAGACTTCCAACAATCTTTTGCTACCCTTTTACTTTTAAACACCTCAGTATTGTAATTTCTTTGACACGGTTTCAGGGCAGGTACTTATGCCAAGACATTCAACAATCCAGCGAGTATTTAAAGTATTTACGCATTACTTTTTGTATTAAAATGAAATAGTTGAAAGTTTCTCTTTGCTATAAAACACACCCTACACTGAAGAAGGCAGCACAAAATACTAACAAAAAGCCAGCCTTTGAGAGTGAGCCCAATGAGGTTTTATGCATTTGGATTTATCAACTCTTGTTGACCATTTCAAAAAGCAAGCAATCACTGTCTTAGCAATGTGACTTAAACTGCAGTAAATTTCAACAGGATCAACTTAGAAATGATCAAACAATGCAGACAGAGTTGCTAAAAGTGATTTTTGCTTCAAATCCTACCAGGAAAAAATGTTTAGATTAATGGTTACTTGAGAATCTATCACTGTGTGTTCTTTTATTTTTTTCTGGCATTCACAATTGTTGGCAGAGTTACCTCAATCCAATCAGGTATGAAAAAAATTAACATGCTAAAAATTACAAAATGAATGATAGCTCTGTTTTGCTTTGAGGAAGGTGACCAAATGCTGTTGCTTTGCATGGGTCTGCATCTGCAGTCTGTAAAAAAATTCCAAGGCAAGCCAGAAGAGAGAAAAAACATTGAACAAGTTCCACAGTCAAAATTATATTTCCTCAGGTACAGCCCATGACAACCAATAAGACATCCATGTAGAGGCAGCAGCTATATCCTTTCCCTATATCAAGTGCCAGGAATGTGATTCTCCTCACATCAGAGTAATAAAGGTCCTTGACCTATGAATTTCTAGGCATTTCCTTTAAGAATTCATATTGTACCAGACTTGAGGCTGAGAACGAGAGGAAAGGGGGTGATACAGCTCCAGGTTTATTTGTCATTACTGAATGGCTTACTGGTTTTAACAGAGGGGAAAAGCTTTGTTTAAAGTTCCACTGAAAGTAATTAATGGTTATTGACTGGCAAATGAAGAACAGGTGACACTCTGAATTAGAAGATAAATGATCTCATGTTCTAGCGTGATAATGGGTTAGTAATTGCTACAAAGCCTCAGACTAGTGTGTCCCATCATAATGCTAGATCATGTCCAGAACACAAAGGCCTCTGTGTGAGAGGTATTCAGCCGTTCACCTCCTGATCCAGCTGCAGAGTGATTTGCTCCATTTATTCTCTGATGGACTGCACAACTGAGGCAAAAGTTCACCCATTCTCACCTTCCTGTTCACATGCTGAACCACATGACCCATGACATGGCTGAACTGGGATAAAAACATTGCCCAGCTTTGGCTCTTAGCTATCTTTTAACCATCACAAGGTCGTATATTTTAGGAATTTTTCTGGTGCAGGAACTGAGAATTGTGGATTTTCCTGTATTTCTTTGTAAAGGCTCTTTTGGATGGGCTGAGAGCAAATAAAGAAATTATTTGTGTTCAGTTCTGTCATCCTCAGCCTAATTTTTTGCTCAGTCCACATAACAAAATATGGGTAGATGTTGAAAAAGAGGAGAAAACTACCATGGACACAATTCAGGCTTTGATTCTCTTAGAGTAAGACTCTTCCCTTAATGGCAAAAGTGACAAAACATATTTTTCATATTTGAATTCTTTTTGGCTCTGGTCTAGCTAGTCACAAAGTCTAAAGGCACAGCTATGTCATTTATTTTTAAAGACACAAACCTAACAGGAGACACGTAGCTAGTCTAGCAAGCAGACACACTTTTATGATTATGTGGACTAGGATATCTGTTCTGCATGCCTGAACTCCAGCCTCTGCCAAAATCTTTCCTCTTTCATCTTTTCCCTCTACCCTTTTCTCTATATAAACCCCTGCCAGTAGTAAGCACCATTTTCAAGCAACGTATCCAAAACATGAACCAGTCTTCTCCCTGCCCAAATTTCTTTGCTTATGCAGTGTTTGCACCTGGGCTAGTAAACAGGAAAACACAAGTTTGACTAACGAAACCCCCATACAGATATATTTTGTGCATGGCACTGCCACTATGCTTGTGATGTGTCTGAGTGTCTCAAGAATCTAGAGTATGTTGCAGATGTGTTTCACCATTAACTTCCAGTCTAGCATCCCAGTCAGAAAACATTTATTAACTGGGTTGTCATCCATGGATAACAAAGACCCAGTAGCTGAGGTTATGTTTAACTCCATATATTTGAGACTTTTGTTTCACTGTCGGCTCTCACACTATGTATAATTAAAATGGGCTCATAATCATGTATCTTCCTATTCAAGAGCAAAAATAAATCCAACTTTTTAGGATTTTAAAGTACAGCTGATCATATAGCTCTAGAAATAAAAGATATATTTTTTCAAAAGAGTAAGAATAAAGCCTTTTCATATCTCTCATCCAGTTCAAGACCCAAAACAGATATGACTGAACAGGTCCCGGAATGGGATAAATAGGAAATATTCCTGTTGGTACTAATTACTATTTCCCTGCACTGCTACAAAGCAGTTTTTTCCAAGACCTATACTGTAAACAAAACACTTTTGTAAATATTCCTAGGTGTCATGCAGAGAAATTCTGACTTTGTATTTGCCACACATGGAGAAAAAAAACCCAAACCAAATCAGTAATGTTTGCTTTAGGAGATGGAACAGATAGCTGCAGCCTGATGCAGGGTGCATTGTCTGTGAGTTTCAGAGGCAAAGAAGCAGAGGCTGGTGAATGTCTAGCTCTACTTACTTATCACTGTGGAAGGAATGGGTTACCTCAAGGCTGTCAACAATCAGGGACCAATTTCTGACTAAGTCAGAAAACATCACCACCTGGAGAGACCCAACAGTACATTATCACCATTTATAGAAATTCTGTCTTTATGGTATTCCATACTCTATTGTCTAGAAGTGGGCAGACGCATTCAGTGGGTTGGATATAGTACTCTAGTGATCCCAAACACAGCTATCCTGCTGGGGTCACCACTGAGAAGGAGAATTGAGCATTTTGCGCCAAAGCATGCTGAGCCTTTACAGGGATGTGGGAGCAAAGGAGAGCCTTCTGCCCATATGGCGAGCACAAAGGCCTGGCATGACCGCTGTTACTGTGTGCATCATGAGGGACTGTTCCATTTGTGTCACAAAAGACAGGGCTATTGTAGCACCTCCCTCCCTGCATTGTCCCAACTCAACTGCACTGGCATTGATAGAGGCTGCTTGGCATCTCCCGTGCTGGGGACGTGTGGAGATGCTGTGCCCACGCACTTCCTGCCTGCCTGGGATGCCAAGCAGTTCCAGATGCCATCACCCGGCTCCTCCTGACACAACCCAGCTGACTGGCTGTGGTTTCTCAAGCTGCTACACAACTGACCACAATTGATGATCGTGCCTTAGAAAAGTGAGACAGGACATTGACTCAGAGCTCTGAACCCAAATCGACTCCCAGTTTATCTATTTACTCACTTTTGGAGGGGCAGAGAAGGAAGAAAAGGTGCTACACTGAGTCACCCACATCTGATTGACTTCTGCAACTGTTAAAAGAGTAGGTGTGTTCTGGGTGTACCTGGTAGGCATCAGAGTGTGTTATATAAGGAGATTATATAAAGACACAGTGAGACTTACATATAATACACACTATATGGGGAAAAAAATCTCCTTACACATGTTTTGCACACAACACAGCACACATGGCTGAAAAACACAAGTGGAGCTGAAGTGCAGCACAGAAGTGTTGTGATCAGAGTAAATTGTAAGCTACCTCTGTCTGACAGGCATCATACAAAAGTGTTGGGCATGATCCCATGCTCCCTGCCACAATGGGAGTTCAGTCTAGAGTAATGACTATTGCTTTAGTACTTGTTTCTGACAATGTTATAGGTCAAGGCAAGCACGGCAGGGGGACTCTTGCCAAAGAAAACCACAGGGATGTGCTGCCAGGCATGCTGATACTCCCAAGAAGCCAGTGACAGCAGGAATATAGGAGTATGCATAGTCAATGTACTACTATGACTTTTTCCCCCTAAATTACAACTCTTCTTGCTCATCTACTTAAAAAGTAAGGGTGCACACCCAATAAGTAAGAACCTTACTGTTTGTATTTGAAAGGCAAACATAAGTTCAGGATTAAAGTCATTGTCTATCATCGCAATTGGTGACTTTTCACATGCTCAACCCTTTCTCAAAACCTCCAGCAAAAGAGGTACTTCCCAAGAAGGGCAGGACACATGCCTCTTCCTTTCCTCTAAAGAGTCATCATCCTGTTTCATCAGATTACCAAAAATCACAGTGTTGGTGCAAGATCTGTTGCCCAAGGAACCTCCATTCATTGAAAAACCCTTCTGAACACCATTCAACTATCTATCAGATCTCATCAGTTTAAATACATTTTGATATGGTTCTTCCTTAACTGTGTAATGCTGAACATAAGGACTCCAAAGTCTGCGTACCAAGTTTTTCCTTCAGCTGTGTCTTTTCTGCTCGTGCAGAGAAGACATTGAGTATTTATGACATGGCAGCTGCTTCTATTCAGAAGAGTGACATTTGCAAACCATAGACATCGCTGACACAAAAAGTATAAAATGGGAACAGATTTAAGATGAAAACATTTTCCTCTGAGAGAAAAAACACATCATTTGATAAGAAACAATGGAAAATTTACCTTAAGAATCCCAAGAAAGTAAAGAAACAGCATGTCTCCCAGGAGATAGTTTCAGATAGGGACTCATTTTATAAACTTTCTCAGACATTTTCAAAGTTACAATTGAGAAAGCAATTTGAAGCATGCTTGCTGATTTAGTCAAATCCTGTGGTTTGACTCTAGAGGGGAACTTGTTCAGAGCAGAACTGTGTCCAGGTCCATGATTTTTCCTTTCAAGTTGAAAGAATACAGTTGATACATTGAAAGATAATAATCCAACAATTATAAAGTTACTAAGATAATAAAATACCTGATAATCTTTGTGGACCATCTCAAATGAAAACAATATCAATTTCTTTTGAAACAAAAGCCCTCCCATCTGTAGGATATACTAGGAAATACTGCCTAACTTCTCTCTTGTAAGTAGATAGGCCAATTGTTTTACAGATCTCAGGGAGGACTCGTGAAACTTTAGTAGGCAGTTCTATTAATAAAAACCACAAGAATTATAATCCAGATAAACCTTAAAGGTCAACCTTCCCTGTTAACGCAACAAGATGTTTCTCACATGGACCTCGGGTGAACACAAAGTTCTCATTGTGTTATCAAAAACTAGATTACTCCTTTTTTTTTTCCTTCTGTCACTGAATGTCAAAATATTGTTCTTTCAATATGTGGAAGTATTTGTATACAGTTTTATAACTGATCTTTAGTTGCTAGCTGGAGGCAAAAAAGAAACAGTAAAGCTGCTTGTTGGGAAACCTCAACCAACAATGAAAATTAATATAGTCCTTTTTTCCTGCCAAAAATTTTTGAACAGAGTTTTAGGTCCACAATGGTTTGTTTATTCTTCAAATGGTTAGATTGGAAGTGACATGTATGACACAAAGTAAATTAATGAAAAAATACAGAAAGGATGCACATATGCTCTGTTTCTCTCCTTTTCATTTTGGAGGGTATTGTCGCAATTGCTAACAAAGAACTTCCTTAAATTCTATTTAAGAGAGAAGGGAAAGAAATTCAAAACTAAAGAAAGGGAAAAAAAAAAGAAAAATCCAAATTGCAGAAAGTATGAGAGTTTTAACTACTCAGATTTGAATTGCATAGACAAGACTCTAGAACAAATACATGTTTCCCAGGCTCCACCTAGCAGACAATTCGGAAAGATATTTGACCTGCTTTCCCCTCCCTTTTTACCCTTCCAGAATTAATTTTCCCTGCTATTTTTATATGAATGTAAGACAAAATACCTCTTCACAAAGAGGCAGACTCCCATTTGACAGGATTACTCACCACTAAAGTAAAGGGTTGTACCCAGGTTGCGGTGAGGGCAGAGAAGTCTTAGGGACCCATGCCAGGAAGGGCTGGTTGGGGCCATGATCTAACCACAAGAAAACACACGAGGCTTCCAAGCCAAGTACTGGCATGTTCACTGGAGCAAAACTATCAGCCTCAGAATAATGATCACAGTGTAGATATTGATCACAAAGTGTTTACAGTGCAACATTTGACTATAAAAAGATCCTGGTTCCTGCTTCTAACACCTGTTTACCTCCTATTCTTTCCTGGATTGCTTAAACGCTTACAGCTAAGCAAGCACAAGCTGACTTGTGCTCCTTTTGATGGAGGTCAGAGGAACAGCATGATGTATGGGCCAAAGTACTACTGATCTCCACAGAAACAAAAATGCTGTTACCCATATCACGACTAAGAAAATTATTTTCTCTCCCCAAATGTTCTTTTCCTTTCCTCCCATCTGTCAAAACTGCCTCTGCAGCTTGCTAGCTTCTCTAGGTTTGTAGGTCTGGCCAGTGCCTGTCCAGTAAAGGGGCCCTGACTGAGGTTAAACCACTAGTTGTACTGTAAAAAAATTGCTAAGAGCAGCAGAGAACTGCCAGAGCACAGGCAGAGAGGCTCAGAGATAATAAAGCAGCACTTCATAATGTTTATATGTGTTTGAGGGTATAATTGGGAAGGAAGAAGAGCAATCCTTTAAGACAGTATGAGTTACAAAGCAAGAGCACTGAAATAAAATTTATGAACATTGTTACTGAAAAAAAAATGCAGGGAGAAAGAGTGAGTTAATAACATAAAATTAACCTGAAATTTATTTCATAATTTACATTTCCCCTTCAAATTTCCAGAGCTCTTGCTTCACACTTTTGAACTTCGTGCATTTTCTCCTCAGACTGCTATGAGTTTCCAAAGGTGTTACATTTCCGAATATTAATCTAAAATAATTTAATTGAAATGTTAATTTACTCCTCTTGAGAAAAATACTATCCATTTGGTTTGTAAAAATTAGAATCCTTATCTGAATAATCTGTGTAAATAAAGAGCCTGTTATCTTAAACACAACACTGAACTTCACTTTATGATTTTATTGCAGTTTTCAGTGCACTGGAGTTGGAAGAAAGATTTCCACCATTGTTACTTAAGAGACAGTGATAAAATGGCATATCAGGCACTGTTTTACTAACTATAAAAAGCAAAAAGTCACCTGAAAAAAGAGAAGAAGAATGCTAAAGTAATGTCATTCCTGGTAAAATTTTTTTTTTCTTTTCCTTTACCAGAACATTTCAGGTGACAACATTTTGGAATTTGATGCTAAATTCGCTTGGCCAAATACAGACCGAGACAAGCGCACGACTTTGATGCCTCGGGGACCCGGTAATGCAATACAGAGGGATTTATTTTCTTTTTTATTTTTACCTTATGTCACAAGTTCAATTTTAGGCCAACAGTACCCAAAACGGCCACCATGTGATATAGCAGCTTATGCAAAGGGTCTGGTGGTTTGAACCCAAGCCCTGGGACAGAGGAATCTGCCTCACAGATTTGCTGCCACAGTGTGAGCACTACAGCTGCTCTGACCGAGTTCCTCCGTGCTCAGGGCTGGGTACCAGCTCATGGTCTCTGCCATCCCAAATTGGGGCATGGATATCTCAGCTAGAAAACAGCAACAGCAAAATGATCCCAGAAACCAAAGGATGTGTTTTAGAAGTCTGACTGTGCAGTGCAGATGAAGAAAGGCAATGTGAAGATTACTTTTGAGCATGCTCAAAAATACATTTGGAGGGCATTTTGCATTGACCTTTCCTTGGCTTGCTCTGGCCATTCTGATTCCACTGTCAGTAGTAATTACTGTTCCTGCAACGGCAGTCAGTCCCACCAAATCCTGCGTCAGGGAAAGGGAAGGATCTGCACTGAAACCATAGATATGTCTGCTCTCCCTGGGTTAGTGTCAGAATGGAATAGAAAATTTTATTCAGCTTGTTCCCAGCAATAAATACAATCCTGGCATCCTGGATAAATCCTTCACATAACAGCATGTGTTCTTTTATGCACCCTGGGAGCGATTCTATTTAAAGCCATGGAATTGTGGGTGTGAGACTGTAAGCACATCCACTTACCCAAAACAAAATTAAAACCTGTCTTATATTAGAGTCAGGAGAGCTGTTACGAAAAATGCAAACCATATGAAGTTTTAAGTATACTTATGTTTTTTATCTGTCTCTGTGTAGCATATACAATTGACTTTCACTGCCTGAGATGAAGTGATGACAAGTGTTTTACCATATTATTACAGAATACCCCAGTAGCATTATCACACTTCAACTTTTGCTTGCAATAAATCTCTGCTACATGCATGTCAGAAGTCATTGCTCATATCACATCCAGACAAATTAGGGCCCTCCCTCCACAGTGGACATGTATGAGGCTCCACACACACACGAGGTATCCTGCCATTCCGGCTGGAATAACTCCCACAGGTCAGACACCGGCAACGACGTTCCCACACGCATTACTTGGCCAGGGCCAGAGGTCTGTTCTCAGGCAAATAACAGTGGCACAGGCATGAGTCATTGCAGAATGCAATGGATTTATCACCACAATGACACCATCATCCCTTATATGCTGGTTTCCATATGCGAGTCTCATTCAATTTTTTTTATTCTTCTCAGAGATTTATAACTCAACTGCTGAAACATTTTTCATGTGAACACAATTCTCTGTTCTGTATATTTTTTGTAGTAACTATACCATAAACCATATTCCAATTACAAGAATCCAGCTTTAGGTCCAGCCTGCTTATTGGTTTCAGTTTGGTCCAACTAAATGATGAGCAGTGTCCCAATCTCATCAGTGTTAATGACTCTCTTTGGGGCCTTCACTAAAGCATTTAATCTTACAGCCCAAATTCTGCTGTCTATGAAGCTGGAGTCATAATATTTATGCAACTAAAGTGCTGTAAGAAAGTTAAGGGTAGCACAGATGTTTCCTGATGAAGCGCATTATTTGTTATATAATTAGATTTGTCTTTGCACTTTTATAGTGAAAGGTGGGAATTCAAACATTCTACCTTAATACTGACTAGATATGGATTAATTAAAAACAAATTAAAGGGGCAAGGAAATGTAAGGATGAGATCACACAGAAATAATTGTTAGATTACATTCTCCAAAATTCAACAAAATAGACATTTCTTGAGATAGTGCACTAGTGCACATTTTTGTTATGATGCAAGAAATAAGTGAGATAACTACTCAGGTGATCAAGATACTAATAACCAAGCTACAGTGGTGTCATTTTCTCTCTTGCATAAACTTCAGAAAATTTAATTTTTTCCCTTTTCGCAAAATAATTGAAGGAAACTTGTAAATTAACTCTTAGAATGTTTTCCCAGAGAAATATTCTGTCCTGCAAACCATGCCTAATTCCAGCTTCATGTGAAATCAATGTCATTAACTTCTACAGCCTACCAACATAAGAGAGGAAAGTGGGGCGTGTAGCTCATGTCACTGTAAGCAGCTCTCTGATGCCACAGTCTTTTCTGCATTTGACCCAAGAGGTGGTTGTAAAACCAGGTCTGAAACAAAATGTTGCATCACATGGTGAAATAATTACTAAACTTATTATTAAACATCCTCACTTAGTATTCTTCCCCTTTTCAGCACAAAGAAAATTGCAAAGCATGAGACCATGTGGGAAGGAAAGGAAATAAAAGCATCTTGCTGCACATCGTGGAGGAGCATCTAAAGCCTGAGACTACTGTATTCAGACCTCCCTCGAATCCTGCCCTCTCTAGCTGCCACCTCTCAGTCCCCAGGCTGACCCCCTGAATTAAGCCAGATGGGACTGGCAGAGACATGTCAAGGAAGTGCTGAAAAGGTGACTTGGGTCTCTGGCAGCTAGTCTGGAGCTCATTTCTATGTGAAATCTCTGGGGGCTCCTGCTTTGCAATTTCTCAGGAATGTTTAATTCTCCTCATCCCTTTACTGAGTCTCTCTGGAGAGGTCATGGAGGCCTGTGACATCCCTGGAGGGCACTGCCTAACTAAATTAGCATGAGATAACTTTGGACTCTCTTCCAAACAAGAAAATACAAGGGAGAGAATTTCATTAAAAGCAGAAGACTAGGTGATCCAAGTTAATCCCAGCCCAGAGCTGCTGCAGAAATGTTCTCTGTTTATATTTTGACTTTACTCTCTGTTACAGAGTTCACTGACTATAATGGAAGCTGTGTTAAGTGCACAACTTGACCTCAGTTGACCAAATCTTAGTTTCATAATAAAGACAAAAAGTGGGTTAGGCAGCTCTAAAAGGTCTGATTAGTTACTGTTTTGCCTGGTTGTGTGTGACTACCTAGGCCACTGAGTGAATGGTAAAAAAACAGCACTGATGTACTTTATTCTTCAGATGAGCTGTTTAATCAAGAAACATTAATGTTATAACACACAAAACTACTATAATGCATATATGTGTAGGCTTAGCAAACAAAACCAAGTACAAAACTTGCACTTCTAATGACTTGTGTACACAGGGTTTTATTTAGGTTCCTTCAATGGGTGATGGAGAAAAAGGACAAGTTGGAGGAGAGGGAATGGCAACATCTGCACCCTGTTCTGCAATAATGTTTCCCATGCAACTCAGGGGCAGGGTAACTAAGACACAAAAGTAGATCAACACACCCAGCAATATCCCACCTCATCCTCCAGCAGTGAAGCAATGCCAGCAACCACCACAGAAAATAGCTCCAAAACAAGGATTTGATTGTCTGTATACAAACAGGATGGGGGAAAAATCAGAATTTTTTTACTTGGGCTGTGGTTGTTGCAGCTGACACTAGAAAAATGGGAGATAGAACAAAAATGTGCCCAAAAAACCTCATTGCCTGAGGTTCATCTATTGGAAAAACTGAGCTGGTGAGACCCAGGAATTTACACCTCAAAGTATCATTAAATATAATGGTAGAAATAAAGTGAGACCACCTAACTCAGTACAATATGAATGAAAACCACATTATTCTTGAAAACATGAGATTAGAAAGTGAAATCTTTATTAAATGCTGTTTATAAGCCAGTCCTGCATAACAGCATGCTTTGGCTATATTGGGACAAATCCTCCTCCTTCTGAGAAGACAAAAAGAAAAGGAAAAGGTACAAAAGTTCATGCAGTTCACATTAAGGACAACCCAATGTGCTCTCTCCCTGCAGGAAGGAAATATTAGCATGGCCCCTTAGCTATACTCTGAGGGCAGTGATCTGCTGGGAAACATGATTTCCAGTTGAGAGATCTTGGGGCACCAGCAGGCTAAACCAGGGTTCTTACTCCTGTCACAATTGTCTCTTTTTCACAGAGAGACTGCTGCTTTGCCATGGGTGCCACTGAGTTTGTACACGCGCAGTTAAAAAGCAAATTTTTCCACTGAGCTTTTCCAGAAGAACCAAGTGTCTGTTTAGTAAGTGCTTTTCCTAGTCTTCCTCAGAAAGATGAAATTATGTGCCAAAGGAGAAAGTTATTCCAGCATGGGAGAGAGACTGGAGAAAAAGCATGACAGTAACTTCCTTCCAGTGAATATTTTTACCCACTCCTTAAAGCCAGCTTCATCACCAAAATCACACCCTGAAATCAGGCATGTGGGCCCAAATCCAGCCCCCCTGGAGTCAGTCAAATCTTCACTATAGACGTCTGTGAGGATGGAATTTCATTCCCTATGTAGGAGCCTGTCACGGCCAAAGGCGAAAAAGAAAGGGTGTTTTCCACACAGGCTCTGCTTTTCTACTTTTGTGCCCCTTGGGAGACTGGTGCAATTAGATCCCTATTATTATATACTGGAAAGGCACATTTGGCGCTGCATGTGAGTTTATGTACTTAAAAAACAGAGAGAAATTTTAAATAGAATTTACTCTCTTTCAAACACCAGACTTTATATATAAACAGTTCAAAGTTGCTACAGTCTGGTAAGCAAATAATTAGGGAAAAATAAGCATGTGAAATATATGATTAGCTGGCAGAGAAAGAGTGCTAAATAAGATTCCAACCCCTTTTAAATGCCAAAACAAGGGATAAAAATTCATATTTGTGTCCAAAAAAATAATTAACCCAACTTCAAGTATTTGAATCAGAACCACAAGGAAGGAGACTTTATAGCTATAGGCTTTTGTCTTTATTGTAGGACTTCCTGGGAAGGTGCAAATATGAAAATTAACCCAAAGAGACTAAAGGTGTGATCTCAACAAATCTACTTATACATGCATGAAACACATCCTTTGTCACAGTTAGAGTTCCCCTTTTCATCTGCCTAAATTCAGAACTCTCTGGTCATGTGGACAAGCCCGCATGGGGGTTTAATGCAACTGTATTGATTTGCTGTACTATTCCATCCAGGCTGATTTTCCTGGACCAGACCCATCAGCATATTGCACTATGAGGAACAACATGTATGGTGAGTGATAGACTCTTGGAGTTCTTACTAGAAACTTCGACTTTTCTTACTTTTTTCTTTATCTGCAGAGGGCTCAGCTTGTGTTGTTTCCTTATAAACATATTTTCTCCTTCTTGAATTTTAACTGGATACATTAGTGTGCATTGTCCTAAATTATCAGCAACAGTATTTTAAAGTATTTACCAAATAATCTGTTTTATTTCCTGAGAAAGCAGCAAATTAAGGGTGAAGAAACTCTTTGCATTTTCAAATTCATCATGCACAGGAGAGCACATCCTCAAATGTCACATGCATATCCTGCTATGTCAATTAGTCTGTAACATCTTTCAGATATTTCTGGGTAAAAGTATCACAGTAACCCAAATAATTTTCATCATGTCTGAACTTTTACATGCCTCACCAGAACACACTTAGATAGGGAGGAAGGATTTTGTCTTTAAGTCGCAGGGCAAGAAAGGAAGATGCCTTTTTTTCCAACTCCCCCAGCAATTCAATGCCTGGAGGAGAAACAGGAAAGAAACCATGGTGACCTCTCTGAACTTTGGGAAGCAGCTGCCAGCTCAGCAGGAGCAGCATTGCTGATGGACTCTAGTACCTACCGCTGGAAGAAGCCTTTAAGCCCTTCTCGCTCTCCCTCTCCTCTCTCTTTCTTTATCTTTGACATTTTCTACCTCTAAATTATACAAAAGGAAGAGCAAGAGAGAACTTTCAGAAACCTCAGGAGTCAACTTGTTAGTAAACTGCATAAAGAAGTCACAAAGTTAAAGTTTCCAATTATCCATACAAAATCAAAACAATATAATTGCTGTATTGAGCAAGCAAAGCATAACTTTGCTTAAGGAATGACTTGTGTATCATTTCTACTTTCTTGAACAATTTGTCTCTTGACATATTAATGTTACTGCTCACTGAATTCAAACTTGTAAAAAAATGTTTATGTTTCTAAAAAAGATTTAAACTTGGGAGACATGAAACAAACTTACGTCTCACATGTAGGGAAAAATTTCACATGAAAGGAAAGTGCTGACTTTTCTAATTCTAGATTTAAAGGTACCTTTGAACATTTCTGGCCAATTATCGCAATGAAGTTCAGCAACAACTTATTTCCCAGAACAGAAAGCAAAATAAATAAATACGGTGAAGGAATTTTTTTCTTTTTCTGGTAAGATTAAAAGTGTGAGAATGTCAGGGAAACCAGAACACAGCTGACATCCTGATCCTTTTATTACACAGATTTAACCTTATGCATCAAAGGGGACTCATGCACATATGTGAAGGGGAAATACAGCCATGTACAGCCATGTACAACCAACACCACACAGAGATGACGCACGACACTGAAACATGACCGCTGGTCAGTTAAGGTTTCTTTTAGTTTTCCCTGTTGTGAAGCCAAAGTAAATGTGTCATCTTGTGACTGGGTATGAAGAGCATTAAGTGAAAGCACTTATACTCGTGATGGGTTAAGTGCACACAGTGAATCTGCTATGTTGGATCAGCTACACAAGGCAACGTGCAGATCTGCCTTCAGTGCCTGTTCTTGTTCTGATTTGTTCTTCTCTTTTATTTTTGTTGTTTGGGTTTTCTTTTTTTCTTCCCCCAGCCCAAAATCCAGGAGAACCAAGCAGCTTCATCAAGCTCAGACCATTAATGAAGTAGTTTAGGCTCTGCAGTTAAAGGAAAGAGTTTATATGGGGCTCAGAGAAAAACGCAGATGAAGAGGAAGGGGGAGGAGAGGAGAACGTTTTCTGGCATCTGACCCAGGTTTAAAACTGTGTTTCATTTTCTGAAGCAAAACCAAAACACTCCTCCAACTTAGGGAAATCCTTAGAAAAACAAGAAAAACATTGTTTCAGAAGGCAATTATGGTTGCTAAAATGACACATCATTTATGAATGGAAGTACATAGAAGAGAGTAAACTAATTCTTAAGGACAATAGCAAACACACATTGGACCTAAATTTGCTGTTTCCTTGGCACTGTTACATTGACAAATTATTCAAGATTTGCACTACTGTAACAAAAAGCAGAGCCAAGATCATTATTTCCATCACTGACAAAGAATTACTTATGTAATAAGTAACTGTACAAAAGTCTTAATAAAACCACAGAATGAATGATTTAATCAGTAAATGAAACACAGACTGATCAGAAAATTCCTAATAGTAGTAGGGGTAATAGTAGTAGTAGTAGGAATAGAAACAATAACAATAACGATAAGATTGTGGCCATACATTACAGACGCTAGATTCAAAGGGATGTCTCTGTCTATCAGGTATATAAGTCAAGAATTTTATTGCCTTATCCTGCTAAATGTTGCCTACAAAAATGTAGAGCTCAACAACTGAATATATACTTTGAGAAGCTCCTGTAGTTAATCAGTAAATTAGCAAAGGCTAATGTGTCCAGTTTAACATCATCCCAATAGTACTGACACAGAAATCAAAATAGTAGCCACTAAAACTCAGCCAGTTGACATGTCACACTTAAGACTGTATATTGTTATGAAAAGTCCAATTTTTATTATCTGGTAAAAGTAATGTGCTTTTTTATCATGAAGATCACAGTTAAGGCTTTCCAATGACATAATTTATAAGGACTCTGGTTTTGAAAGAAAGAGGATAAATACTTCAAATTGCTTTTTCCCCCAGTCCCCTCTACTGTGCAGCCAACCAAGTTCACAACAGAAAATTTTTCCCCTCCTCTTACATATTTAGCGTAAAACAGACACAACTTTTTTGTCATGTTTACTAATGAAACAAGGCTTGTGCACTTCACATGCACTTGGTTGTGTGCCCAATAACTCCTGATTTCCTACTGCCTTATTTTCATCAAAAATTTGGCAAAGGAACAGCAGTACCAAAAATATTAAATTACTGCAAGTCTGGCCAAAATAGGAGTTGACAAAGGGAGAGATACCCTGTTGGATCACTAAGGAAATGGCCAAGCCTGAATGTAACCAGGGAAAACACACAGGAAGGAGCTATTACAAAGGATCAGAATGTATGGGAAACTTCAGGCAGAGATTGCAGTTTGTATGATACTAGACACACAATCATGTGTTATAAAACAAATGGCTTGTTTACAGAACTACATCTTCAAAAAATGAAGTTCAGACTTGCCAGCTTTGGAGACAGATTGTGCAGGAGCACAGCCTCTGGGGTTTTTAAATTTGTTTTTTTTCTAAATGATGCTGGCTTTGTATAACAACTAACACATAGTAATTACAGATGGACAGGCTGAACATATATTGCTCAACACACTTGACCAGCAGCATGAAATTTGGTGTGAAGTTCCCCACCAACTGCTCTATCCTACCAAGGGAAGTGCATGAGATGCTGGAAACCCTTTTCTCTTTCCAGTCAGCTGGATACTTCAGTATCAGTGTCCCCAAGAGCAGACAAAGAGGGCTGGGAGAGGCTGAGGGCAGACCATCACTGGTCTGGAGAGCCACAACAATTGCACATTGCTTCCTGCAAGGGTTAAGCCAGGAAACATCTCCTGTCTTATCACTGCAGCGCATGCCCAGCTCTGCTGATAGCATCTGCTTGCTCACCCCTAATTCTGGGCAGCTTTATGCATCAATGGTGTAAATATGACACCAAGGGGGCACCCACTACCCTCCTGTTTCAAATGGATTGACATATAGAGGTTATTTTGATCAAGCAGATGAGAAAATGCAAACAAGAAAATGTTGGCTATTCAAACTGGCTTTCATTTCCTAGTGTTCTGCAACAAAACTAGTTGGGAGAGATTACTTATTTTCCTTGTCCTCCCCAGCTCAGCCCAGAAAGCTCTCAATGTCAACACCCCTAGAGGTTGCATCCATGGCTCTGTCTGTAGAGGCTGGACAGTGGGAGTCTGTAACACCCTGCAATCACCAGGGAAGAACAAATATCTACCAAAGAGCTATATAAGCAGCTGGATCAGCCCTGATCTCACCAGCAGCCATTGCTGCTCAACTGAAACACAAATTCTTTGTACATGTGCCAAGACAGGTCATGTCTTACTTGAAGTAAAAAAGTCCATATATCTGGGTCTCAAAAGGAAGCCATTCTTTCTTTATGCAATCCCAACATACTCCTTTCTAAGCACACCTACAATCACGACTCAGACCTGGGAATGCCACTGAGGAAGAGGAAGGATGCACCACAGCACAAACACTTGCTAATCCAGCCAGATTGCTGTGGGCTATTGGGCAGGCAGTTAGAGATACACTGGAGAGTGTACCCTGTCTTTGGGGTAAAATAAAGCTGGCAGGCCTTTTATTTTTTATCATATTGTGGTATCTAGCAAAATCCCTTAGAAAAATTTTACAACTAGATACTATATAGCATTTTCCCATACATCAAGAATGTGAAGAGAAAGTACCCACAGCTATTTGGAACAGTAAGCTATATTAGTGTCCTATAAAAAACATTAAGCCATCATGTTTCCATAATAATTTCACAAGTAGGATTTTTTTCATAAGTATTTTTCTTTAGATGTTGTCTGTGTGTGTTCACTTTGCAGCTCCACACCATTAGAGGCATACAGAGGTTCTTGTCTCTTGGTAAATACTATGTAAATTTGTTTCTATGATTACAGCACTTGCTAAATTGAGCATAGTAATTAGGAGGCAATGCTTACTTTATGAATTTTCCATAGTAGGCTTGATGCTCCAAGATAAATCTCCAGTTCATCAAAATAGCCGCGCTTGTGCTTAATTTCAAACATACCTTTACTCCACCACAATTAAGCAAAAGACTTGAATACATGTTTGTTGCTTCAAGGGGATTAAATCTGTTGACTTTAATTAGATTTATGCCCAGACTGAAGTTCTTCCCTGAACTAAGGCCTGTGAAGTACAGCATTTTGAAAGAGGAAGTACTGAATAGAAACTAAGAGAGATTAATCAGATTATCATTTGAATATGAAATAATACTTTATATTTTTCATATTCTGTATGCATTAGCTATGTAAACCATACGTCATCACCCATAAGGAAGACAGTAAATGCTTTTGATTTATTTAATATTATCCAAGTCTGTTGTAAAAAATTTCACACTTATATCAAACCTCATAAATAGCAAGTCAAAGTACAAAAAATCAAACACTTTTCCTTGTGAATTAATTCTAGAAGAGGATATAGAAAGGCTATATATTATAGATAAAATAATCTTATGTTTCTTAGGCAATTACTTGTGGCATTTCAGGACAATGTCTTGATGGATGCATGAATCTATTTTAAAAGGTTTGGTGGTAACTTTTCTAAGCATATACTGCATTAAGTACTTTTAAAAAAGTCTTTAAAAATACTTTCTAAATAATGATCAGTGAAGTAACCTCCATAAGAGAACTAGATACTAATCATAATTTGAAATCAGACAGACAGGAAATTGCCGCACCCTACATTAGTGAATGCATCCAGGTCCCATGGTAGTCTTTATAGTGAGTTTAGATTGTCTATGGGAAATGAAATCATGTGCCAAAGGCCAAGTAAACCCAAAATTAAAATTCACAGTTATGTCTCCCTGTTGCATTCATAATCCTGCTTATTGCCTCTTACATCATTACAAAGTGTTCTCCAGAATAGAACAACCCACTGCTGCGCTGTGTATACCACCACACGCTATAGGCTGTCCAAGTTCTGCTCCAGGGGCCAAATATCACTCACTCAGTTTTAAAAAACATGCTCAGGGTCATCATTCATGTCTATGTGATGGTCAGACTCTGGGATACTGCATGCCCCAGAATAATCTGCTGCTAATTCCCAGGCTTGTTTTACCACAAGCCCTCTAATTCACTTTTGAATATTATACTCTATATGATGACAACAGAACCTACATTCTACATGCTATTACAGAAATAAAAAGTGTCTCTTTAATTCTGTAAAAGTTATCATTGCAATCACTTGTCATGACATTTCTGGACAATGTCTTTGTGGACACGTGCATGTATTTTATATAGTTTGCTATTAACTTTTCTTTTACACATATTTTTAATACCTACCATCTCTCCAAAGTTCATATTCAGTGGTCTCAATTCCCTTCTCTGTTGTTTGCAAGATCGGGAATTAGAAACTTTGATGACCTGGTGAAATCACTCACTCAAGAAATTAAACCAAACAATAAAACTAAGCAGCCTAAATATTGTTTAGCAGAAATGTGGCACCTGCAATCCATTACTGAAAGAACTTAGTACCATAAAATATAGTGATCAAGTTTTCAGATAGCACAAAAGATGTTAGTAGAGAATGAAAATAGAGTAAGTTTATTTTCTTCTGGTTCTAACTTCATTTAGATTTTGTAGTTGGCAGCATGTCAGGACCAACAGGCTTCCGGCAGGAGATCATTATTTTAAAACATTAACTCCCATGTTAATGTTTGATTTTGCTAATGTTTAAATTGGGATATATTTCTGAACAGGAGAACAGAGCGGTAAAAAGATCACACACAATTCTTTTTCTCCAGTAAAAGTAGCCAGAGGTGGGTTGCAGTAAAAAAAATAAGCTAACATGTAACAGATATAATAAAATTCACACAGGTAACTGTTAAATCCAAGGTGCAGGAAAGACAAGAAAATACAAAGAAAGAGCTTAGTGATATCAGAAACAATTTATTTGGCATAGGAACCTCTGCCAGATTCCTGCTATCCCACTATTTGAGTGAGGGTTCCTGCAGAGCATCAGCCTCGAAGCTGTGTGTCATTGGAGAAGAAGTGTTCTGGAAGAGACCTAAATCTCAGTGCCTGACTGTGGGAAGTCATCAGAGACCCCACCATACTTTTAATGAATAAAGAGGTATAAGATCCTGGTCAAGTAGCACCTGAGTTAAATAACTGGCAAGGTAGTATGGAGAGTGTGAGAGTGGTAAGTCAGAGATGAATCACAAATAAAAATAGATTGGAGAAACAGACATTCTTGCCTCTTGAGTTACTCTAAAACTTAATTCCATAAAATAGCTGATGATCTCACATAAGTTCACTAATGCACTAATCAAAGGAAGGGAGTAAATTTTCCAAAAAACCCTACTGATTTTAGTCACAAGGCACCAAGGAGCTCTGAAGTATATGAGCCAACTCTGAATTGGATACCTCAGGCATCAGAGTACACAGGACCTACTGCATGTAGCTCCCTACTGTGCCAACTACTCCTGCAGCCACACTTGTCCCCATCCTCCCCACACTTCTGACTGCATCACATATATTTCACTCTCTGTTGATAGCTTTGTCTAATACTACAGCCATGCCTCAAAATTCAGCTCACAGCTCATCTAGTTTCCAAGTTTTTTCAAAACAGGAAATGGGATTCATATGTATCTTCAATTACATGTATCAATGTAAAACACTAAGCTGTTGCAACAGCAAAGCCTGGGTACCAAAACTTTTCCAAAATTTCAGGGTGATTTTACAGAAGAAAGGATTTCATGCCATGATTTTCCAGTGTCACTTTGTGTGGGCTTCAAGAAGACCATGTCTCCAATATTGATACCCTGCTATGAGCAATCATGGAGCGTTTGTCCTCTGCAAGGAGAAGTCTGACCAGAATTTCATACTTCACTTTACAGAACAAGCCACCCTGCAGAGATATAATAAATTTATACATAAATTTAGATATAAATTCATCCATATTTCAGAGGGCTGATGTTGCTGAGTCGTGCTTACGGACAATCTAACCAAGAAAAGACAGTAGAAAGCAGCAAGCTAGAACGACTACTTCTGAGATGACATGGACTGTTCCCATTACTTTTAGTCAGCATGATGCAAAACACAAACTCTTGTTACACTGCATCAGGAACAAGAGCAAATATTATAATTTTCTTTCTTAGCATCTAAAATTAGCAATGCGGATTTTCATTCCCATTGTGCCTTTGCAATATGAAATGGCTGAACAAACTGGTGGGAAATTACAGCAAAAATTAAAAACATAGAGAGCACACAAAAACAGAATACTGCAATTTTTGAGGACTTTAATTACCAGAGTATAACACTAGCAATCTGTTTCTACTGTAAAATAACTGGTTTGCATAAATGCATTGTGTTAGCCATTAGGTAGCTCAATTATTACTTTGTTGTCTTGGGTCTAAATATTGGAAGTAGAAGTGTAACTTAAAACAAGAAGTATCAGTCAAGCAGGAAAGCTCAAGATACCTTTTAATAACATACCAGAGAGCTGTTTTATTGTGTTGCTGCTGCTGCTTCTTTTGAACTCCTAGATAATATCAGATGAGGAACATTATACTGTTCTATGCACATTTCCCTCATCACCACAGTATCTGAAAAGCTTCCAGCAGTTCATTAAGCAACATGACTAACCTCTCTCATTTGTGGTTTCTCCATTCTCTCTCTCATCCTCTCTCCAAGGGAAGAGCTCTGTGTGCACGTGTGTATGCACACAGTGTTTTGGTGTATTGTGTTGGTTTGGTTATTTTCAATTTTAAATTTTATTATGTGCATGCTACCCTGCATTTATAACAAGGGGATACACAGCTTTATCTCACTTAACTTCTGCATTTGCTATTTGCCTGTTACTGAGTGGAGCCTGCATCTCTTGCCCTGCCTCTTTGCTTAAGTACACATTCTCTGGCTGTTCTTCCATGCTCCTAAAGTACCCATACACAGCAAGTGGGTGCACAGCACAGAAAAGACCAAGTCAGGGGAGGAGAGTGGAAGTGTGGGAGAAAGGTCCCATAACTTATGCAGGCCATGACATCACAGCTGCTGACAGGTTTCACATTTTGTAAGATGAACTACTACAAAAGTCTCTCTCTCTGCTATTAAAGTGGACAGTGAGCATTTGAGAGTCTCCCATAAGGGCATCTGTGAAGTTGCAAAATCTGCCTGCTATGCATGAGGTGCAATATATTGCAGTTTTGTTACCATTACACAACTGTGTGGATGAAGATGGCTTTTCACATATAAAATGCTGATAGGAAAAACTTCAAAAAGCTAAGCCTGACTCTTCTCCTCTAGCATATGCAGAGCATAACTTCGCTAAATCAGCATATTTCTGCACAAGAAGAGACCACATCTTGGTAGCATATGTGTAATTTTTTTAAAGCCCAGAGTGAAAGACATCATGATAGGTAAAGTACTTGAGTTAGAGTGCTGTAAGGATTGTGGAGAGCTATTGCAATTTTTATGCACTTGTCAAATTTGGTATCAAAACACTGGGGACAGTTTCAGTTCCTCCAGACAAGATTTCTGGTATCACACCTCTCTCAATTCAAGTTCATGTGCATGTCTAGTTGTAATAAGCAGTATAAAAATGCCCTCAATTTCTGCAATTTTTTCCCCAGTATATCTTGACATGGCTCAAGAAAAAGCAATTTTTTTTTCTTTTATGGTAAAAATGAGAGAAAGAAACAGAAGATGACTCTTCAAAGTTAGTCAACAGATCAGACCTTAGCCCACAGTGAAATTTCAGGGCTCATACACCAGCCTGTTTCCAAAGCAAAATAGTCACACTAAAGTCTGTGTTAATCTTAACAGAATCTGCTTTAGAATGAAAGGGAAAAGTACTCTAATGTTCACTTGTGTAGATACAAAATTAGCTTAATTTCTTTTTTCTTTTATTTTTCCTAAAGAGAAAATTCTGTGCAAGGTATTGGAGATCTAGCCCAGGATTATCTGCTGTTTGACTGATGCCATTCAGAATACTTGCAGGAGCATAGGAGACCCTATCCTCTCATTCAGAAGGAGACAGCTAATCAACAATTGAATCTTTAATTGTGTTGAGGATACTTCTGGAAGATTTTACTATCCCAACATTTAAAAAATAGGAAAGCCAGGGTAAAGGCTAATATCCCTTAATCTGAAAAATGCTGGGAATGGAGCTAAGCTGCCTGGCTGATGAGCAGGAGAATCTTCAGGGTTTGCTTGCTGCCTTCAGGCATCAACATGCCCAGAAATGACACAGAGACCTGTGTGTCAGCTGTCACTGCAAGGATCTCACTGAAATACTCCTTGCATCAGGCAAATTTCAAAGAAATACGATTTCTGGTGTAAAACCAGCTACGCAAGGGCCACCTCAATTTCCTTTCAACTTGTTAGAGTGAGCGCAGATGAGGATTAAAAGTAGGGGACAATTTTTGCCCCTCATGGTGGCTATCTTGCTTGGGACTCCACAAACTGCAGAACAGATGTCAACAAGTACCACAATAAACTGGAGCTTGCTCTTTTCCAAAAACCAGCAGTCATTCTGACATTTAAAAGTGTCATTTAACCCCAGCCAGTAACCAAGCTACCCCAGCTGAAACCATTACAAGAAGAAAATCGAGAAATGACATCTTTTGAGACAAGATGCCTCTTTCTTAATTATTTAGGGGTTTTAGCTAAGCCTTCTAATAATTTGGATTGCTTTTCACCTTGAAACAGTTTTGCCTCTGAAATACTCTCCTGGTCATAACTTGTTTTGTCAAGTTGGCTTTTTTTTTTTTTAAAAAAGTCTTCTTGGTCAAAATATGTTTTATGGTTTTAAGCTGCTCCCAATTGCCTGAAAATTTAAGAGTGGGTAAAATTCAAGATACATGTTTCTTAGGACAAAAATGGAGTTTGATATGTAGCAGGTATGATGGAGATTTTCACAGTTGTCTTGAGAAATATTTTCTTTCTTTTCTTTTCTTTTCTTTTCTCTTCTTTTCTTTTCTTTTCTTTTCTCTTCTTTTCTTTTCTTTTCTTTTCTCTTCTTTTCTTTTCTTTTCTTTTCTCTTCTTTTCTTTTCTTTTCTTTTCTCTTCTTTTCTTTTCTTTTCTTTTCTCTTCTTTTCTTTTCTTTTCTTTTCTCTTCTTTTCTTTTCTTTTCTTTTCTCTTCTTTTCTTTTCTTTTCTTTTCTCTTCTTTTCTTTTCTTTTCTTTTCTCTTCTTTTCTTTTCTTTTCTTTTCTCTTCTTTTCTTTTCTTTTCTTTTCTCTTCTTTTCTTTTCTTTTCTTTTCCTTTCCTTTCCTTTCCTTTTCCTTTTTCTATTTTTTTTTCCTGAACAATAAGGACACAATTATTCTTCCCATAACATATAACATCTCAGCCACTTACACCTTCTTTTGGTCTGGACATAATGTAGAGGGTAGGCCGATCCTGTCCTCTTATCCACAGACCAGACTTTTGCACTTCATGGAAAACAAAGCACTGCCTCCACCAAAGGTATCAGGATAGGATAGTACAAAGATGACAAAGAAGTACAAGCACAACTTCTTGAGTGGGAAACGTGTTGCTACAAAGCAATACAATAACAGATGAATGAACAATTGTTTTCATAAATAAGCAGGAAGAGAAAGGCCCAAAGTAACCTGAAGTTTCTTGTGGGTCGTTTCTTTTACTTTTTCCTAAAAAAGAAAGAGTAAGTTACATATTGTCCAGACATTTGCTGGCTTAAGCTTAAAGGGCCTGCGTGCAGAGTATTCACACTGGGATTTTGCTCTTTTCTCTCAATAACATTATTTCAACTATTGAGTCGTGTTGCCACTGGGAAAATATGAACATTTCAACAAAGAAAAATAAATTGCATTTGTGTTCTCACTTCAACTCCCAGATTCTTGCTGGAGAGGAGCCAGGACAGTGTTTCAAGGTGCTGACTATCTCCTTCCAGCAAAACAGAACAGATGGGACGGAGTTAGGCTGGGACCCTGCAGCTAGATGCAAACACATATAAGTCTTGTGTCAGAGTAAGGCTCTATTCTCCCCTCATCCTCTCTACTTTGAGTGCCTTGGATTTCAGAATATGGACATCTAAACACAGTAGCTAGGAGGGAGCCACAGCACAATTGGCTCGAGCATTGTACCAAGTGCTGCTGCAGTTTGGACACTGTCAGAAAAAGCAAGTTTTGCTCCCCTCCTTTGCCACCTGCAACCTCAGAAAAATCCCTGCACCATTCTCAGACTGGTCATTCTCACTGTCTTCTCCCCAGTGTAACAGGAATAATCCCCTCCCCTTTTCCTGGGATACAGCTGTATACCAAGGGCTCCTCAATGGCCTGACACTAACACTTCAAGTCCATGCAGATGAGAGGGCTCCACAATTTGCTCCTGTGCATTTGGTGTCAGTGGGCCCTGCTGCTCTGCCAGTTTCTGCCAGATGTGCACAACTACCACATTTGTAAACACAACCCTAGTGCATATCCACACAAACTATTCACAGGAGCTAGTTAAATAAAACATGGCATTTGCTGGCTGTAAGCAGCGGAGAGAGGGAGGGCATGAAACATGAGCCTAATAGGAATTGGGGAGCTGGGGTGAAGAGGGTTACAATCCACATTTACAGAACACTCTTGGAATACCAAAAGCTTTCCTCTTTATAATACAAAAACTTCGTTCACTTTAGTTCACTCGCCATGAATAACGAACTGGGGAATTAAAAGCTTTAAACCTGTTAAAGAAGGAATATTAACTTAAGTATAAATATGGCTGAAATAATCCAGACAGTTTTATGACCTTACACCCCCAAATGAAGGTGAAATGCAGAATTCTTTCCCCAGGAATAGTGGTAAACACAGCTAACAGATGGAAGAGCTGAATGGAAATTTCAATAAAGTAGGCCACAAAGAAGCATTTGTAAGTGCAGGGGTGCTCACTTAAAAAAAAGGGAGGGGAAAAAAAAGAAGGCTAAAAAATGGAACTTTGTTTTATTTTGATAGAGTGCCAAAACAGTACTGCATTCCTTAAAGAGCAGAATAAAGGAATGAGTTAGACTGGCCTTCTCAACACCTCAGCAAAAGCCCCCATGGGTCTCATTTTGCTAGGATGACTATTTATATGACAGGTAAGGGAATAATTTTGTTGGATTCAGTTACACTAGGCCTCTCTGACCCCTGGGTCAAAAGAGCAAATGCAAAAGTGACAATGTGGATAATTGCCTGTTTAGGATAATGGAATACTGATTGAGGGTCAATTATTATAACACCTGAAAGATAAATGAGCTGATGTGAAAGGTTCAGCAGAGGTAGCAAACAAGAACTGTCTGCACGCACCATGCCATGGCTAATAATGCAGAGTACAGACTGCTGCATTTGATAGCAGGGAAGCACATTTCCTGAGCTGAACAACTAAAGTCAGCAGTTTCCAAGCCCTAAGATATTTTAGTTTGCAAAACCTGCCATAAAATATAAATTCAGTACCACTGCCCAAAGCTGAAGGATTAAGGTAATATTATTTAACATTACACAATTAATTTCCATTATTACCCTTGCCTGTGTCACATATCTCAGAGTTATTCTTTCCTCTGTCTCTTGAGTGAACTTTCTTCCATCGCTACAAAATTAAAGAAAATCAGGTTTGACATTTGTATGTCTAAATCCAACCAAAGCAAAAACACCATTCAGGCCATTACTACAGTGAGCCACTGTGGTTCATAGGATTTTCAAAAAACTGAATTTTGTCTATATAATGTTTTGAAACTTGGTTATGTTGTTGGGCATTGCTTTTGCATGGTATGACTCTTGAAATGCTTGTTCCTCACTTTGGTCTTCTTCCTATTTCCTGTGTCCCACAAAAAACAAAGATCCTTCTTTCCTCCTCTAGACATCATGATGGTATGGGGTTTAGGCTGGAAAAAAGAGCATTTTTAAGGGGAAATCACAACTGACTCCTCTTTAGGGTTACAGTCCAATTAGAGGTCAGTCACAATTCTCTCCAGTTAGTGTTTTTTCTGCAGAAAAGGAGACTCAGAGGAGACTTTAAATCTCTACAACTACCTGACAGGACATGGTGGCAACGTGAGAGTCAATCTCTTCTCCCAACAAGTGACAGGATGAGAAGAAATGGCCAGGTAAGGTTCAGTTTGGATATTAGGAAAAATTTCTTCACTGAAAGACTGGTTAAGCATTGGAACAGGTTTCTTGGGGAAGTGGTCCCAAAAATAGAAGCGTCCAAAAAAATGAGTAGATGTGGCACTTTGCAGTATGGTTTAGTGGGCATGGTGGTATTAGGTTGAAGGTTGGACTTGATGATCTTGGAAATTGTTAATGATTTGAGTAAGCAGACAGTGAGTGTCCAGACACATAGAAAGCACATCTTGGTGTGCAAAAAGTGTTTCCAGATCATTTAAAATGTTCATCTTCTCATAGCATTAGATGAACGAGTCATAAGAAACACATCTCTATGAACAGCAGAGCTCTGATAAAACGCTCTCAATGTAAATATTCATGTCTCAAAACTATGTCACAGCAAAATGCCTTATTTGGAAAAATATTTCACTCAAGTGAGATGCAAAGGGCTCAGGAGATCTGCTGCAATCCCACAACTCAATATAAGCCTCTCCCAGTGCTCTTCCATAGTAGCATGAGAGGACCTTGCCTGCTTTTTCTCCTCACCCTCTGTGTGAACAGGGATCTTGGAAAGAGCAGGAATAAGCATGTCTAGATCTCTGACACTGTCAACAGAATATATTAGAATAAAAAAGGCTGCCAATAAAGTGAATATATGAAGCTATAGCACCTTCAATGGGACTTGAAGGTGACCACTGCATGAGTACAGAGGTAGGGACATTGCCCAGTTTGGCTGCAACATAGGATTTTTCCTTTGGTTGTTACAAGAATGTTAATCTTCCAAACTCGTAATCCCACATTTTAGCACAAATCTATCTTTTAAAAAAATTCCAGATAAAAATTCCAGCCATTTATACTCATCATGCAAGCTGGGAAAAGATGAATGACCAGACTATGAGAGGAATTTGCAGTTGATTCTCATCTCTATTTTATTTGATGGGAATATCACTACCACTTCAATACCATCAGCTGCAGAAAAAGTACTTTTGAGGCCAAGCAGGAGTTTCAAATCCACAATGAAACTCCTTTTTCTATGAGGTAAGGATTAAAACCAATCAACTTCATAACAAGCCAAGTGTCTTGCTAGAAACACCCCCTAATAGGAACAACAAGTGTGGAGAGTAAGTCACATGACTTCGGGTAAGAAAACAAAACAAAAAAATCCCAACCCTGGGCCACCGATCAAATACTGTCTCACAGTGACTAATTTCTGACTAGAACCCTACTGCTTTGGTTTTCCTTTCCCTCAGACGAGATGAATCATTGCATGCAGGCTGACAGAAACAGAAGGCATCCTTTTCCTTCAGCTGCCAAACCCCTCATGATTTTCCTGTATGACAAAAGTCCATCCGGCAGTGATGAGAGATTTCTGAAAGTAATTGAAGTCTTCAAGGCTTAAAAGATTATTGAAATCTCTTCCACTGCGGGGATAAGCTAGCTCTTATTTCAAATGATGTATTTTCTATTCCACTGCATTCAGCTTCTGCAGGGAGCATATCCCTCAAATGTTCCACAGTTCAGAAATCTCTCTCATTTTACTCTCAAAGCTATTTATCTTCCTTGAAAATTTCCTACTTCTGTGTTTTTGTTATTTAAGAGTAGTTATAGCAGTGAAATCAAAACAAACCCAAACCTCTACAAGCTGGGCTTATAGAAAGAGACAAGCAGTGAAAGAAATAAATCCCATGATGTTTCCAGTTCCCATACAAACAGGGTGCTTTTTGTCTCTTTGTCCCACACTTGGGTGCTGGAATTCTGAGAGGCATCTAGCAAAGAGATACAGTGCAAATTTCATGGAGACCCAAAAGTTCAAGGCAGGTCTTCTTCTTTCTTCCCACCTATGTATGGGGCACGCATGTTGCTACTTAGGCTATCCAAACAAAGCTCCACAAACAAAACTTGCTCCTGAAAATAGTTGTGAAGAACCATGTTGGCTATTTCAAATTTTCATAAACTGTGCTAACTGTTAAGTATGGGCCTGAATTCTCAGAAGTTACAGGAACTGATTTCAACAGCAAAACAGCACAGGGCCCTGTGGAAAGCACCATTACATTTTATTCTAAAATGTCCCACAGGGGATTCTTGTTCTGAGGATACTTGAACAACACAATCAAGTCTCCAAGAACAGCTCTGTGTGGCCACTGTGTGACATCCACCAGGTAAAACTGGAAAGTGACAGTTATGATTATAATATCTGTCTCTTGACAGAAATGCCGCTGCTGAATGAACTAGAGAATGAGGTGTGAAGCCAACTGATTCATTAGCCCACCACCACAAAGTGCAAAGAAAACTTTCCTGCAATAGTGAGACAAATAGCTTAGCCCCAGAAGAGATCAGCAGTGATTTTGCCAAGTATAAAAGGGTTGGTGGTGCTCTGATTTGGTGCTGCTCCCTTTTAAATAGCTTCCCAGCCTGTTCTAAAAGGACACTGTCCTGGAGAAGTGGGACATGTGGGTAGTTTGCAAAACCATAAATGACAATGGTTCTCAGAGCTAATACCCGATTCTCCCCTTTATTTTTTGGGAATGTTAGATTCTGCCTTCTTATTTCTCAGTTGCTATCTGATTAACTTAAGAGGGATGCTCCTTATGCTGAGGGCCTCTGTTACAGGGATCTGGGGCCACAGGAGCTGTCTCAGAGTGTTAGCTGATGTTGATTCCCTGGTCAACAGCTCCTTTGCATGGTACAGATGTTACAAATGAACCACTGGCTAATGTCAGTCTGCTTGCACAGCACAAGCCTCATCAATCTGAGCAGGCTTGGACCTATGGGCTCTTTCCTTCTCAACAGATGGCCACAAGTTCCCTTCCATAGGAGGAAATCTCATCTAGTCCAAATGTTGAAAACCTTTTCAGTGTTATCAGGGAAAAAATCAAAACCCTGAAGGTGTCTTTAAAGAGATTCAATAGAGGAAAAAACCCTCTAGAGCAAAGGAAAGAAAATTTGGAGCAACAGCAAACTATAAACCTAATGTATGGACAGTTCAGGAAGAAAATGAACCCTTGAGTGTTTCAAATGGAGAGGAATACCTGCTCTTTATTTAAGAATGAAAGATTAACATGATCTGTTGTATACAAGATACAACTCAAGCGAGTAACTTTGGAAGAGGTTGATAACAAACATATCTTTGGTAACAGCCAATGTAACTAAGGCAGACCAAGTGCTGAAAAAAACAGCAGGAAGAAACACCAGACCTTCTACAAAACAGAAATAAATTCCTAACATTATCCCATTTTTAGCAAAGTTACATTTCTTGAAAGATGGGAATAAATCAAAATCAAACAGACCTTTATCAATAAAGAAATTGATAAATCTACTCTGTAAGATGACAAAATTCTGATGATCACGCACGACAACTTTACCCACTAGACGCAACTTTAAGTAACCTCAGATTTTGGGGTTTGCTGAGTATGCCGCAAAAGACAATTGATTAGCGTATTTTTAGAGAAAACTTTGCAGAATGACAGAAAAGTAAGAGGGGCTTTTTTCTTTGGTACTGGGTTGGGAAAAATCCTTCCCAATAAATATTTTCATGCTGTTTGGCTTCATTGTAATAGAAATGGTGGCAGGAGTTTGGGGTTTTTGCTTGGATGTTTTGTTTGGTTCCTTGTTTTTTTCACTTCCTAATTGAGTTGTCTCATTTACATTTCAGTGAGCAGAAACATGTTTCAATGTTAAAATTGAGATGACAGAAAGGACATTCCAGTAATTAACCTGACCTCCAAAGTAAACTTACTGGAAGGAACCTAGAAGAAGAAGCTAAAAGCTGATGAGATTATGTACAAGAAAATGAAAAATAATCGTTGAAAAAAATTTTTTTCCTGTAGTTTTTGTCACCAATGATTTTTGTCCTGGAAAGAACAGTTTTGCAAACAGCATCAATGTTATTGAAGACATAACTGAAGCTTCACAGTCTGTGTGATTAAAAACAAACTTACAAGCAGATTCCTAAACAAAAAACATGCTGTACTTATTAAAAAGGACTGAAGTCAAAGCAGCATCCAGACTGTTTTCAGAATCTACACTTTTTGTCTTTTTCTTTGTGAACAGTTTGATGATGTTGTTATGCTAAACTACTTACAAAACCATGATAATAATGACAGAGAAGAGATACATAACTGACTCAAATGATTCTCAAAGACACCCTCCCACCCCTTATGTGAAACCAAAACGCCAACTGCAGGCTGCATTCCACCGTGAGAATTCTCAGTCAACACCACTGCAAATGTACCCCAACAGCTCTCTAAATCTACATCATAAAAAACCTAGATATATTAATAAAGAGAGACATCTGGAACAGCACGCCAGTTTAGCTTGGCCACTGCACCTTACTATCTGTCATCACTACTGTCCCCAGGCTTGTTTTACATGGGAGATTTCCCTTCTCATTCTGAGTCTTGAAACTATACTCCTCACACTCTCATACCTCTCCATCTTCTTCCCAGCCTGCCTTCCATGATCCTTCCATCAATGAGTGACCCAGAAGGCAGGATGGACAAGTGTGACCTAGAAAGAAATGTTTGCCTTGCTATGGTTGAGAGATATCAAGAAAATTAATTTGAATGCAACGTGCTGCAGAAGGGAACTCCTGAAACCAAATTTTCTGTTGTTTTGTGACATCTTACGGGTTTAGGGGCTATGGTGATTAGGAGACGGTGAAGGAAGGAGCATGAAACATCAAATTTCAGAGGAAGAATTAAAATTAACATCAATAGTCAAACCCCCTGATTAAAGGGAGACTTACAAGAAGAAATGTTAATTAGCAGTTATAGTGAGAACTTGAGTCTTTCGAGTTTTTAATACACAGATTACAAAGAAGACATCTTTCCTGCTGTTCTCTGTAAGGTTAATATTCACAGAATTAAAAAAAATTATGATCTGCTCCTGCTGGGATATGCCATGCAAATTCTGAGAATGTGCAGGACAGGCAAAAATTAATTAGCAATGAAGGGGCAGCATTGGAAAAATCTTCTGAAGGATAGGCTTGTTTCCACTGAGAAAAGATCAGGGTTATTTTTGTCTATCTTTTTCAAAGCAGTATCTTTAAATGGTTTCTATAATAAACAGGATCTTGTAACATGTGAGATGTGGCTAGTACACAGTCTCCATTGAAATATCTAAAATGGACAGGAAACTGGAAAATGGTCGGCACGGGTTCCCCAACCTTACCACAAACCATTTTAAAAACAGCATGCCAAGAGGGACCAGAGGTAGGCAGTGGCATACTAATACTGTATCAATCCCTTTCCTTATTTACAGAGAAATAAACTGCTTGCTGTTTAGATAACATTCTCTTCAGGGCAGGCATAGCTTATCAGAGCTGCCTGCTGCGAGACCAGTCCAGGCTGCAAACAATGCACTTTTACCAACTCTACCGCCTTGAAATCTGACAACATAAAGCAAAGCACAAATTACTTTCCGAGGCTTTCTTCAACTTTCTTCGGCAAAGCTGCGAGAGACTTGGCCCATTTATAGCAAAAGTGAGAGAGACTGAAAGTATGTGCGTGTCAACTGGCTCCTGCAGGGAAAATCCTGGCCATGGGCTGGGCATCCTGTCTAGGAACTTAACCAGCCTCTCATTGAGGTGTGACATATTCTTCCAATGGACTTTTAATCCGTTCACTCAATAAAATGCACAGAGATAAAACCAGTTGAAGCCAGGAGTAAGAAACCAGTATTTTGTGCCACTGTGTTCTTTCATCACTTTCCATTCACTCACCTCTAACTTACCCTCTCCTTCAGACTTAACTCCATCACAGTGACCAAGTTCACTGAACTCTTGGGGCAGGCAAAACAGCTTTGCTCAGTTGCTCTGCATTTGCCTGCACATGCAAACCTGCTGATGTGGTCAGCCTGCCCTGGAGGAGCTGCCCTCCGTGTCCGCCCGTGTCCAGCAGGAATGGCAAGCAGCAGCGAGTGGAAGTGTCTCACCTCCAGCAGCTCCAGCTGCCACCAGCCACTGGAAACATGTCTCATGCTATATGAACTGTCTGCTGTGCCTGTGTTTTTTTATATCATGATCTGAGCCAGGTTGGCAGCTTTAATTATAATTTTCCCTTCCAGCTGGCCTATATCCCCTTATGTTTGAGGCATCATTCTGGAGCGGTCTCCAGGTTTTGAGAAGCCAAACTCTCTCCATGGTTGACACCTCTGCAAGGTATCTCAGAAAAAAATCCTGGGTTGAAATTCTGGCAGGGCAATGAAGAAGGGGCTGGCCAGGTGGTTTCTAGTTGTATTGGCATTAAATTTAAAAAAATCCAAACAAACAAAAGCAACAACTGAGATAGGAAATTGAAGAGTAAGGAAGGAATTATCCCCGTGCACCTCAATGCTAAATAAATGCATACCTACTTTATAACTCTCATTTCTCAGGAGTTATAGAGTCTTTGCTACGTATCACGACAACAACAAAAACCCAAACAAACAAACAAACAAACAAAACAAATAAAGAGAACCCACCCCAAAAACAAACAAACAAAAAAACCCAAAAAACAAAAAACCCCACAATAAACAAAAAAACCCCACATTTCTTTTAGATAAATTAATCTCAAAAGCCCTTGGAGGTCCTGCAGCCAAAGGTCCTGCAGCTGCTTCACGGCAAGGGCAGACACTCTATAGAGCTCTCATCTCTGCTTTGATAAACAGCCTGGTCTTTGCACCTCCTGTACAAGACTAATAAACTCTATAAAATATCAAAATCATTATTACCAGGGGATACATCAATAACCCAGGGATTTCACTGTTGGCTGTGTAGTGGCCTGCTGTGCTGTGACCCACTGCCTTCAAAATTATAATCCTTTCACTGAATGAGACACAATTAAAAATAATATAATATTTCAAAGGACTAAGTGCTCCCATATGGAGATCAGTTCTTTAAGTATTGTAATTTGCCAACTCTTAATATACTGGAATTGTTTTAATGAAATATCCTGTGCTATTATGTAAGTACAGTATTGTTTCCATTCACACTTCTGTTCTACACAACTATTCCAGATGTTCTACCCACCAACTTGAGATGGAAAAAAAAAGTACGCACACATGCATTCATATTTAAATATATATGTGCATACATAAATATATATGTGCATAAAAATCAACTTATTAAAATAAAACCTAAAATTAAATGCTTTTGCATTTGAAAGAAGTTCTCTGGGCATGTCTTAATCTTCTTTTAACGAACCTAACATCATATAACTCAAACCCTTAAAGTTTCACAGTCCTAAGTTGTAATAAAAGCAGGAATAAAAGTTTACCAGAAGGTCAAAAACTGTCAAGTATAAGCAAAAGAAAATACAGAGATGCAGAAGCAGGAGAAAGGTCAAGTGCTTCTGAAAATATTCAGGTACTGTACCTCCAAGTATATTGCAGCAGTAGGTGACTGGTTACTGCTGTTTTATTTAATAAGACTTCACATAAATTCCAGCTGCTAACCATGTGATAAGTCCATCTCAGAACAGAAAGGCTTCTATTCTCCTGCCACACTATGATCCAGACTTCCACCCACCTCACTGGGAATTACAGTCGTACTGAGGGCTGATCCCATGGACTGTTTTCCTGTGCTCACATTTGATTATAATGCGTGAGCTGTGTGAACGAACAATCTTAGGATTTAAGGAAAAAAACACCTCATTTTATGTAACCCTATATGTGGTATGGTAATAATTCTGGGGCTCAACTGCACAGCAATTTTCTCAGTGCTTTAATGCAGTGATGGCACTTTTTTAAAACAAAGAGGGGGGAAAAAAGGAAAGAAAATGCACACAGGAAGAAGAAGAATGAGATTAAAAGATTATTCATAATTTCTGACTTTTCCTCCTCTTGCTCCTTTCCTCATTCTCTTTTTTCACTGTATACCAGTTATCCTGCTGCTAAATACACAGCTTTTCCTGACAATTTTACAAAGGAAAAATACTTTTTTTTTTTTTTTTTTTTTTTTTTTTTTTTTTTTTTTTTGGTGGTGTTTTTGTGTTTTTTTTT
>VXBI01007297.1:766087-957762 GCA_013397375.1 Toxostoma redivivum
TTTTTTTTTTTTTTTTTGGGGCAGACTGTGCAGCTGATCTGTAACTCCTATGGCAGTGTCAATTAGTGGTAGGTTCTGCCATCCAAACAAGTATTTTTCTGTGCAAGGAGGAGGAGGAGGAGATGGACCAGAAGATCCACATGGGACATTCCTGTCCATCTCTCACACTATGTGACTGATAAGTACATCAACTAAAGGGAATGGGGAATAAGAAACAATGCAGATGCTGACTGATTAGCAAAAAATTGCTACTTTTTTTCCCTTAAAAAAGGTACTTTTATTTTTGTCTCTTCAGTTGTCTTTTTTCCCTCTTCTATGTGCAGTTTTTGTACTCTTTGATAGCTGGAAATAAAATATTTACAACTGAGAAAATAAGGAAAAATAAGAAATAAGAAAAATAAGAATAAGAAAAAATAAGAAAATAAGAAAATTCCTGTTTTATAGTGGATATTTTGGAAGACAAAAGCAGTAACGTAGTTTTAGTTACATTTTTCCCCATAAAAATTGTATTTAATAAATGATTATTCTGATGACAGGAAAACCATTCTATATTTAGTTCTGAAAAAAATTGAAATTAAATATTTACTATTAGTGGATACTTCTTTCAGAACAAAGTAAAGGTATAAAGTAAATGCCACATTTTATTTTACTCCTCACGAGTATACAGACAGTGTTGTACATGAAAGTGCTATGTAGTGTTTTTTCACTTTAACTTTTTTAATATCTCTACAATGTTCCTTTTAAAGGAAAACTTAATTATTTTTCACACAGTCTATAAGCCTTCCTCTGGAGACCTACATGAAATATCTGTAACACAACCTGAAACTACATTTAATAATGTCCACTGTGTGAAATTTACTCTTTAAGAAGTAAGAACTTTGAAATCATTACAGCTTTAGTGTTTAAAAAAACCCCATGTGTATTAATGGCAGGCTTTTTAAAACATTGGAAGTGCAACTTGACAGGAAAGACTGCGACAGCCTGGGAGGGTGGGGAAGACACCCCTGACCAGTGACCATAAGGTCACAAAGAAATCCAGACCTGGAGATTCATCTGTAGCCAGCTAAATGAAGCACACCAAACATGCAGGCATGAACTAAACCATCAAAACCACTTGTCCCAGATATTTGTAGATAAAAAATAAAATAAAATAAAATAAAATAAAATAAAATAAAATAAAATAAAATAAAATAAAATAAAATAAACCCCAGGTGCTGTTCCAAATCTGTATTTGTCTGCTGCAAGCTGCGTTAAGCTCCAGCTGCAGCCCTTCTGCCTCTGGAGTCAGCAGCCAGGGAACAGTTTTCACTCAGGTGCAGCCTCCACTCAATACTCTCAGCATCTCTGAGCACGAGCATGGGATGTTTTTGTCAGGCACAACGCTCTTTTTGCATTTTTTTCCAGGGTCTACACAGTGAGCAACTGCAGACCATACAGTGACCTGGTGCAGAGTCATGCAGGGAAAGGGTGGGAAAACTGAAGGAGGCTTGCTGAAAGGGTGACCACAGAAGTTTGGGATGATTATACAAACGGTTCTGCATCTTTTGATGTTTCCTCTTTTCTAATAATAAGATGGTCATCTGCACGCATTGCTTTCTGAGAAATGCTGCTTCATTTCTCTCCCATCAAAATGGTCTGTTTCCTCTCAGTGAACAAATTAGAGGAAGAGACCTACAACAATTTACAGTATATTAGACAGTTATTACTGTGCAATGATATAAAATGGTGATTATACTAAGTGAGAACTTTGGTAAAATTTATATACTGGAAACAAAAGAGTAAATTGAGGTTTGGTACTGCATGTCTGGACTCAAACCATCCAGGGCAACACATATAAATTCCAAATCCCAATCACCTTACTCATTCATGTAGTTTCATCATGATTATTCAAGCACTGACAGCATGTTCAAACCATAGCAAATAAAGAAGATGAGAAATTAAAAGGCTGGCTTTTGTGGCTGTGACAGGCACCATTTGGCCTCCTGTGCCAGTGCATCTTAGCAAGAGTGTTGGTCTTGCTATTGTGGCCTTTGCACACACTGAACATTTCTTAGTATGGCTTAGAACAAGAAAATAGGAGAGAGAACTTGTTAGTTCCTGCTTACTACCAAAACATGAGAGGCAGAGCTCTGTTAAATGGGACCTGCTTCACAGAGCTGATAAAATTCATGAGTTCAACAGTGTCATAGTCTGGCATCCACATTAAACCTTATTTTTTATTAGTTAATGCATGTGCTACATTTTAATGGATGCTAATGTAAATAGATGTGCTTATTATGACTTTAGTGCACTCACAACAGCTTAATAAAGCATTTTTATTGTCATCATTTATTGCCACATTCTTTTCGCACTTAGAGTGGTGCAAGACCAAAATAGCCCCCTAGAAGTCATGGGTTTACCTAGGTGTAAATCTGTGGTTACTTTAGATGTTTATTGGCCTGAAAGGAGACTCTGGCTCATAGAATTCAAATATCACTTTGATTTAAGCGCTGCTGAGTTTAAGCAGACTGTAACCAGATACTGAAGAATCACTCTAGCTCAGGAGGAGAGGAGTAATAATTTTAAGTAGGGAAGAACTCTATTCCTTTATATAGATTTTTTTAAAATTATTTTTAAATAAGATGTCTTGCTTTGACTATGAAATAGCTATAAAAGAAAATTAGCTTTGACAAGGTTATCAAATCATTATACATCAGCTTGCAGCTTCTTAGTGCCTTTTACTTATTTACCCTTGAGAAAGCAGAGTCTGCCACAGGCCCTTTTCCCCTCCTCATTTTTCAGATCAAAATTGATCTGTTGATATTAATAGCCCAATGCTTTGAAAAAAAAGAGAATTTTCATCCCAGGAAGGGTTTGTACACAAGAATATCTAATGAAGGATTTAGGACCACACAAAGCACAGCTGAAACACAACTTTGCCTTAAATGAACACAGCCAGGTTTAAGAGGGCAAAATTGATGTCAGAGGGCATGTTATGGCCAGAATGGAGAAATAAGGAAACCTCTCAGATCCATGGGGAAGACCAACAAAAAAACATAAAGCATGGGAGGTCATACACAACTCCAAGTACAGCTGGAGAAACAAAACTGGCCTGACATTTGCATAAAGTCTCAAAAAAAGCTATTCACACATCACAGAAAACAAATAATAACAACAAGAAAAGAAGCAACTCTAGGAACGCTGTTCCCCTGAGCCAGAGTTGGTGTGCTGATCAGGAAGAAATTGGTACCAGAAGATCAGATGCTATAAAAGACAGCACCTAACTGAATGCATGACTCAGCTACCACCAAACGTGTTTCTTGAAAGGCACAACTGACCCCAGATGTGCACGAGAGACCTGAGAGGACATGCACTCAGACTGGCAATGTTCTTAATATATAGGGACACAGATGCTGGAGCAAATCCCCCCAGCTCAAATAAGGGCATGGCTCCATGACCTGCCAGCGGCAGCCTGGCAGCAGCACACACACAAAACCACACAGAAAACACCGTGTTGCAGTTATCACAGTAAAAAACCCCTACATGGAGGCATTTACCACAGAGTAGCTGAAATGCCGTGGGTATCTTCTGGTAATGCACTCTATATCCAAGACTGGTGCTTTCCACAAACAGTTTTTCCTTGTGTCAGCAAGCTCAGACAGGAGAAGATGTTTTTACTTTAACCAGTCGTGGGTGCTTCTTGCTTTTTTTCCATCCAAGCTTGCTCAATTTAATAGCTCTTCCTCATACAAGACTTCACCATGACTCAGAATTTATGAGGGAAGTTTTCTAAGGTAAAGGCACAAGCAGGTGCCTGGTTTTCACTGACTACCAGCAGCACCTGGCTCCTACATGTGCTGCTGAACATCTCCCCAAACTGGCTTTGTAATTGCCTGCGAAGAGGAGGCTGGAGAACAGGCAACCCAGCTGGCACCTGCTGCAGCCAATATGCCCACGGAGCTGTGAGAAACTCTTGCAGTGAACTCCCAAATATCCTATGGATTTCAGCTTCATTAAAAATAAGAATTTCAAGCCAAGTTTGCCAAAATGAGATCCACGTATCTTTTTTGCAGATTTAGCTGAAATTGTGACTTCAGGTAAAAGCCTCAAGAAAAATACGTTTGCTGTTTCTTCCCAAAGCCAGGCAACTGATGGCAGTTTGGCACCAAACCCACAAGCCAAATGTAAATTGCAAGACAGGAAAAGTAAATGAAGGAATATGTCCTATCAACCTCTGCAGTCCAGAGACACATATTGTTACATGCCTAGGAACACCAATTGGAGAGGTGGGGAAATAATGAAATACAAAAGAAAGACAGGAAGCTGAGGTGAGAATCTTCTGATGTGCTAATTAATTCTTGATTCATTCTTCCGCTGTAGGCGAATAAGAAACATTAAAAAATCACACAAATGTTTGTGCAAGCTGTGGGCTCAAATTCTAGTTTCTGTTAATCAGGCAGAAACCATTTATGCTGACTATGGCAGAAAGAAATTATTCAAAGTGACGTAAGCCCATGAGGCACAAACCTGCCTTACCCCTGACAGAAAAGAACACACAATTTTTTTGCTAGTTTGTTGAAGTTTAGAATCCTGAATTTGAATTAAATCAAAACAATGGGGAAAAAAGCTTGTTTTCAAGAACACCCTCATCAGATTTATCTTTTAAGCAAGCTAACATTGTAACCAGACTGAACCTAACTTTCCTAGCTTTTTTCAAAGGTAATGCAGAAATACTGGACAGAGAGAGAATACAGCAAAATTCTGCAATTCTTCGAGCAGAGCAGCTTGGGGAGCTATATTCAGACCCTTTTCTTGGTGGACTGGGGCTGCACATCTCATCAAAGCACTCACGTTGATTACAAGGTCTTATCATCCCCCTGCAGTCAGTCATCTGTCAACAGCACAGAAGGTCACACCTCTCATCTGTCAGTAAGTGATGAGGCTGAGGATTTCTCCAAATGAGCGATCTCCAGTCCCAGATGGAAACAGCAACCCAGCACTGCTTTGAACATCCTGGTTTGCTTGCATTTCCTGTGCTGTCCCACCAGCTTCTCACTCCTGGAGTGCCACAGAACCCCAGTTTGGAAGCAGTTCTGAACTCAAGTCTGGACCTACCACTGACAGCATGGCTTGAAAACTGCCCCAGCCTCAGCATACATTGCAACTACAGATGCAAATGGTCTGTTTGGCAGAATACCTACATGCCACTATCCCACAGCACAATTAAAAATCCTAAGGTGAAAACATTTTATTGATTCCTCGCTCTCACACCTACACAAGTCTTTTGTGGCCATAGCTATAGAAGGTCTGCCTCTTCAAGGAAATACTTTGAGCCTAAAACCCATTCTGCCTAAAAGACACATTTTGTTTCCTCAAAGCTTAGTTACTCCCACACAAAGCTACAGACATTCCCTAAGTCTTTGGAAATCCCAGCCTTGGCTTGGCTTTTTAGGGACATTTTTGAGAAGGCTGCCATTAAAAAGGAGCACTCCCTTTTCGGAGACCCAAGCTGGGGCCTGGAGAAACACAGATCTCTGTGGCCAGGTGGAGAACTGAATATGACCTCTACATTTCACACTACATAAGCACAGCTCTCACTCCACAGTACCATTTTGCTCTGAATATAAAGAAAACACATGTCATTTATTCACAGATTTTGCACTAATAATTTCCCAGAAGCACACTTTGCCCTAGGCACAACAATACATTTTTTCCTGCAAAGAGACAGATATGAGCTGAATCATTGGAGAGATTTTCTGAATTGTTTACTTTGAAAGTACTTCTTTTAACACAGTCACATGTTTTCAAGCCCAGTTTTATGGATGATTTCTGAAATTAGTTTAAACAGCAAAAGCAAGTTGGTGTGATGTCCATCACTTTCAAGATGAAAAATGGGTTTGCCAGACATGAAGCCAAGAAACACAGACGTCTCTTGCATTTTATAATTTTACAAGCATGCCTGTTTACTGAATCACACCTATGTAAAATTGAGCTGCAGAAAGAAAATATACACTTTTTTCACCTTCCATCTATCTCATAAATAGGAAGAAACCTGACCAAATCCACAATCAAATACCTGAAACTACTGAAGCTAATCACCCCTCAAATCCCTGCAGCCCACAGATTTAACCAACAAGAACCTAACTTTGAGTAATTTTTTTCCTCATGGCTCAGCAGGAAGAATTCAACCAAATGTTCTGGTTTTCTTCCGTGTCTGGGCAACTTTCCAGAACTTCTAAGCCCAAGAGGCAACTTCTAGTTCTATCTAGGTTGCATTCCTTTGTGCTACTCACCTGATTCTTCCTTGATGCCTTTTGCACAAAATTCAAAGGCAGCTGCAATGAGAGATTCCTTCATAAAAATGGTGCTGCAGTGCTGTCTTTAAAAAAAATGAAAAGCTTGTAAAGAAACTGAGAAAGAATGACAGTACTCCAGGAATCCAGAAAACAGTCACAGAATTTTGCACACTGCATATACACGTACCCTTTTTTAACCAGCTGATCCCTCATTTCAAATAACTTCCTCAATTCAAAACAATTGCAACACCTCCTCCACTGACCAGACAGAGGATGCAAAATATCATTCTACCAAGCTTTACCTCCTTGTCATCTAATTATTCTAGGATCTAATTAGCCCTTGTGGGCATATCAAAAGGGTAGCAGGCACATAAGATGGCAAAAGTCAGAAAAAACGAATCACCTTGTTTTTAAAAGAGGTGAACAACCTAAACGGCTTAAATGAAGATACTATGTAAAATCAGTGCTATACTTTTGAGCACCTCTAGAAATTTTGAGATGACCAAGACTTGCACAGAACCCTAACACAGCTAAGGAATTTTCTTCATCTCATGATTCATATATTTTTTTCACTCCTCCAGCTTTCTTACCAGGTTTCCATGTGCCTGTTTCACTTTTAAAAATGCCTGCTGTCCCAATAAACAGCTTTCTGTTTACATACCATATGCTTCAAAACCTTTTCTTATAACATGAAAGAAATTACCAACAGAAAAAAAATACTCTCCCCTATATCCATTTGTTTCAAAGATATTTCATCTTAATCTTTGTAAAGGTTCTCTTCTAATCCAAAACCCTCAAGGCATTTTAGAAGGTGAATGAGTGATTAGAGGCATTCCTGCTGTAATTTATACACTTTGTAAACTCTAATTGTTCTGAGCCAAAGATTTCTTTTTTCCTAAAGTGACAAGTTCAGTAGGTTTCAACGTGTACAGCAAGATGTATCCAATAGGTCAGACTAATAGATTCTGGCCTATCTCTGTGTGTGTGTGCTGTACTTCTTAATTCAAAATATAGATATTTCAGTGGTTGGAAAAAAATATTAATACTTTCAATTACTAATTGAAAAATGCTTTTCATCAAAATGAAAATGATATTTTTAATTTACAAAAAACCTTGACCGCTCTAATGTTAAGTAATTTCTCTGAGGTCATTTTAGAGGAAAAGATGAAAGAATACAAATATTAGATCTTTAGATCTTGCACTTTGCTATTAAGTTGTAAAGCAAAAAAAAAAAAAAATCAAACCCAAAACCAAAATCAAAACATAAAATGCATGTTGCAGATTCACTGACTACACAATGGAGTAGCATAGCATAATGTTTTCAGTGGCACTTCCTTGGAGTGATCCATAAGAGCTCATGTGTAGCTACTCATGAACAGCAGGGTCATTTTAAACTCTGAACTAACAAAAATCTTCATACTTTGTCAGCATGCATTATGTATGTGACTAAGGAGAAAACTTCAAGCATGATAAAACCGTGCAAATCAGCAACACTAGGTGGTGGCTGCGTGGCAAGAAAAAATCAGTTTTCACAGAAATCCACACATAATTCTTGTACACAAGCACACACTATGTATAGAGACATGAAATATCTCAAACTAGCATGCAGGAAATGCAAACAATTTATGTTTTTTCTATGGGTACAACATACTTTTCTTTTTAACTACTGAGCAGCTGAAATCTTGTTTCCTCAGGCCAACATAATTTCATGCTTAATTTGCAGGAAGAGAATACCCAATGACTGTCTGAAGGGAGAGAAAATATGGGTAGTATAACAGTACAGGACATGCTACTCTGCTGTTTGGAAACCAGAGGGGCCTGTGTAGTTTCTACCCTTCAGTGCATCAGAGTAAGATTCCAGCAAAAACACATGTTAAGGGTGGGAGGAAGGGAGGGCTGGGTGTTCAGCTGAATGAACTTACTGTTACCTTTTTTTTTCTAACATAAGTCTTCTTTTTCCTGATACTGTCTGAATTTGAAACATCTAATTTAATACATTGAAGGGCCCCGTCTTCCTTTTATTTCCTGTCTGTACTGGAGCAGTCGCCTGTTTCAATTATGACTTTCTCCAGCTCCTACATTTTTCGTGCTCCAGCTGGCTCAAAGTGCACTTCCTTGGAAGGTAAAATGCACTAACTGTGCTGATCAGAGACTGATAGCTGGAAAGCCACAATCACAATATTTAACAGCTGAGCTGATAAGTGGAGGGGTTAACAAAAAAAGAAAAAAAAAACCAACAAAAAAAGAAAAAAAAAACAACAAAAAACCCAACCCCCCCAACAAAATCTTGAGCCTAAACAAAAGGATATTATATAGCTGAATGTTCAATTAAGGCCCCATTATCTATCTATCTATCTATCTATCTATCTATCTATCTATCTATCTATATCTATCTATATCTGTAGATATATATATATATATATATATCTGCATAGAATTGCAGACTGCTTACATAAATTCATACTTTTATTCGTACTTTTATGGTAAATTTCATCCACTTCTATGCATGTGTGTTAAATGCTTCTTTCCTGCTTTTCAGTCACTTAGTGCTGACCGGGGACTAACTCGGTGCAATTATTTCAAAGAATAGGATTGTGGGATTGATATGGCACTACTGCAAAACCCTGTCCAGCTAAAAATAAGATTGTTTTGTAGTCAAGATGGAGAGAAAAAAAAGTTTCTGAGCTGTAAACACCAGTGAATGTATTCTTTTTCTGCTTTATGAAAACCACAAATCTTTTTTTTTTTTTCTTTTTCCTTCTTACTCATAGGGCAGTTTAATTACAGTTTAATCTCTTTCAGTAAGCACCCCTTGAGACCTCATTGTCAAAGTACTGTATTATCAAGACTACAGCTACAATTTACTGCAGTAGGTGGGGGCTCCCTTTAGAAAGGCCAGAAGGTACCAAAGAAGTCAAAAGAAAAAAAAGAAAATAGAAAAGGAGTAGTTCAGTTACTTTATTATTAAGTAACAGTGCAAAGCTTTACTGGGCCCTAGAGGTCCTAGTTCAATAATTAGAGAAACTCTGTAAAGCCGATGGCCAACACTCCCCCTCTGTGACACGCTTGCGTCAGTAAATCTGAATGAAAACGTGAAGTTAACAGAGTTGTTCAGTGCTCCATTTGCTGTGGCACCTCAGGAACACGGGCTTGGGGAGGCAGGGGAAGACATTAATGGAGCGTGTTGTGACGTGTGAAATGTGAAGCAGAGATATGTTGGTTTATAGGGCAGTATTGAAAATAAGCAGGAACTAGTAATTTAAATTAAAAAATAATCTACAGATCCTTGCCAGCTTTGTTTTTAAATGAACTTGGAGGTATTTCTCCAAGATGTGAGAATGACTTTGTGTGTAGAAAATCAAATTTAATTCAAGCTAGCAATGCAGAGGATGTTGCATCAGCTATTTTCTCCTGGTGTTTATACTGATGCAAGTATTAAGAAACATATGCAACTGAGAAGAGAATTCATGCAGTATGAAATTGATCATGTTATTGAGGAGAGCACTGCTACCTGATCTTTCAGGTATGGTTTAATTGTATGTTTGCATAGGCAATCAAATTATAACCAATGCACACAGGACATAAACATGGTACAGTGAAATTTAAGCAATGTGCTACTAATATCCAGAAATTATATTTTTCCAATAATTTTTGGTTAAAAAACCCAACCTCCTCCTGTCTGCTCTCTCACAAGTGTTTACTGCACATGGCAGGAACTTGTTGCCAAGTGCACAGATATGATATGGTATGTAGACAGTGACCTAAAGGGAATATTTATTTCTGTGCAGTGTAGTAGGTTATGGTTACAGCTATCAAGCTGCTTCAGTCACTGATTTATTCACCCAGAAGAACAGAAACAATATTTTTCTAAATCTGTTTCCTATTAACTTTTCCTCCCCCCTGCCACGGCCACCCCCCCTTCAAGATTCCTAAAATGGATGAAGTCTCTTCTTTTCTCAGCCACAAACCAAGGTATACTGTATATAAGAATTCCCTCATCCTTGAGGCGATGATCAAGGAACAGGATATCCTGGTTAATACTAATGCAGGAAGAAGGTTTGCTCATTCTCACAGACTTTTCAACCCACTGGTGCCTTCTGAATCAGCCTAAGGCATGCCTTCCTTTTTGTCTCTGGGAAGGGAAAAAAAAGGGGGGGGGGGGGCAGAGATTAATTTAAAAGCCAAATCTGCCACGTGACAAGGTAGAATGGCACTGCAAACCCATGCTAGGACACACCATATTTGATGGCAGTAAGGAAACACATTGCGAGTGCTGCCTGTATTTTAAGACCCATATATATTGGTATGGTGCTTTATCCCTGAAAGTGCTGAAGTCCAGGCTGGACAGGGGTCTGAGAAACCTGGTCCTAGTGGAAGGTTCTCTACCCAAGGCAGTGGAGATGGAACTAGAGGATCTTTAAGGTCCCTTCTTACCCAAGGCATTCCATGATTGCATTTTCTTTGATTGTATGATTCTACAAGCTGTGTTCCCAAAGCCTGCACCACTTCTGGACAGAACTGTGTCTTGAGGAAAATACTGCTTAAAGTAATAACAGCAGCCATAGGAACAGAAGATGTTCCAATATTTGACTGCAGAACGTGGAGAAGTAACCAAATAACCTGCAACTGTGGATGACAAAAAACCCCCACCAAAACCCACCAAAAAACTGTGCACAAAAACAACTCACAGAAATAGTAAGACATCTCCTCGTCCCTTCTCACACGCACAGAATTGGCCTCTTAAGAAAAAGCAATCCATACAAAGAAAAGTCAGTAGTACAAACCAGTGCAAACTATCACTTTTAACACATGCAAACACATACCTTGCCACTTCAATATCCACTATCTTCTTGTCTCCTCACTTCTGTTAAATTGCCATCAATTAACACAGATGTTGAGGAGATAAGGTTTTTAATAACTGCCTTTATTTTCCAAAGCTAATGTTTATGCCAGTAGCACAACACCTTCTTATTTTAATTCATTTAAAGGCATTATGCAAATAGCAAGATCTAATCAAGTGACAAACGTGTTAGCCACATGAATAACCAAGCATCTTTTGGTCTTACTCCTCTTTAACACAGATGATGCAGGGGGGCTTTGGTTATGCTTATTTTATATTGCTATAATCTCACTAATTGAAGGGGAAATAATCCTGATTTATATCCATATGAGTCATGAGGGCAACAAGACCACAATCATTTAGGCATTATAAAAAACCAACCAAACAAAAAAAACAAAACAAAACATAAAAGTTTTTCCTGCTAGATACAAATCACTGTAAAAGAAATGAAGCCAAACTTATTTACCTACACACACAGCTATGAACTCATGCAATGAGATTATATTAATTCCCTATAGTGTTGCAAGACTTCCTTCTAGTGAGTCAAACAACTCCATTACAAGAATGTAATCAAGGTGAGAAAGGAATTAAACTTCCACAATCAGTTCAGGAACAGTGCTGAATTCATTCTTGCTTATCATAGGCTGATTTTGTACTAGTAATTTCCCCCCCCCACCCTTCAATATTATTTTTCAAAAATTTTTTATGCTGGTGTAAGCCACTAATATTTTGGCCATTTTCTGCACTGACTAGACCTACTAAAACCCATGCCTCATAAAATGAGAATTTAAATCTTCCCAGAATAAATGCATTTTATTTCTCACCCTGCCCCCTCCTTCCCCACCCAAGGTTTCTACTATAAATGGCTGGTAACAGCTCAATAGAGTGCATAAAAGCAACTGAATAAATAAAACTATGAAGTAAGTGTAAAATATTAGTGTCCAGACATGCAAGATGTATGCAGGTACTACGAAACTTCCACAGCTGTATGTGCCTGGAACTCATGTGGTGCCACAGGTTTAACAGGACCCACTACCAATAAGAGTTTTATTTGCTTAATAAATTACATTCAAAAGCACAATAGTCCGGGCTCTTAGCTGTAAAATTGCCAAATATTGTCAGTGATTGCTCTCTGGTTATAAATAGTAAAATAATGTACAGCTCATTAGATTTTTGATTCCCTATGCAATTCTCTCTAACCATTACTCAGAAACATATAAAAAGCAACTCTACATGACATTTTATAGAGGTTATAAATTGCTATGAGGAGATGACATGGGATAAATCTGTAGGCAGGGTGAAAGGGACTCAGCCAAACCAAATGTGTAAATTAAGAGTTCAGGCGAAGTGTAGGACTACATGAAACAATACTGAAATCATAAAGACATATGGATAAGGATTAACTGCAGCAAAAACAGGTTTACACTGATGGAAAAAACACCAACAGACCTCTCTGCTGAAGATAGGTAAGTTAGCTGTGCCTGGTAGTATACAAAACTCTTAAAATCAAACCCACTTTGAGTAACTTTAATGTTCAAAGCAAGATTAATTAAACTTGGAGAAGCTTTGTGCAATGGCCATCTCACTCACATGAGACAAAATTGCAGGATTTTCTATTTACTTTTCAAGATGAGTTTTGGCAGCTCTACAATAATTATACTGGTCCACAGGGAAGATAGTTGTTTCACTGGACAACGTTCCCAGAAAATTAAAGAAGTTTCTTGTTTCTTTTTAAATATAAGATCTAATTTTTTTAAAGACACACATAACAATGATTTTCTTATTATGCATTTACATACTTAGCCAACATATGAAGAAATACTTTGAAACTTCCCAACACAGGCTTACAGGAACCATCACAGTATTTCCTTCTAGCATTTGGAAATCTGGCTGAGAAGTTTTTCTTTCAGTGCACATCTCAGTCTCCCCGAGTGACAATAACATCCAGAGAATACTGCACAGCAATCCTTGCAATCTTGCAAAATTCTGGGTGCTTTTCACAGGCTAGAATTGCCTCAGCTCCCTGGATGAAATCCTGAGCCTGAAATCCTGCTCATTTTCTTACACCTTAACAGAGGTCAGAGTCAGGAGGGGCATCCATAAGGGACATATCTGTAAGGTTCAACAGGAATAGCAGGAATAGGTCTCACCATAACATTGAGGCACTCAAGCCAAGCCAAGGACTGAGGCTGTGTATTTGGTTCTTATTGGGTATTAAGCTGAATTACTGAAATGCAAAAAAAAAAGAAAATAAAAGGGGGTTTTCCTTCTATACATGTACAGTATTAAAGCCCTCTTTGCTAGGGCTGAAGTTAGCATTTTCTGTTCAAACTGCACCATGTCTTCAATGCTACACAATATATGTGAATCCAAATATCTTGGTATGTGTATTTCTGCTTGGACAGTATCTAATAAGCATCTCTCCACTATGAAACGTGGCAATTCTTTTGGACAAAAACCGTGGTGGAAAACTGGAAGATATTTTGACAACCTCATTCAAAATAAAAGACTTCACCAACTTGTATCATTACAGCTGTAGTGGAATGAGAACAAAGCAAGAGAAAGTTTTTAAGGTGAAGCTATAGATTTTTATGAAGCCAAATGATTCAATTTGAAAAGAAAGACAAATTAACAATTAGGAAACACGTTGCCAGCATGGTTGCAGCAGCAGGGTAGTCCAGTGGCAGAACAACAGGCTGAATGTCAGGAGACTTTGTTCTATGTGTAGCTCTGCCATGATTTGACCTTTGGTACCTCTCTAACCATTCTGTCTTTCATCCTTATCTGGCCTGTCTATAACAGATTGACAGTCCTTTGGGGCAGAGTCTACTCTCTTCCAGCATATTTGTGTAGTGCCTAACACAAAGGAATCCCAATCTGCTTTTAGCACTGTGCAAACACACAACTGAAAATGCAGCTTCTTCCTCTGGGACCTTGCAATCTCAGCCAAGGGACAACAGAGAGATACATCAAACAGATGAAAGACACAAGTGAATTCAGTGCTGCAACTGGTCTGTCTGAAAAGGAGAAGCTGGTTTGCTTTGCAAAATATGGCTTTTTCTTGATTCTGAAGACCACCATTAAAACTCTCTGAACACTGCACCACTGGCCATTTTTCTATGTTCTTTAAGTGAAAACAAACCAACTTTATGGTAGAATAAATGGGAGTCTTTCTCAGAAGATTTTTATTGCTTATAAATTTTCACCATGGAACTTCAAACTGAAAATGTGATTTATTAGTTCTTTTTCTATTTGAGCAGTCTAGTTCCAGTCTTACATTATACTTTGTTGATGGTTGTCTTCATCTGTTGTCTCTTAGATCTAATCTGAGAAGAGACTATCCTGCTGTTGTACACATACTGTGCCCAGACACCCAAGATCCTGGACTGCGAGACAGGTCCCAAAGTACAGCCTCAACATAAAAAAGAAAAGGCAACAGTGTATGGTAAAGCTCAGGGAAATACCAACCACCATTCTTGTTCATACACATGTGATAGGGGAACTAGGTTTGTGTCATCTGAAAACATTTGAAGCATTTGAATTGCCTAAGAGCTAGAGTGGTTATCTAGAGAAGTCTATGCAGCCCAAGATACCTGACAAAGAAAATCATGTGGACTGTACAACAGATGTATTGTAAGGAAAAAAAAAAACTGGAAAAATAGCTGGTATAAGCTGGGACATTTCCTATGCTCACACACATGCCATGAATCCCAGCTGAGTCAAGGGCAGCAGTAAGGGCATTTTCGAGGAAAGAATTTTGCAACCTAGTCAGCTAATTTTCTTTTTTTCATATTCGAATGAATTGGGTCCTATCACTCTAAGACCTCAAAAAATCAGGACCTTGTAGAACTTGTTAAATGACATCTCTCTCATTCATGAAAAGTGTAATCTGATGGGCCAGTAAAGAGCTATAAATATAACTTTTACCCTGCTTCTTTTTCATATTCCTGGCTCCTGGCCACCTGGATTTGAATAAATCCATCACCGGAAGATTCCACATGTTTGCTATTTGAGCAAACATCTGTTGGTTAAGCTGCTGTTCCCTTGGGAGTATGGCCTGGTTTGAAGTCATTTTGGTGGCTTGGTTTCCCTTGTATGCAAATGCAGGCTGTTTTTATGAGCTCATTCCTTTTCTCTCCAGTGATGGCAGAAGCCACATCGTGCTCTGACGTAAGCCCAAATGCTTAGCTCAGTCCTACTACTCCTTTGGAGGATTGCTGGCTTGCTGATTGTCCTGTTAAGGACTTCACTGACATCAAGTATCTTCCAAAGGATTTACTATTTTTTAATGCCAGGGAATAGTCTACACCAAAAGTCTTTCTGTCAACATGGTAATTTTAAAAATTATTTTTTAAATTAATTATATGTAACTGAGTACCACACTAAGTCTACTTTCATGACTGTTCCTGTGGTCTTCCTCCCCTCTTCTGTTACTCCACTTGTCCACCTTCCCTTTGGATTCACTTGAAGCTTCTCACCCTTTTCATCTTTCTGCTCCTTCCTTTACTTTCCTTGTAGCCTAGGCTTTCATTAACCATCTTCCACCATATAAAATGATTGGTAATAATGCAAGTAAGAGTTGATTACAAAATCAACAGTTGTACAACAAATCTCAAATGAAGCACACACATACACACATGCCTTTTTGAGCTACACCTTCAGGCAGTTTGCAGACCTGAAAAGACAGGGTGGAATTGGTTACAGGCTGTGCATTAATGAGTCATATCAGTGGTCTAGACACCACTTCTTTAAAACTTTCCTCTCAGGATTCAGCTGTCTATGAATGAAGTTAGTCTCTGTGTGCATGGCGACATCAGGCAGACTTAGCACAAAGGCTTGTACTGGCTTTCTGGTAAAAAAGAGGATCCAGTGAGAAGAAAATGTTAATTTTATTCTTCAAATCGATTCTGTCCTCTCTTTTATTGAATTGCTTACATCTACTGCCAACAGGCAACTTCTTCTCCTATCCATTCTATCTTTTGCACATATGCCTGCCCATTTGAGAAAGTTCTTGTGCAGAGAAGTATGACCAAGTTTTTAAGGATGAAATACCTACAGCATCCTATTTCAGACAACGGATTCTCCATCTCCCACTACCCAGCATGATTTTCAGGTTTAGAAACGTGCTGGAATATTTTTTCATTACAACTGGTTTGGAAGTACTGCAAGTGTCTTAAGAGAAGTTTTTAAATATGCATTTTTTTTCTCTTAGTGTAGCAATGCTGGTTATTGTAATTTCAAGGCAAAAAATGATGAGTTCTTTGCAGAGCTACTTCTGTTTTATTTTAAAAAGCATGATGGTCTCCTTCTGAAGACATTTGGAAGGGAAGAGTGTTCACAACAGGAGTCCCTGAGGGTCCTCAGATCAACCTGCGTTGGAGCAGTCACAAGATAAAGGCCAGAAGCACTAAACGCAGAATTCATCCTGTCAATCAGTTTATCTAAACAAACTCTTACTAGAGTTTGAGAAGGCCAAAGAGCAAGATTTTATCTCTGTGCAAGAGCTACTTTTCGTTTGTAAATTTTTTTTGTAAAAGAGAAAAAATCTGAAGGAAAGTAAAACACGTAACTTCAGGTTCCCTTTTAATTTTTCAAATCCTTTCAAAACTTTAGTTTCTGGATTTTGCAGAAGGGAATAGAAAACAAAGTAAAAAAGATTCCACCAACTATTGACTCACATTTCTTCTAACTATCAGAAGACATTTAGCTAGTAGCCTGGAAAAGGAAGCTTGTGTATCTGTATGAACACTGAAGGAAAAACCTCTGAGATGTGTATCCCTTTGAGAAAGATGCTTCCCCACATGTTCCTTTAGACTTATGGTGTAATTTGCATTTCAGCAGGGACGGAGCTGCATCCAACTTCAGCTAATGTCTGCTTGTCACAGTTTTCATACAAGGAGCCAAAAGCTTTGGCGCCCCACAATTCCTCTTCTTCATGTTAACTCACTTTTTGGCAAACAGAGCAGAAGACAGAACATTAACCAGACAATTAGCTGAATTCCAGAACTGACTGCGCAGCCGAAAAAGAAAAGTAGAAGTGCTCACCACCAGCAAGGCGTTTTGCGGGCTGAGTTGTCCATTAAGCGCCGTGGCCACCTGGGCTAAACTGCAATGAGTGCTCGCTGCCAGCTGGCCTTGTCATCACTTTCCCTCTGCGGAACAAGGGCTGTGCAGCGGGAGGAACAGACAGATGATAAATTGCAAAAAGAATTAGAGGACCTGTTGTCCCAGCAATTGAATTTTTTCAGGCCAAATAAATGAATGTTTTTCTCTTTGAAGGGAGCAAGGCAGCACATCTGCTTCAACCTAAGAGCAAGAATAACTGGGAAAACCTCACACCCTCACCACACATACATGGAAGGGAGGTGCATCTATCAATCAAACACAGCTGTCTGTGCTGAGGGTGGGAAGCTCCAATGGCTGACTCAAGGAGTCTTTTTCTAAATTTATACTAGGTCTTACACTATTTTAAATAAGATCACTGTGGCCTTGTGAGCTGAGCAGCTTTAAACCTATTTGGCAACATATTCCCCCTCCACCCATTTAGAGCCAGATCCAGTGAAGCATTTCGGCTTGCACTTCTCTTTAAGAGTCTAATATAGGTCCCTTGAACTCAGCAAACTATTCTTGGGCTTAACTGCTTTGCTGAACACCAGTTGGAACAGCATCAGCTCAGCACTGATATGGTCCTCCAAGGGCTGCAGGGGTGTAAGTATAGCTTGGCTGCTGGCACTGCATTAGAATGGACTCCTGGTCATCCCTACCAACATGAGAAATCATAAGGGAGTCAGAAGATGAGCAGCTAATTTTAAGGGCTACAGTTATATATGGTTAATTGGTCACTACTCACACTACACCTTATACTGCTGTCAGAATGCTATTTTTTTTGCCCAGACTTTTTTTCCAAAAAATGTTTTGGCAGAAAATCTCCCAGGTTGGAAAGAGACACAGAAGCAATGGAGCCAACTCCTAGAATCCAAATTCCTAAAAGGTGTGTTATGGAATGAAATCTTAGTATAACAAATGAGTGTGGCTGCTTTGGAGATACTTCCCCACAGCTTGAAACGGAGATGTGGGAATGTCTGTGCTTGTACTCAAGCTGTTTGCATGTACATTTAGTAGAACTTTAATATTCATCACTCGGCAGAAATTGGGCTGATATTAAAGCAAATATTTCAAGAGAAGATTTATGCCCAAATCTGCTTCTACTTAAATTGTTTCTAAAATATGAGTTCATTCACCACGTGCCTAAAGCAAGGACCAAAATGAAACAGCTGGTGCAGGGGCCAGAGGACAGAAACACAGGCTCGATGAGCTGTGCTGCATCAGCACTCTACATATGACTCTGCGCTTCTGAGTGTTTTGCCACAGACATGACACCAGCGGTGTAAATTCAGGTTGCTCCTGCTTTGCTGATTTCATCAGAATCTGAGGTGGGAGGCCAGAGAGAGCAGGAGAAACGTGCTACCATCAGCCCCTTCTGTCACTGGAGCATAGCAGAGAATTCAGACCAGAGAAATTCACACATATTGCAAAATGACAGACTTGGTTACGCTTAGAGCTGAAATTGATGCGAATGATTTCATCTGCAACAAGCCTTGATCATTCAAAATGAGCAGAAATCCCCTCACAACTCCCTTGTGATGGTGAGATTTACAACAGAGACATTAAATGTGCAAACACTGCCAGGGTCTTACTCATTTAAGCAGGACTTAAACCTGGCAAATGGTTCCATTAAGTTGTCAGGGCTGCTCACAGAGTAAGGCACACCACAGGACAAGGACCTTGCATCACTTCTGGCATTAAATTATCTTGCATGTTTGATTATGCACAGTGCCCCTCCCCATGCACACCATGGCCAGTCCATTAGCTGAGCACACCTTTCTGCTATCTTTTATAATTATTCTCCTCATAACATCCACCAACAACAAAGTTTTTCCAGGTTACAAGTTAACCACCTGCTGAGTGACCAAAATGTTGGCCCAAAACTTCAAACACATTCCATTACTTTCATATGTGAGTAATTTTATGCTCAGAAATAATGTCACATGAGTCATAATATCCTTTGAATTCACTGTCTGAAGGATCAGAGCCCAGAAGTATCCTTAAGTTCAACAGTTGCCATGTTTTCCTCTCAAAGAAAAAAACAAAAAGAGAAGAATGCTCTGCCTGTTTGCCCTTTTCATGAGGTAAAAATGTCCAGAAAGACTGGGATTATTTTAATATTTGACATGTAATAATAACTAGAAAAATTCATCTTGTACTTGGAAAGCTTTCCTCTTACTTATATGGATAAAAAGATAAAAAGAGCAAATTTGATTGCTTTTCTTTAGCACATAAAACTCAACTGAGTTTCACATATTAACGCAGAAACAATTTTTCAAATTAATCCAGGCAAGCATTCAACTTATAAAATATAAGTTACATTGGCATTCTAATGGGAAAACTTTTAATAAAAACATGATATTAAATACTGGAAAATCAGCACTATGCATGCTTGTAAGAACCTTTATTCAATTGGGGTTTTTTATTTCCTGTAACTTATTTGACAAGCTGGAGTAGATCTTCTTATCTGAACATAGAAATATAAATATTCAGTGCTATTTCCAGACCCTTACTAATACAAATTGTACTATGAATTTCAGAACAGTAGTGAGAAGCTGCAATTAACGGGGAAAAAATAAATTAGTATAGTTCATGTGATAAAACTGTTCCAGCATGACCTGCCCTGGCTCTGATTCAAGTAACTCTTCAAAAATGCAGTTAATTGCAAGCACAGATGTTTTTGTAAATAGGAAAGGAGTAGGCTACCCCATGAGAAATGAGTAAACTGCCTTGCCCAAAATTAGAAGTATTTACCCTGATCCACACCACTGTAAATACAGAAGCTGGGTATCTGGACCTCTAATCCAGCCATGTCTTCAAAAACAGATGACCAGGTTGACCGTCATAAGCAAGTTTGAAAGTTTAGGGATGCAGTCACAAGCTACAGAAAGCACAGGCTACTTGTAGACAAAACAACTACAGCAGCTATTTCTTGCAAGAGTTCCTCTGCTCCTGGGACAATTACAAGGTAAAAGTTCATTAGCCACAAATTCTTTTTAATGTCTTCCTGACAAGTAGCAATGACAATATGAATAGTTATAATTAACTTAGTTATGGGATTCAAGGAGGTCCCCTAAATCAGTCATCTGGAATACACCTCACTGCTTAGTTCAGCTAGGTCTGGACTTCAGGGTTTGGAAAAAATCTGCTTTTTTGCAATGTGTAATACCTTGAATCAAGATAGCTTTCCTCAAATACTTGTTTTCTTCTCTCTCACCACAAAATGCACAACACAACTTGACCAGAGGAAAACTTTCATGCCTAGGATGATGACTTGTTACTCAAATCTTTTGAGTAAAGCTGCAAGTGGACCTTCCAGGGATAGCAAACAAATCACTGATTCTACTGCCCTTTATTTTTCTCATTTAATTTCCAAATTTAAATCAACAACATAATTCAAGAGATATGCCCTTTTAAGTTTCACACAAAATAAATTCATGTGAATGATGTTCTGGGCATATTGCCTGAAGACTTCAAGAGGTTTTGTGTTTCAGAGATAAGTTACAGGTTTCTCTAGCAATAGCAACTGAAGCAATATCTAAAAAAAAAAATTCTAATTACAAATGAAAATTTGTTACAGACATTTTATTTGTACTATAACTGCATGACTTCTTCTGCCCCGTTATGAACAAAGGTTTTACAAGCCAAAATTCACCAACAGCCCCAACAGGCGCAAGCAAATGGCCCTAACACTCAGTTGTGCCACTGTATTAGTGTCTGAAGAGGATGACCTTACCATCCTGTGGATGCTTCCAAAGTTTTACAGCACGTTTAAGTCTGGTATGAGACAGTTGTATGAGACAGACATGCTTAAAATTGTTTAGAATAATGCTGACAAACCCTTGGCCAACATATACAGCAGACTCCAGAGGAGGCACAACCAAGGAAGTTTAAAGTCATGTTTGTGGTAAAGCTGGAAGACAGAGAACCAAACACTTCTCAGACATTTGTCTCCAAGGCAGAATTCACCTTCGTGTTAACCAGTGTACCCTTAAGAGTACAAATGTTGGTATCATGCATTCCAGATGTAAGACAAGACTAACATGCCAATTTTCTGATGCAAGCCTCACTGACCTTTTAAAAAATGCTGGGAGGACAGGGGATGACTAAATGACTAGCTAGCATTCTTTCCCTTAAAACTAAAATAAGGCCTTCCAATAGAACCAAACTTCTTATCAAATTTAACAATCAGCTACATAGTCACTCTTTACCTAAGAGGGAAACAAACACATATTTGGAAATAACATAATTCATTTGTCAAGATGGTGCAGTTTAATGTTGCCAGTTCCCATGGTTTTCCTAAATTAAATGACTGCTCTACACAGCTTTCCTGAATGTGATATCCTCTGGAGTTTGTATACATTACTAGTTCTTAATCATGGCTTTGCTGGATCAATTTTATGTTTAATAGTAATTATATTCAGTGCCACTTTTTTTCTTGTTTTACGACAGACTAATCTCCAAACCCAGAGAAGGATGACTTCATAGTGACTAGCAGACATAATTAACATATAAGAGTCAGCATCAGAACACACTATCAACTGATTATCAAATTAATTCAGGTTGTCTTGCTTTTCCCAAAACTCAGGCTTTGAAAGGCTTAGAATTAGTCCTAGTAAATGTTCACATTGAAAAGTATATTTAAATGGCTATAGTACCCCGGTGCCCCTCCTACTACTTCCAGTCCAGGTACTGTAACCTGTGCAGCTTTATTGGTTAGGAGCTGCACCATCAACACCTGAACTAGAGCTCTATCAGTTGCTTCTAGCAAATATCCCTTGCATGACACCTACATGAAGTTTTAACTCTTCAAAAACTATTTGCAAACCGTATTGAATGAATAGTGGAACTTGAAACATTTTCTGCTATTCTGTTGATATTAACAAAACTTAAGGTGGAATTAAGAGCCTCCCTTTATGCCCCAGAGACCAGGCTTAGTGCCATCATACAGTCCTACAGGTCATTGACAACTGTAGCAGATAATAGTGGCTTTGAAAAAAAAAAATACTACATGCACATATGCTAGCAGGTAACTGTTCTACACGAAATGCAACAGTGCCAGAAAGAAAAAGTATCTGTGACTTAAAAATTTAGATTATACACTTGAGTTCAGGCAGAGATGTGAACCAGGTTAGCAAAAATAAAAATGCAAGACTCTTGTTTTCCATTTTACCAACAAAGAATGGAAAAAGAAAGTATGTTCAGATCCAAGAACTTTTCTTTTTTTCTCACTTTGATGACAGTGAAGGAAGAGAGCATTTTGTGACCATCTAGGAAAATCCCTTCTTTGCAGACATGTTACAAATACTTTTGATGATTGTCCTGAAGCTGCAACTCTATTCTTGTCTCCTTCATTCATTATTTGTCTGCATCTACTTGTGTTTCTATTCTGTGCTTGAAAACTTTCTTGAGTGTTTTGTCCTTTTGTACTTAGTTTAACAGTGCAAGCAATGTAATTCTGTTCCAGGAATGGGTTCCCAATACTGCTGTGAGACAAATAATAAATTAAGCTGACTGACTAGAATAGCGATCTGAACAAAGTTATCTGCATGTTCAGGATGTGGCCCATCAGATATAATGCAAAATAAGATAGTATGTGTTATCTTATCATTCTTCAAAGTAATTTATCCCTCTACCCTCTGAAAAAAAAGTAAAGCTCTTAGTTTTCTGTCTCTGAAATTTGGGAGATTATGCAAGTTATCCAGGAAAAATCCAGATTGAATACTTTGAAAATAAAAGATTCTGCAATATATAGAAAAATAAAAAATCTGAATGGAGAAGAGCCTTTCAAAGTACAGTGCTATGTTTCAAAAACACATGTTCCAGGGGAACACTAATATTATGTTGTCTCTGCTAGAGCCAAACTTTACAAGTAGTCATAATGCAATGGATCAGAGACAATGGTGAGGACCTTAGTAATAGTCATAGTAGTAGGGAAAACTTGATGATCAAACCAGGAAAACGGATGGGGCAGCAGGCAGGAGAAAGGGTGAATATGGAACAGATGCAGCAGGAAAAGATTGACATATTTTTGAAAAAAAACAACAAAAATCAGACTTTATAGACTCTAAGAGACTTTGTGAGAAACTAAAAGAGGTAATTGTTCACATTCCAAACATTTTGATATACAAACTGCACAACCATCGCCCATGAATAGCTCAGCTGTTAACAATTTTTTCCCCCCAAGAAAATAATCAGGCTTCATGCCAAGCAACTTTTCTCAAAGTGAATAATATTTTGAAAGTCTGTTCAAAACATAGCTGTGACATAATAAGTTTTTAAAGAGTGCAAGTGACTCTGAAGAGATCCCAGTCTGAGTTTGAAAGAAGACCCAGTTTATAATCCAGTTAGCAAGAAAGCACTTTCAGACTTTTACTCTAGTGGAATTCTCAGAGAGTCTCCCAGAAAAAAGCCAGTCCTGCACGCACATCTGTTTCCAGTGTGATGCTGGTATGCAAACTATTGTCTATTGGAAGTGTGTTGTGGTAACGTTTGCCAGGGTTAAAGACTGGGTCAATTTGATCAAGAAGCTAAAATTAGCTTCTGTGTGTTTTCCTGAAAAGAAAAAAAAAAATACTGTAAAGCTCTTTGTTTTCCTTCAGGTCTTGTTCTCAGATTTCTGTTCGGCTGTGTGAACTACCATAAAGCAGACGGTTCCAAAACCTACTTCTTTCTTATTTGTTCTTTTTAATTGATGCAATAACAGCAGCAGCCATTAGCTTCTACAGAACTGAACAGTCTGATTCTGTATTTCATTCATCGCAAGAGTTTAAAATTCAATAAGGCACTCAAAATCCCTACAGTAGTAAGACAGATGCAAGGAAAAAGTTTTGGCTACTAAAACTAAAACAAATAGAATAATTTTAGCTACTAACAGGATTGAGAAAAAAAATCTTTTACATTTCTGACAATGATAAAATTGCACATGTTCCTGGAAATGTTTTAGCGTTTTTGTCTTTTAGCTATATGCACTGTGAACTGCGCATCACTTGTATCTGCTGTACTACGGTCTTATATACAGGAACATTTTCATGTTGCAGAACCACAGAATTTTTGGGGTTAAAAGGACCTCTGGAGATCATCCATTTCAGCCCTCTTCCAAGGCAGGGTCATCTTGAGCAGGTGACACAGGAACATGTCAGGTGAGTTGTGAATGTCTGCAGAGAGGGAGACTCCACAACCTTCCTGGGCAGCCTGTTCCACTGCTCTACCACCCTTGACATAAAGAAATTCTTCCTCGTATTGAGGTGGAATTTCTTGTGGTTTGGTTTGTGGCCATTGCTCCTCATCCTGTTGCTGGACACCATGAGTTTGGCACCATCCCCTTGGCACCCGCCTTTGAGATATTTATATGTATTGATGAGATTCCCTCCCAGTCTTTCTTTCTCCAGACCAAACAGGCTCAGCTCCCTGAGTCCTTACAGAAGAGATGCTCCAGGCCCCTCATCATCTTCATGGCTTCTGCTGAACCCTCTCCAGTAGTTCCTCGTCTTTCTTGTACTGAGGANCTACCACCCTTGACATAAAGAAATTCTTCCTCGTATTGAGGTGGAATTTCTTGTGGTTTGGTTTGTGGCCATTGCTCCTCATCCTGTTGCTGGACACCATGAGTTTGGCACCATCCCCTTGGCACCCGCCTTTGAGATATTTATATGTATTGATGAGATTCCCTCCCAGTCTTTCTTTCTCCAGACCAAACAGGCTCAGCTCCCTGAGTCCTTACAGAAGAGATGCTCCAGGCCCCTCATCATCTTCATGGCTTCTGCTGAACCCTCTCCAGTAGTTCCTCGTCTTTCTTGTACTGAGGAACACAGAACCGGACACAGTACTCCATTTTCACATGAAACACAACAATTAATTTATACTTAGAGTACTTAATTAAAGGAAACTTTTTTATATGGAGATATTTCCTAAATTAAACACTGGTAACACTGTTTATGAAGGCCTTTAATTAAAAGCATTTAAATTACTTAAAGGTAAAAAATATTTTAAAATCGCATCAAAACTGTATTTTTCATAGATCATTTGGTTCAATTTTTACTGGCTTCAGAATACCATACTGAGTTTGTGAAAACGATCCTCCTTCTCCAGAAATTTAAAAAAAACAAGGCAAAGTAATATGGACAAATTTTTCTAATACACACAAAGTAAGGTTCCTAAAATGCAGACAATAAAAATGTCCATTTTAGAGCATTATAAAGACAACGATGAAAGAATGAGAACACAGAATAAAATAAAAAAATCCACAATGGTCCTGTCACCTGAGTAGTGTGATAAGTATGAATAATCCCAATAACTCAAGTGGGAACTACTTTTCCTTTTTTTCTAAGTTCGATGCATCAATGCACAAAGTGTAGCAGTAAACAGTTACTGTAAAATACTTATTAATTGTTTGGAATTTCTGTGATTTACAAGGCAAATTTTATTCTCTAGAATATGCCCTATTAAAGTAATTGCTCTTTAAACTGGCTTGAAATATGTCAGTATTAATGGCCACAGACTTTTACTAAAGACTAATCTTTTAACACTTAAAAATTGGTTGGCTCTCATAAGGCAATGTGCAATTATGTGTCTATTTCTGAATAAGCAGTAATTTAAGAACTCGTTTGCTAACTAAGCATTAAAATGGAAAAACAAAGAAAATGCTAGTCTAACATATAGTCAGTGTTCAACAGGCTACCTTGAATTTAGTGAGTATGTTTTTTATTTAAACAGCTCTAGAAGCTGAAGGACCAAACTGAAGTTATATGAGGAGAAGAGAGGTCTTTTTAAATAACGTATGCTTATTAACAAGTCTTTGTGTTTGTTTTTGCATTAGCTGCACACATTGGTGTAACTCAGCTGGTCCAAGTACAGACTTGTCCTCACACACTCACAAAAATGTATATAAACTTTCCTATAGACCTTCAAAATTTGCAGGCAGTCTGTCTTTTAAAGACAGAGAAAGCTTAATAGGTAAGAAGTTAACATCTGTTTTTCCTGGCTTTTCCTACCACATATTCTCTGTTTCCCTAATTTTTAATTTTTTACTCTAATTTATGGCTACCCGAGTCTAGTGCATGGATATGACATACCATCTATGTTAGCTTCACCATCCGTGAAAAGAGAACTTAAAAATCCCCAAAGCACATACTGAAGTTTCAAAGCTGCTCCAATAAACTGGACTGAGAAAAGTTTACTCTTATCAGAGATAAGGATTCTACATCTGATATTGCAATTCTGCTAGTTCTGTGCAAGTCTTTTTGGTGGTGAGCATTTTATGGTGCACCTCCCCCTATTTCTTAGATACAAGTTATGCTCTCCAGAGCTGATTGTGTAAAATCACAACACTCCTAGTAAAATCAAAGGCCACTTGCTCAAGGGCTTGAAGCATCAGGCTCTACATGAAACATCTTCCTGCAGATTTTTCCCATGGGCTCTCTGGGCCACAAATTGTAGCTGTGGGATGCTTTTCCTTGGGGAACAGCAATGCAGGTAGCTTTTTGCTTTCCTGGGAATGTTCACCATGTCCCTGGTTTTGCTGAACGTAAACCCATGAAAGTTAAGAGAGCCTGAGGAATTCTGCACTATAGAGAGTTCAGCTACTTGCAAATGTCTATCCAGAAATAGAGCAACATCTTCCAATTTCCACTTTCAAGACACATTTCAGGCAACTGTCATTTCTATGCCTGGGTATGACGTTTCTATGCTTGGGTTTCTATGGTGTAGAAAAAAAATCTAAAAAATGTATTATGTGATCATCAGTGATCTTTAGAGCTGCTTTTAGGAAGAGTTCATCTTTATAGAAATTAAAATAGGGTATAGCATTGATGGAAAATGGGAAATCGAATGCACTTTTCATATTTGGGAATGAGTTTGTGTACATGAATGATGTACATCCCATTTTCCAACATAGTCTCACTTCCTGCAATTGGGGTAAGGAAATCAAAGGTCTCACCTTTTTCTTCCGTTGGTCTCATCATTTCAGGTACTCTCAAGACCTTTTCTGATTTCTTTCAGGGACTAAAATCACACTCTGGCACAGGTACCAGAGAGAGCTGTGAGCACTCAAAATGCTCCCTGGTTGCTTGGAGGGGGCATCACATCCCTCAGCACAACCCAGGTGCTCTATGGTTTGCCTGCAAAAGTATGCTATACCAATGAATTTCCATGACTAACCATGATTTTTATGGAGATTTTCAGGACTAGATTTTCTTCTAGATGCCACAAACAGCATATTTGGAGTTTCAAGGCTCAATTACTACTTGCAAACACCATTGTTGTACCTAAAGAACAGAGAATTAAGAAGAAACCTTGAAACTAGACCAAAACCTTTGCTACTGCTTCCAACTATACTACCTTGCCTCAGAAAACCTTATCTAAATATGCAGACCTTGTCTAAGCTTAAGTTAGTATTTTAGGTAACAAGAAATTCCCTCACACTTTCTCCTGCATGTCATCATACATTTGCCTCTTTTTCAGCTACTGAGAAATATGCAGTCATTATTTGCTTTGGATAAGATACCTTCTCATTGTGCATTTCTCTTTGTGTGTGCTGCCCTGTTATTAAGGTAATTTGAAACAGCCACGTGCAAAGTAATAGGGGAAATATCTCTCAGTCATGTCTTCATCCTGTGGGCTCAGTTGTGTTCACGTTATTCAGACTGACTATTATGTAATTACAGAAATGTTCTTCAAATGAAATTCAGTACTTTTTCTTAAAACAGACAGGTTACTAAAAGAAAAACTTTTAACTACAGTATTGGCTCTCACATATAAATACTTAAAGGAAGGAGCAAAAAAAAAAACAATTCTAAATTAGATTTTTTGTATTTAGCCAAAGTAAAACACAGTAGAGCAGCAAAGGGAAAGCTAATGTAAAACCTGCTGAACAACCCCTGTAAAAGCATCATTCGATGAGCTTTTTGAGAAAAAACATTCTGGAAAAATATTATGTGCCCCCCAGCTCCCACCCCTCCAAAAATAAACCCCCCAAAGTCCCTCCCACCCCCCCCAAAAAAAGAAAACGAAAAACAAGAAGAGAAGAGAGGCTATTATTTTCTAAGGAAGAAGGGCTAACATCTTCTGTCTCCACAGCCACAATACAGATTACCTATTTACACAGTAAGGTGTGAGGGCCACACAAGGAAGGAAGTCTTCAGCCACTGAAGATCATTAGCAGCAGCCAGGGAGGCCACTGTCAGTCGCTTTGGACTAGTTTCTCTGGATACTCACACAAAGCATGGAAAATTATCAGCACCACTGGGCCTCTGCCCAGGTCATCCTACAGCTGAACACATGAAACGTTATGCCCTGAGAATGAATGCCCTGGAAGAAGCCCAGGGGTGATTTGAGCCCTAGCACACATTAATCACCCTGAATGTGGTCTCATGCTGGGATTCACAGCCAAGGCAGCCAGCAAGGTTGACTCCTCTGAGAAGGGGAGGCATCAGAATAATATTAGAAGCATCAAATGTCCTCCCTTTCCCTGGTATGGAAAGCTCATCTAGGAGGTGTCAGGATAAAACATGAGAGCTGCAGTTGTACTTAGAGACATGAAGGAGTGATTCACTGTTTCATGGCACACGTGGAGGAGGAGGCTGCAATAAAAACTTTTACAAGGTGAGATCTAAACTCTGAACACAGCAGCACAAGATTACAAAGCCTTTTTGTCTTTTCTAAGGAAAAAAAATGCCAACCAACAACTGAGAGAGCTGAGTGTGTTGTAATTAAACTGTAAATTTCTTGAAATGAAAGCTCAAACCATGCTCCTGACACACCTGCTTTATGAAAGTTACTCACATGCATTTTTGTTGATCTGTACTCTTTAAGAAGGAATCCAAAAGACATCAACAGGAAAAGTATGCTGCAAACTGCTCCCCATGAATAACCACCTTTTAATTATTAAGGAAGTTAACAAACAAGATGGAATCAAGCAAACATAGCAGCATTTCCTTCATATCTCCTGGAAGAAAAAAAACCCAATAACTAAACCCTTGGCAAATACACAGTTCTGAGAAAGAAAAATTATTTAGATTTTATAAATAATAAAGTATAAGTGTGGTGGTATACTAATTTTAAACAAATATATGGTAATTAGCTTTATTTTTTTAAGGTTCTGATAATGGTAAGACTTCCAGTAGGATTACTCAAAATGTAATGGGTAAAGGTAGAAATACATCTGCCTGACAAGACTTGATGAGCCAATAATAACATTAATATTTCACATAAACATTCTATTCATTCAGCATTTCAGTCATTTAATGACAGCTAAAAATCATAGGAAATCATCACAAAATGACAAATTACACAATTAGAGTACTAAATTTTCCCAGAAAAACAGGAGAACCAGAGAAGGAAAAACGTATTTTTTTGTGACCTGAACATGCTCTCTTTTCTAGCAACAAATTCAGGACTATTTCTAACTTCTGCTGTCCAAGCAATTTCAATGTCAAACAATTCTGTCTTGTCCAAATCTAACAAAAATTTAGCATGAAGCCAGACCTAGCTGCCACTTAAAACCCCAAAGCTAAAATGTGCTGAGACACCACTTTGACTTTAGTATAAGCAGGAATGTCTCATTGATGAGAGAATAGTGCTTTTAGAACTAGTGAGGGGTAGAACTGAATCATACCATTCTGTGCTTCATTGGGCTGCAGAATAACTTAGAGTGCTCTACAGTGCTCATACAGTTAAAACAGTAACAACAATAAACCCAACGAAAACCCAAAAACAACCCCTCTCCCCCCAAAAAAAGAAGAAAAAAAGCAGCAGCTCATATTCAACACTTATTGCAAGATATGTATGATATTATGATAATACATATGATATTACTTGTTGTAAGATATGTTCTTCAAGATATGTATATTATCTAGTATTGGCGTGAATGACATCTCACTCAGAAAAAAAGGAATATCTTCTTTTACATGAGATGCTCCTCCATCTGCTTTCCCTGCTCAAATAGCCTTCCAAGATTTTGGCTACAAACAATTATGTCAACTTTTTCCAGTAATCTCATAGAGATTTAGAAATATCATTCCATATGTAAGTGCTGAAACAAAGTCTCTGAAAAATTCACAGACACTGCACACCTTACTCATTGTGGACATTAAGAAGAGTCTTGTTCCTATGCTCTTTTCCCAAGCTTTCATTATTGGTCTCTGACAGTGACAGGGTGTTTAGCAAGATGAAATTCTGGTTTGAGTCAGCATGGCAGTTCCTATTAATAGTTAAAACACTGTTGAAATTTCAGTATTTGCATACTTGCTACTCTCAAGTTTTTCTTGCAATCCTCTGTGATGGGACATTTCTCTAATCCTTCTCACTCCATCTCTAGACCAGCTGGAGTCTTAACCTGATACATCCCTGGTTGATGTTGCTTTAGCAGATATATATAAACTGACTTTCACACAAAGCTTTTGCTGACTATTTTAGTTCATCTCTCTGTATTTTCCCTCTGGGTAGGAAAGCCCTGTCACTTATGTCTGTCATTCTGCTGTCTTCGTTCAAGCAGGTTTCCAGAAGAATGTTCTGGAAGCCAAATTACTTTCTTTGACTGCAGTAAGTCTTGCTCCTACCTCCCAGCAGAAAACAAACTCTTTCTTGGCTCTTTCTGTTTCCTTCCTGTTTCCACTTAGCTTTTTTAACATTCTAAACTTTTCAAGCTGTCACTTGCCGTGTTGCCAGGACCAAGAAGAGATGGCAGGACAAACAAAAGAAACCTGGCTGATGAGTAAATATTTATGAGTTCCAGCTAAACTCCCATAGAAAGAAAAAGCTGCTTTGGGTGATTTAGGACTGTCTTAAAGTCCAAAACCTGTTCCCAGCAACTAAAAAATCCCAGACATAGTTTTCATCCCACTTCCAAACAGGAATTAAGCACTCCTGAACAACAACAAGGAATGGAGCGCAAGGAAAGACTGAGATAGGAATTTTAACAAAATTGAGACAATTCAAACAGAGACAGAAGTGGTATGGATGACATGATTGATATCCTGACAGAAGGGAACAAACCATTCTAAAATTACTTAATTCTTTTAAAAATAGAACCAGGACAGAATTGCACTGAAACATTTTCAGACTTCAAAGCCTCTCTTTGGGTGTGATTACCCTTCACTAACTTTATGGATTTTTGTCCCTGAAGACCTTTAAAGGCCAGAGCACTGTCTTCAAGTATATGTCTGAACTCAAAATGACAAAGAGTTTCAGAAAAGGCTCTTGGCCTCAAGAAGTCTGCAGCTGGAGTTTGGCAGCCATCAGACCATAACACATGCTAGATCTGTTGAAGAAAGTTTTCAAATGAATAATGTAATAATGGTAGTTTGTAAAAAAAGGCAAAGCTAACACAATACTGATCATTTGACCCGTACATGATGACAGTATTATGTACTTTAATTTTATGAGCAGTACAAATACTATTACATATTTTAAAACATGCTAAAAAATAAAATTACACTGCGATGGTGACAGTTTATTGTTTGCAGGTGCACAGTACTGGAGGGCCTGGCTCTCCAAATTAACAAGTGCCAGCACAGGCAGATACAGACAGCTGTCAGTCATTTTGCCTAAAGTACATAAATACCCCTGAGATGATGCAACTAATACAATACAACAACCAGAACTGAAAAGCATAGGTGTACTCCAGAGAGTAGATGCACAGAAATACAAAGCTCTAGGAAAAATCTTTTACAATTTTTTTTTGGTCTACCCTTGAGAAAATGTAGCCACAGGAAATGCAACTGCTCTGCCTGTATTATCCATATTCCTATGCAAGGTTACAGTCAGAAATTACTAGGCAAGTGCAGGTATGGGCTAGGTTTTCACAGCCTTGAAAGGTGTGATAGTCTCATAGCTGACAGGAGTATTTCCATGAAGCATGAGGAAGACATGCTGGTCTCCACAATTCACTAATGTGAACTCTACCCTTGCAACAGTATCTCCTGTGAGCAACAGAATTAATGATGCCTGTCTTCTCACAGATTTATAATATTTAATATCCTTCACCATCTCAGCTGTTTGATTCCTCCCTCCTCCAAAGATTCCTGTTCTTCTCACGTTCAAAATAGTGGCTGTCCAGGCAAGGACAATCTCTGCTAGAGCCAGGGGAGAGCATCAGTCTGTGCCATCCGACTGAGCAACTCCTGTTAAACAGAAGGGACAACAGCCAACTTGTACTTACCATTCCCTCTGTGGGGGCAGTAATTTCAGTTCCTCTTCCTTCCCTGGCCACTGATTTTCAGACTTGAAGAAAATTAATTAACTGTCAGACTGTAATTTGAAATTGTCTAGCAAGTTCAAAAGCCCCCAGGGAGAAGGAGGGCACAGAAAAAAGAGTGTGATTGCCTAAGCCTTGTTTCCTTAGGAAACCAGCCTAAACACACATTCAAATAAGAAACACCAACTATAGGCTTCCTCTAGTCTGGTCCCTTAATCAGCAAATGAACACTTGCATGGAAACAGAAGAGAGTATAAAGAAGTTAATTTCCAAGGAAGGTTATCCCCTTGAGACACCTCTACTGTTCTTGGCCTCCTTGACTAACAGGAGCATCAATACATGCTACAAACAGGTCTTGCTTAGAGCATATTTAAAATTAGACAACTCTAAACACACTCAAAAGAGCTGGAAGGCTAACTGGCAGATCTGGGTGAGAAATCATTGTCTTGTTACTAATAAACTTTCTACAATGCTAAAACTTTTCCACTTTACACCTGTATGAAGACAAGCCTTTTGAAGTTGAGAGAGGGAAGGCAAACCAAAACAGCATCCCCTGGGCAGATCCCAGAACCACCTGTTGCTCAACACGTAGAGAGTCTGTACCCATCTCTTAAATCCCTGGCTCACTGAGAACACATCTGGGATTTGAAGCCTAGACTTTCAGATGTGTTGTTTAAACACCCTAGGGATTATTCTCAGGTTGCACTTATGCATCTTTTTTGTTGGAATTAGGACATCTTTGTATAAATATTTTCCAATTTTTGGACCAAAGAGCATGCAGCTCTACAGCCCATAGACCAGATGTTTCAGGTGGCATGTGGGAGGCCAGGATCAAGTAATTGCCTGCAAAATTATTTCTATAGAATAAATCTGTGAATAGACCTGTAAATATCCATTTTAGAATGTTCAGTAATATGGCAAAATGTACTGTTGTAATGTGAGATTGAATATGTGGATCAATGGTCTATAAAAACTGGTACTGGTAAGGCAATAAGACTTGAACCTGTTTTGTTGATTGCCGCCAGAATTTGCATGTTCCTACAAATGTTTGATTGAAACAAACCAACTTTTCTTCCTGTGATAACATATTTTATCAGAAAAATTCTGAACTCATCTAGTAATTTGAAACTGTAATAAAAACCAATGCCTTCTCACCCCAGGGAATGAGAGCAACACTTCTCCAGCATTCCCATGCTCTCTATGGTACTGTTAGAGGAAAAGTCCAAGAGGTAATTTGATTCCTCCAGGCCTGAATGCTGTTCTAGTAGCAGATCACTCTGCTGGCTCCAAATTTAAATTACTATTTAAATAAATTAGAGACATTTTAAATAAACATTAGAAGTTAAAGATTAATCACATCAGTTTATCAGGTAATGAACAAGAGTGTGTGCAATTTTTGCTCTAACAGGAATGCACCCAACAGATTATTTACCTTTACTACACACAGAAACCAGAAACAGATTTGCCATCAAACACCCTCCCTGAACCAACCAAAGTAATGATCTTCTTTCACTAACATGAAATGAAGAGAGAAGGGATGATTCAAACGGGGCCAGGGAAAGGGTAATTATTAAAGTTCTTGTATAAACACATGTTTTTTACACTGAACATTTTAAATTTCATGGCTTTTTCTCCCATAAATTTCTACCTGTAAACCTCTCATTTCCACCACAGCCATGCTTTAATTCAGAATGGAAGACACCAAAATTACATAAATCTTCAATACAAAGTAACATTTTGTGTGCAAAGTAAGAGCTGTCATGAAAAAGGTAATGAAGAAGAATAGCTCATACAGAGGGCTCTAATGCTATCCAGCTGCTGCTATATGGCACTCACTGATAAGACTTTGTTTTAACTTTACAATAGAGAAAGTTTGGGAAAGGTTAAAAATCAAAATACAGGAAGTAAAACTCTTTATACTTCATCTGTTACATTTCCTCTTAAGTAGCATTAATTTTCTTACATAATTTAGTTTTCCACAAAGAACATGTATTTGTGCCTTTTGTTGTTTTTTGGTTTTCTGGTGGTTTTTTTCTTCTTTTTTTTTTTTTTTTAATTAAAAAGAGAAGAAGCGTTTCAAGTGGTGCTTTTTAGGTACATGTTTTTAGGCAGCAATCCTATTTTTCTTGGGAGCTCAAAAGGAAAGGACTGTGGAAGAATGGAGTAGCACAAAAACTATCATAGTTTTGGGATATTCTCATTGTAACAACATTGTGGTACTGCTACCATCCTGTATCTTCCATTAAAATTAAAAAAATTAATTCTAAATTAAAAAATGCCAGGAATGTGTAAATAAACTGCTATTATTATGCTTCTTTCTTTTTGCTGTTTAGGCAACAACCACTTGCAACATCTTGCTGGCAGACATTTCACCAATAACTGCATTGATGACTATATTCATAAACCAAATTTTTCCACAGGATCATAGAAATAATTTTTAAAACTACATATGACAAATAAGCACAGATGTTAAACACAGATAAGAAGGATAAACCCGGATATTCAGTTTTACAGAGGAAATACTTTCAAGTTAAGGTGCAAATGCAGTAATTTGCCGCCCGGCCACAAAAAACTAGGATGACCTTTACTAGAATAAGTCTAGAAAGAAAAGTGAAACTGACTAAACTATTTTTGTTTCCTAGAGGGGAAAACCATAAAAAACTGCAAAAAATGCCCCTAGAGAGAACTTGCAGTGTTAGTATTTCAGTGGCTATATCATGAATACTTGGCACTTTTAAATATGTCTAAAATTAATCATCTCTGCAAACTGCTTACCCTATGTAGCAACAATAAATCCCTTCCCTCTATTTATTTTAAAATAATTAATGCTCCTATAAGAGAGGCCAGAAGAGGCAGATACTTATCCTATGTCAAAAATGACACAAGCTGACAGCAATTGCCAGAGAGCAATGAGAAGCTCAATTCTTCCATTGCAGTGCATATGAAGTATGCTATTAATATTAAATATGTAGACTGAAGGAGAACAAAGCCTCTAGGAGCAGAGCAAACTACACTCCAAGAAGGTTAGCATGCAATCCCCTTCACACAGCACAACCATTTACTGGTAAGCCAATCTAACCTGTTGATACTATCCTTTAAAGCACTTTAATTAACCATGGTGACACTAAAGACGGATTTCCAAATACTCAAGCCGACATCAGTAATTTCTGAATCAGGCACTACTAGCATCTCCCTGGGGAGGAGTGGGAAAAATGTTGTTGTAAAGACTCTTAATGGCAAAGCTCTGCTAGCAATTACATCAAGAGACAATGAACATTTGGCAAAAAAAGCCATGGCAGCTTTTTTGGGGCAGCCTAATGATGTAGGAGCCAAAGAGTTAAAGCAAAGCTGCAAAGTCCTGCAGAGCACTGAAACCTTCCTGTTGGGAGTTCCTTTCAGAAGGACTGGGAAAGGAACAGTATTAATAGCTATTGCTGGGCTGCACTTTCCCACAGGTCTGGACAGGATCTCCACAGCAGCTTTTGCCTTTCTGAAAGGAAGACCTGAAACGACTGCAGACATTGGAAACCCCTGGGCCTCACAAGGAGGAAACAGGAGGACCTGAAAGACAAACCAAGGGCTGTGCTAGGCATTATGACTGCCCACAGCTGAATGGCCACAGAGGAGAAAAAGGCAAGGGGAGGGGGTGAGCGGAGAGGGAAACAGTGAGGAAGAAGAGGAGAAGGCAGCAAGTGAGCAACAGCAGTGCTGGTGTCAATGACAGGTAGCTATAACTTGGAGACCACTCAAACAAACCCACTTGTCCCCTGAGGAACCAGGAGAAACTTTCTGTCCCAGCAGGAAGCTTGCTGGTACAGGAAAGTATTAAAAGATCCAAGAATCCTCAAATCAAACAAAATTCCCCTAAACAAATAAATAAAATTGCTTAAATTTGTTACACATCACATCACCTCATTTTGCATAGCTGAGTCAAGGCTGCTGCTCTCAAACAGTCTTAGCTCTGTAAGGAAGCAAATGCAAACTGTGTCCTTTTTATTACTGCAGGTAGGAGGATTCTGACAAAAAATATAGAGACCTGCAAGTACAGAGACATTGACTTAAATTTCTTCATGGTGACAGTTTCTTTGTCTTCGCTGCCACTTACATGCTTACCACTCCAGGCAATTTAATCCAAGTTGGAGCTGCAGACCTGCAATGTAGCACAAGTTGCCAGGAAAAACTGCACTGTCAAACACCAACATATCCTACCCAGTTACAAGCAGCAGTCAAGCTTTCAAGTCCCACCCCTGTCTCTACCATTGCTGTCACCTTGGGTATGAAAAGCTATACTTAATACTGGTAGAAAGAGTCGGGAACATTTTCCGCAGTAGATACAGATACCTTTGGTTAACTTTTTATTTATGACAATTACTTATGATTACATTAATTTGGCCCAGTTTGCACTCTTCCTCTCAGACCTGAAGATCATTAAGTCCTATTATCATACCTGTGAAAAATTATGCATCTTGTAGCTAAATATACCATTCTCGGCATGATTACAAGAAACCCTTGGTGATGGCAAAATTCCAAATAAACTGGAGTCAAAGCGAGAGCAGGCAGTATCAGAGAATTTTCTTTCGTGAGCTTCTCAAAATAATGAGACCACTTGATTAAAGATTTTTAAAGCTCTGTTCCAGTATTAAATAGCCTCCCACATCTGCTGTCAAATCTTGCCAATGAATCTTTTCTCTAGCCAGAGCTTGTGCTAAGCACCTCCTTCTGCACCTCCTTCTGCTGAGAAACATAAAAACTACTGAGTCCTGATAAGAAGAAATTGGTGTCTAGGTCAGGCGATCACCTGAAACACAAGGTAAGAGATTTTGCAAGTAATAAATCAGATCTGTGCATCCCTTTCCGGTATGCAAAACCATGTTAATTATCAACCACGGTTTCAAGTGTATCTTAAAAATTTTGGCTAAAATGTTCCATAAAAATAAGACCTTAGAAGACCACCAAGGAGGGCTTAATCAAGACAGGATTATTCAGTGGTAGAAACCATCTTGGGAAGGGGAGCAGGGAATGAAAGGAGTTTGTTACAATCATTAAATGCAGACATATTTGTCCATGTTGATTTCTAAATGTAAAACAACTCAGAAAAATACAAACCCACATTTCTATTACTATTTTAAATATTTCTTACATTCAGCTTCAGGGAAGAGTTGTACATTGTATCACGATTACCTTCACTTTTAAGATTTGAGCAGCATAGCCTAAAGATATTTATTTTAAACAGCAAAATTCTGAGTGAAATAAAATGAAGTCACTGTAGTGATTGGGGGGACTTCTTTTTCTCTTTAATGTACAGAAGATACAGTCTTGCTTGGTACTGTGATGTCTATGAGTAAGCAATCATTCTACCCATTACTATTATGTTAACAACTGTAAACCACCTACAATTACTAGCATGATCCCTAACCTCTGAGAGGTGGTAATCCAGTATTGGTTGTTAGCTGTCAAATTTATTTCCCTTTGGTGAAATATACCCTGGATTTAATTACCAGTCATTCTTGATACTTTATGGAGTTGAGCTCAAGTACTGTGGCTCTGACATTTAACCCATGACCCTTAAATATTTACCAGCTTTACTGGTTGTGTACAATTATCCCTTCAAGTATATCTCAGATCCATCATTCTGCCCTTGACTTACTACTCCAGTCACTCTAAATCAGATACATCTTCTTCCTTCCAATGAAAGGGGAATGCATAGTTTCCACTCTAAGACATGAAAAATTAAAAGATACATCTGTAAGTTGTTGTGTGGTGTGGCCAGCATCTGCTAACTCCACTTTTACTGTTTTAGAGGATGCCTTGCATCAGAGGGACAATAAACTTCGCCCAGTGCACTGTTTATTAACAGAAGCATCAAACAAGATTTCTGTTACTGATTATGAGCTCAGTGTTCCTCTCTGGTAACAGGAGTGGAGTGCAGGGTGAAAAACAACGATTCTCTGACATGCTTAAGTGATGACACTGAGCCCACACACGCTTTTCCATGAGGTCATGCTCCCATGGGTGAGAAGATGACAGTACCAGGGAGTAGCCTACTTCAAACAACACAAATAACTTCTCAGAGTTAATGCTTCTCCAAGTTGTAAAAAACTGCAGATGCTCTGCTTCTCAAGAAGAAGCAGCTGATGTCCCTAGAAAAGCCATCAATGCAGGAGGGAAAGGGTAACATGCATCCTCCCAGAGGCAAAATCCACCTGCAAGGCTTCCAGGTCTGGAAGCAGGGTTTGAAGCAGATACCCAGTGCCTTTCCAGGGCCACTGAAGCTTCTCAGTTCTGTGCAGAGCTAGAGAGAGAATTCAGATGAATAAAATCTTGTGCAATGGCCTGGGCAAGTTTTGCCTCCCTCAAAAGGCTATTGAGAGTTAGTACAAGATGATTTTAGCGGATAGGGATAGCAGGTTACTAGATAATCTAAAAGCTTCCTTTGTTAGCAGCCAGCCTAGTTTAAGATACACAAACTTTCCACTGCCAGTGTTGCTATAGACTAATATAAATGTAAAGAATCTGGCAAAAAGCACAGAAAAACACCAGTCAGCTATAAACAGTCCTTTTTAAAGTGCAACATGTGACAGTGTTTGCATATGTACATCTACATACTCAGCTTCTCAAGCAGAATCTGAGCCTGAAAATATTTACAATTACCCTTGATTTCACTCAGCATGAGTTGTCATCTCCAGGGGAATGCTCCCATGGCACAGCATTAAGCCTATACGCAAGTCTCTGTAGTGGCAGAGCCACTGACACACATAAGGGGATTTATAAGTAGTGTTCAGCTTGGAATATTCCTCCGACACAGTTAATCAGCAACCTGGCTCACAACTGTGTAACCCAACCTCACTGCTTCCTCTCCAAAATCCAAGTCACTGCACAAAACACATATTAAGAAGTTTTCCAGTTAATTATTTATTTGCGTGTAGTTATCTTACTTCCAGAAGTGTTTAATTTACAAGTAATTTGCACTCTATACAATGTATTGTAAGCAAGCATGATAGTCTGGCTGCCTTTAAAAGTTGCATATTCCTTCTATGCATTACCTCCAGAAAAACAGCATTCTAAAATAATTTTTCTCTTATAAATAAATATATAAAGCTTACTTCTAACAGGTAAATGAAATGCCTCATGACCCTCAAACAGGCATACATACATACTTACTTCACATGCAAAGGAAAACAAAAATGATTATTCTACAACACTGCAATGGTCCAGAGAATTCAAACTCAGATATTCTCTGTTGAGAATGACTATTCATCCCCTCCTTCAGCTATTTCTAAAAACCACAATAACGTTTAAAAACTGTAGAGCAAGATGGCTCTTACCCTACTGAATTAGTATAATTTCCCTTCTTAATATATGGCTTCAAGGAATTCCATTGTATTTGAAAATGTGGTTTTAAGTTGCAGAAGAGAAATATTAGGACTCTTATCAGACGTGCCTTGTGTATGTACTTTTTCAGAAGTAATTTAAATAATTGTTCAGGAATCTGTTCTTGCAATAATTTGAGAAGTAGGAAACGACATGCTGGTATCATGAACACAGCTATGAAACTGCAAATATTTATAGGCTCAAGTCTTTCAGTTGAATCAGACTTCCTGCAAATGCTAATGTAAGCCTCACTTCCAGAGCAAAAAGTCATAGGATGGAGACTCAGACAAAGGCATGAAAATGCTAGGGAAAAAATAGTGTATTTTATTTTCCCAAGCAATTCCTTTAATTCATCTCAATGGTAGTTGGTCCAATGAGATCAGCAGAAAAAAACCCAGATCCTTCCAGAGTAGTACAGACTCAAGGAAATCTGTCCACTCTCTCTGCTATCTACAAAGTAAGTTCCCTGTAAGACAAGGTCATTGTAACTGTCATTGAACTGTGCACTCCACAACTTCAGAAACTTTGGGCTCAATTCACACCATTATCATTACATGAGCATTCACCATATGAATTACACTTCAGATCTCTTGGAAAAACTAAAGTAAAAAAACCCAAACAACAAACCCCACATTTATTTCTTCTAGACTTCTCTGATTTTAACCAAAAATACAGCCTTCTCTTAAATGAAAAAAAAAAAAAAAAAAAAAAAAAAAAAACAAAAAATAAACAAAAAACCCACAAAACCAAAAAAAACCACTCAATTTGTACAGTGTGTGTCAATCCAATGAATTTTTATAAGCATGAGTTATAAAGCATTTAACAATGACTAAAAAAAGAGAGAAAAGGCAATTCAATCCTTATTACCAGCATCTAAATTTATTAGTGGGAAATTATATCTATAAGATTATTAACTGTGCCAGAGAGGAGAAGTAAGAAGTATACCTAAGTATATATATCACACTTTTATCACACTGAGCAAGTTAAAAACCAAGAAGATGACTAATGAATCTGTACTGGTATAGAACTGTCTAAAGACACAGCACTATGAGAAGCTGAATCTTAAAATATCTGGCATGTGCAATATATCTAATTTTAAGAAAGAAGTCACATCCAATTTACATAATGATCACAGAATTACAGAATAATTGAGACTGTAATGGCCCTCTGGACCCATTTAATCCCAACTGATCTAGTCATATTTTCTATACAGGCATTTTCACTACATCCTCCTTGCTTCTGGTTTATTTGCATTCTCTTGAAACCACTCACTATGTGAATCCTCTGCCTGGCATTTCACACTTTGCAGGATAATTCACAATGTGCTTATGTCTTTCTGGAAGCCCAAGAGATACCTCAATTGCAAGAACACAGCCTCTGACAATGTACGCTGTTTTTTCTGCAGTTTATTAATTCTGTATACAAATTTATTTATGGATATTCAAAAACATGTTCCAATGTTTCCTCCCTGGTCCCCTCTCCCCCCACCCAATGTCGACACAATCTAATTTATTATAGTAGAAGAATGAATTACTGGCAACAATTTTATGCAAGGATAGCCCCCAGAATACACCACCTTCCTTTGCCAAGATTGTAGGGACTCTCAACATGCTACAGCACAGACATTTCAGAGGTAACATAGATGTTCAGTCAATAATCTCCATCTCCAGTATTCTTCTGAATCAGACTTGGAGAGCAATTTGATAACTTACAAAGTATTTGCAGTGCCTAATTGACCCACTGCTGAAAGTACACACAAAAAGCAGGACCCTTTATCAAAGCCAGCAGAAATTGCTATCAAGTTTGGTTATATGCTTTGGTTCCCTTACCCTTGCCTAAAAGACAGATAAAATACACTGATTCTGCAAAATGTTTTGCATTTCTACAGTAAGAGAGTGCATTAATAGATAGAACAAAAGTAATTCTCCAGGATATGACGGAAAGGTTTATAGAGTTAAAATATAAAGTCCATAAATTCCTGATGTTCCATGATGTCCCTAAGTCCCCATAATCTATAGCTCTGTGTTCAAACTTTAATTCTAGAAATGTAAATCATATCATGTTTTCCCCTTTACAGCTGGAAAAAATTCTTGACTGAGAGCAAAAAGTAATTATAGCATGGCTTGAGTCTGGATAGTACAAAGAGCAATAGCTTTGCAACTGAACAGTGTATGTGTTAATTTCAGTGCTATATTAATTAATCCTTCTGACATCTAAATGAATTACTGCATGGTGATCAAAAGCATGAAAGAGAGCATGGGGTCTCCAACAGAGATAACACTTTGAATAGCATTTTATTCTAATGTTAAGGAGATTGGCAACTGAGAAGATCTTGCCTCTTACTTATCTCAAAGATGAGGCCAGCTCTGAAGCAGTCATGACCTACAACAGACCTACACAGCGTCTAGAGTGACAAAGAGATGCCAAGAGAAACACACAGATCTACTCGCCTTGATTAAGAATAAGAGCATTAAAGGCAAACTGAGGTCTGCAAACCTGGTGTAAACATGCAGTCATGTTGCAAAAACTACAGAACTAACTTGGAGACAGAAGCAACCTCTCATTCTGGGGTTACAAAAACCAATGCAGTTGGAAGCACACCTAATCCTTCTCCACCTCCAGTCTCACCTGATCCATAAGGAAAAGTACTATCCTATCTTTTGTAGGTACATCTGAATCCCTCAGCTATTGCCTATGTCTCTAAATTGGTTCATCAATTCCAAAACACTGTTTGTTTTTTACTGATCGCTTGAGCCACAAAATCAGAGCAGAAGCTGTCCTCCACTGTGTGTCTTTTGTCTTTCCTTCTTCTTTTAACAGGGTCATTGTAGGATACTCAGATAATCTCTGGAATGGTTTAAACAAGACTTTAATCAGGGTAGTCTTATGGAAGAAAAACTTATAAAAAATGAAGCAACAGAACAGGCAGGATTATTTGAGAAACTTGTCAATGTAGATATAAGGAGCAGAGAAACCATGAGCAAGGAAACTGCCTATTTGTCTTCAACCAAACTAATCCAGTTTGTTCTATGACAACTTTCAGTGCAACCTATGCTGCCATAGGATCCTGCAGAGAAAGCATAGATATTAAAACAATTTCAGCCCTGCATTGATTAGCATTGATTGAGAAACAAAGACAGGGAGAAAGTGTACACAGCTGCTAAAGAGCTCAGACTGTCCTGTGATCATCATCAGTACTGATACTGTATATTAGCCAACAAAGCTGACTCAAAGGATGCCTTGGGTTGGAAGGGACCTTAAAGACATTGTAGTTCCAAAAAATGTCTTTCTCCCTTTCCCTTTTTCCAAAGTTGTTTGATGTATGAAAACTAAAAAAGGTCTGGGAGCACCATCTCCAACTGTATCTTCTCTAAAGAGGGGTTTTACAAACTTGCACTGGCATCTGGAACACCTAAGTACAGCTTGGAAGAGGTTATGCAGAGTACAGGTGTGGAGTTCAACATTGCATACTAAATGCAATACATTACAACATCATTTGGCTTTTTAACATGAAGGTATTGCTGCCATCTTGATGTTTCCATCCTATTCTGTTCTCCATGTGCTGCAGATGACTCCAGAGTTTCAGACACCAGATAGCTGTCCTACCCATTCTGTGATTCTCCCAAAACAATGCCAGTCAACACTCACAAGTACAGCACAGAAGAATAGTTTTTGTAATTGATGCTGCAGTTACATACTGATTATTCTATAATCCATTAAAAAATCTGTTGTCACCAAAACATCATAAGGAAATACCCAAAGAATTCTTGCATCTTCCAGCATATCCTTATCTGCCAAACAGAACAGTAATTATTTTCCGGTCTTATTGAATTCAGTTTTCTAAATGACCATTAAAATGGTGGCTCAGATGCCACAGAATCTGCCTGAAATGACAGATTATTACAAGGTCCCTAAGCTCATCGTGAACTTCCTGATATTTTATAAACTAGGCTGCCTTCACATATTGTGACACATGAATGATTGCAAAACTCCTTGCAACAAAGAACTTTTCAAGGCCTTTTGTCTTTAGTACTAGAAGTGCTTAGAGGGACACAGAGTTCTCTGAAAAATATGAGGTTTCGTTTTTCACAATGATGGAGGTGAATCTTAAAGAGTTTTTGTTCTTACTGAAAAGCCTTTCAATATAAAGTGGAGCTGACTAGAATCTCCTGTAAGCGATCCGTGGATGAAGACATAACACATAATGCATTTCTTCTTAACCTTTACACCCTCAGCTCCATGCTTGCAAAATCCTTCCAAACTAAATCAGGAGAATGACAGAAAATATGTTTTCATGCATTCTTGATTGTATCATGAATGAAGAATTTCTGTCAAAAATCAGTATGTACAGTTGCAAGGATATTTCTGCATTAAAAGCATTTTCCATTTGAAACAAAGGAGAAATCACTCTCAAGTTGAAAAGTCCTCTCTTTGTGTCATATTATCAGCTAATAATGGCTCAAAATGCTATGACTCACTAAGAAGTTATGCTTTTTCTTTTATAGTACTACCCCCTCATCAAATCTGGATCATAATCTTTTCTGTCTTTAGCATAGATAATAAGATCCTGACATTCTGAAATGCCCCTTTAAAATGCCCCCTGTCACTATAAAAATAAATTTTAAAAAATTAAAACTATACCTATGTGTTAATTGATACATTCATCTTGGTCGGTTTTCAATTAATTTACAATACGGTTCTGTTTATCAGAGTGGGAGCTGAGCCAAGCCCTCTGTGCATCTGATGAGCCTCACAATAACCCCGAATGCACCTGTTAATTTTGCCTCTGGGTAAACAGTTGAAAACTCCTCAGCTATTTCCTCAAGTTGGGTGGAAACAAAGAAACATGAGATTAAAAAAAAAAAAAAAAAGAAAGGGTTAGATTAGGGAATTGGAGATGCATTAATTTAAGAAAGGAACAGGGTCAAACTAGGGGCTAGGAGGCTAATAAGCACAGAGCACACAGCAAGAAAGCTCACAGCAGGGTAAGAGTTCACTTAATTTATTCAAGCGATCTATTCCAGACGCAGTAAATGATACATTATTGGATCCAGACCTGCAACTGCTTTCTAAGACCAACCTCACTTAAGTGTCATTACCCTCCCCTTCAGAAATATTGCTATTACCCAAACCTGTTCACAGTGAGGGCTTTACTCAGCTGGCAATCCACTAACTTTTGTTCTTTATGATGCTCCCCCTAACTCCCCCTCTCTGCTGTGGGAATTAGGCATAACAACCACCATGCTAACCGCAGAACACCCAAGTTGATACAACTCTATGAGATTTTTAGTACTTTATTACAACGAAAACCAATCCTACAGATAGCAGACTATAAACAACAGCAAATGCTATATCAAGCAAGCAGTAAGTGGTTAAGGACTTAGAGGTTTACTAGTGGGTTTCAATCAATCAAAGTCTCCTTCGTACAAATTAGAGAAAGCTGAAAAAGAAATCAGAGAAACACTTATGATGGAAAATTTTAAAGGAACTTCAATTTTATGCCTTTTTCTTTGAACAAAATAAACAAAGGGCAGATGGTTTTACTGTAAAAGACTGGAATTTCCCCCCCCCCGCTGAATTATGATTAATGTGCTTACTAAGCCAGAACAAAAAGGAGCCCTTTTATGATGGCAAACTTTCCAGTAGCTGGCTATTGATATACTTAAGAATATAATTTAATTTGGCGATCAGGTTACACAAGATTTCAGAACATATTAAAACTTTATTGTAGAGACGGAAAGTGTAGGGACTGTGAAGCACATGGAGAGCATAATAAACCTTTGCTTAGCAGGGACTTTCTTCAGTCCTTGGAAACTGGGCAAGGTCACAGGCTCAAGACTACTTTTAACTATCTGTCTTCCCACCCCAAAGACACAAGCCACTCTTCTGGGTATGCTGGCAGGGCATCTAAGACAAAATGCACCACAAGCCCCTGCAGCTCTTGCTCTGTGCTTGGGCACTCTGAAGTTGGACAGGACTTTACAACAAGAAGATCACTCGCCCCTGCTTCATGGAGGGAGAACATGGTGTATAAAGGGCTGCATTTATAGATTACACCCCACGTTTGCCTGCTCTTGCTTCTGTATTGAGTGGCACAGAGGGCAGCTTCAATGAGATTTCACAGGGAGGTGAAGTTCTTGTTACACACCTGCCCTAACTTGCACTTTCCACACGGCGGGGGAAGTAATGTTCTCATGCTGAAGGAGAAGGAAAGGCTAATCTACCACAAAAAGTAGTACCAATCTACCTCCCGCCTCCCCAGGCTAAAACTTAGCCCTTCCTCAGTCTAAGTAACACTTAGCTTGACACCAAACACAGAACAGCTGGAATAGTGGGGAGCTACTAAAGGTTTTGTTTGTTAAAAAGTTAATTGAGTGAAACTCATATATTCAGCCATTTGCTTCCCATGTTTGTTAATTTCCCACACTTAATAGCTTTTGCAAGGTCCTTTGCATTTCTCACAGGGAGCAGTCAGTTCTTTATCTCTGGAAATTAGCACCTCTGGAAAGAAAACAAAAGTAACAGGCAGCTCCACAGAAGCCTTTAGCCTGTTAGAGAGTGTAATGTATCTTTCAGATTTGGTATCTATTTGCAAAACTGATTGCAAGGCATTATAGTGTCAGCCAGTAAGATACTTTATCTGCAGCAGAAGACCAAGGGTGCTTCATAATGCTTTCAAGAAGACGGCCCAGCTCTGGGATTTTAGTCTGTGACACTCCAGAAAAGATAATTCCCAAAGCAGGATTCATATCTATAAAACAGATATGAATAAATCTAGAAACAACTAGCCCTAGGACTTCGCTTTGCACACCTCTAGGAGATAGCATTAGTATTGGGAGTCCTGGTGGCAATTTGCTTTTCCAAGCAGATCCAAATTGATTATATTCAAAGTATTGCCCATTACAAGCTTTTTAAAGGCCTCTGTAAAAGCCACAATAACATTCAGAACTGCCATTTCTAGATTTTTTTTTTTGTTTAATTGTTACTTTTGATCTTTTAGCATTCAGATTTTCAGTAGTTTCCTGGAAATTCAAGGGCTGCAAAACAAAAAGCTGAGATCTTGAAATAATCATTGAGCTCCAGGAGCTGAATCTTAAAGAAAACACTAGATATTGCAAGACTCACATTAAAATCATGAGAACTGGAAACGCTGTGTGAGGCTTTGGTTTCTCTTTACATAAAGTACTTAGAAAAACCAGCACGTAAAAAAAGGTGATTAGATCCACCAGTCAGATTTATAAATGTAAGGGAGCTTAGAATAACCAGAATATATTAGATTGATAAAGAGTATTTACTACATCTGATATATCTGCAATGTTAAAAAAAAAATTAGAATATCATATACATAGACCTAAAACTAAAGCCATTAATTTAAAACTCCCCCAAGTTTGTATGACTCACATAAGGGGAATTTTTAATTTTAAATTATTTTTCCCTTCTGATATCAGTGCCAACTCTCCCCGACCCCTTAACACAATTAGCAGCAGACAATGCCACCACTGTTTCCAGGGCAAGGATATAAGCTAGGAACAAGTAATATAACAAAGCTGTTCGTGGCTCTACAGTGAAAGGTTATGTCAGCATTTTCAGGAGAGAAACCCTGTTCCAGAGGTCAGTAACTCTTCTGGAAAAGCTCACTCCACTCAGAAACCTGTCACAGAGGGTTCCTGCCATAAGATACATTCTTTCATGTGCGTGTATATCTCTCTGTGTGTGTATATATATATATATGTTGTGGGTAGCTACATGGAGACCATAATAATGGTTGCAGGATGCTCTCAGCTTCAAGTGGAGTTCTCTTTCCTCTCTTCTAACATTCAGACATAAATTCAGTGTGAATTGAAAATTTTAAGGTTCAGGTCTAGGACTAGGACAGTTCACATCAATGTGAACCTATTTGATCAAAGAGTTCATACTATATGCCTCTGCTTTTTGCCTCTCATGATCTGGCTTTTTAAAATGCAACATTTATGGAACTTATCAAAATTTGCAAACAGGGCTATGGAGATGAGCCAACACTACATGAAATTCTTGACACTGAAATTCTAGGTTAGTATCTTTATCAATGACCTGGAGGAAGAGATGGGGTGCTCTCTCAGAAAATTTGGAGGTGACACAAACGTGGGGGAAACAGTTGATACTCTTCTTGCCATTCAGAGGTATCTTGACAGGCAGGAGGAGCAGGCCAAGAGGAACCTTGTAAAATGCAAGCAGGCCAGATGCAAATGGAACAGATTAACTGACTCTTGAAATACAGCATGGCTAGGTAGAAGCCCTGCTGAAGCAGACCCCATGTCCTTGTGGCCAGTAGGCTGAACATGAGCCAGCTCTGTGCTCTGCCAGTGGTGGACGCTAACAGCATCCAGGGCCATATCAAAAGTCCTACAGCCAGTAGATCAAAGGAAGCGATAATTCCCCTTTACTTAGCACTTGTTATATTGCATCTGGAATGCTATGTCCAGTTTTGGGTCCAAAAACACAAGAAAAATGTTGAAAAACTGGAGTGAGTCCAATGAAGTACTGCCAAGATGGTCAGCTGGAGCAGGGAAAAATTTTTTGTGATGAGGTGATAAAAGCAGTAGAACAGGTTAAACAAGGAGATTTCATGATCTCTGTACTTGAGGCTTTTAAGACCCATCTAAACAAAGTCCTTAGTGACTGGAGTTAAGTCAATGTTGGCCTTGCCCTGAGATGGATTTGATTAAGGTCTGGTTGGATCTCTGGTTGGATTAGGGTCTTCTGAGTTCCCTTTCAATTTAAATGATCCTCTAACTCCACTCTGAAGTACATTGGTGAGACTGGGATTTCACCATCCTGACCCAGATAATGGACAAATCCAGGCTGGGGATTTTTGGTTCACGAACACATTTTTCTCATTCTCCTTTCACCCTCCTCTGTAGGCTGGCTGATCATGCTCTCCAGTGAGCTGCAAGGTGGCAGACCAAGCGCTAGAGCTATCATGGCATGTCTGCCCTTGTTAACATACAGCTGTGACATGGAAATACTGCACTCAGTAGTGAAAGAAAGGTTATTTGTCATTCCAACTTTCAACATCTCAGCTTGATCTCTCCTATTTTCCTCTACTGTCAACTAAGTGAATCCTATCAAGTACCTGATTTAGTGTTTTTAAATTACTTCATGGATAATGATCTCTGTCTTTCCATCAACCAGGGAGGGAAAATAGATGGACAGAGGCACCTTGCCAAATTAGGCTGGGTGCTGTGAATCATGTGCAAGTCTTTATCCTTGTTGTCCCACAAATCAGTGCTTACACAGGTAGCAGTTTCATACATGGCTGTGTGTCTCTCCTAGCTGCTCTCTCCAGTTAGGGATATATATTTCAGCCTTTTGAACTCTGAGAGCCCTGCAGGCAGCGTTGGCACCCAGACAGTTTCACAAGGAAACATTGGACTGGCATGAGGCAATGAACAATGAGGCAAGAGGCACATTTGCCAGCAGAGCACCTGGCTGGTAGGAGTATTGAGCCTAGCACTTCTTGAGACTGAGACTGAACCCCCTGATGCAACCACGGAATTACTCAGTTGCTTTACTGTGGCATGACCTGACCTCAGTAGGCTACAACCTTTGCATTGTAGCTCACACAGCAGTAGCACATACTTAAAACAAAAGGTCTCATAGAGATGAAAACAATACAGATGGAATTTTCTTCAAGGATGTAAGAAAACAAGCTTGACCATCATGATGACAGGGTGAATATAAGACATGAAAGGTCCTTGAAGTGGAGACAAGTAACACTGGTCTGATGCGATAGAAGAAAGGAGCCAACTAAGACACGTGTGACACACTGAAAGCAGCAGCTGAGGGAAATGATCTTCCCAGAGCATTCTGAGTGGAGGTACACAATTTTATATATTGTGTTCACCAAGCCCACAGAAAATATGTTGCTGTCTCATTTAAGACATGAAATCATATCAGACTGAATGTGGATTTACAGAAATTAGTATCTCTTAAAAACATAAAGCACCAAGACTCAGCAAATGTAGCCTGAAACTGGTGCATCTGACTTTGTCTGCCTTTTTAGCCAGAGAGCTTCTTATGAGCCCATTCAAAGACTGGATAAAGAAGCCCACTTACTTAATGTGTGTCAGGCCACACCTGGAATACTGTGTTCAGTTTTGATCCCCACAATACAACAAAAGCTCTGGACAGGCTGGGGAGGGTCCAGAGAACAGCCACAAAGATGATCAAAGGCCTGGGTAGTCTGAGATGTGAGGAAAGGCTGAGAGAGAAATGGATTTGTACAGCCTTGAGAAAAAAAGAATTAGGAGTGACCTTATCACAATGTCCCACTCTTTAAAGGATGTCTACCCAAGATGGAGACTCCCTTTTTGGCAGGAGTCACAAGAAAAAAGCAAAAGGTAATGGGCACAAGTTACTCTTGGGGAGATTCTGATTGGACACAAGAGGGAAATTTTTCATAATGAGAACAATGAGCCATTGGAATAAACTTCCTAGGGAAGCAATGGATTCCCAATGCTGAGCACTTTCAAGATTTTACTGGACAGGGTGCTGGGCCAGCTAGACCTTGCTAAAGCAAGGAAATTTGCAACAGATGATCCTTGAGGTGTTTTCCAACTGGTTTTCCTGGATTCTACAAAAATAGATAGCTTTAGAAGTGTTCATCTCAGCTAGCAGAGATTAGGGGAGCAAAGATAAAAAATCCAAACCATAGTGAAGTTCAAATTGTTCATGCTTACCACTCAATTAGGACAATTAGAAACGGTTAAATAATTAAGCTATTTGTTTATACCAAGTGGAATTAGGTAGTTGATAATTCTTGCCACACACCTGAAATTTTACTTCATTTTTTCAGATGAATTAGTATTTGTCCTGCTTCCAACATTATAAAGGCTTTCTCTGAAAAGAATCTATAAGCCAAACATTCTATTCAAAACTTCTTCCTACTTTAACTGAGGTCTAGGACTATATTTGTCTTTATTGGTACAGGGTGAAGATGCACATATATGTTTTTTCTTACCATTCACATGGGATAGAACATAGAACAGAGATTCTTTTTGAGCAGGCAGCTTTTAGGAAATGACATGTCAATCCTCAGATCTGTGGTTTAACAGCCAGTGTAAAACAAAGCTGAGGATTGTTACTTTGACAAATTGCATATTTTTCATACAAGCCAGTTCTGAATTGCAAACATAAATTACATGTGTGTGTATACATATATACCCACTAAAATTCATAATAGCTATTCTAAGGCATTTATAAATTCTGGGGACTAGGATTTTCATGCAGCAGGTGTTTACCCTATTACAGGGTTTTGATAATCTGAGGATGGACTGCAACCAAGTTCCTTAACAGGGGTGTGGATGGGTTAACTCTGCTACTATTGCACCACTTAAGTGCTCAGCAGTTAGAATTACATGTTAGGTCTCCATGGAAGGTGAGGCTACAGGGTCTAACAAGGTACCCTCCTCTCTGCACTGTAAAGTAGGTGAGAAGCTAAGAGAACAGGCATGAGTGTCCCACAGAGGGAGAGGTGAGAGGATTCCCTTGAAGACAGCTGCAGTAATAGCAGAAAGCCAGCCAGGGAATTTGTGAATAGTTTGGGACAAACTAGCAAGAAACTTTTCACCAGAAGGTGTTGCAGGATCTGTGGGGTGGTGGAAACACCTGGAGTGTGCCCTGAGCAACGCTTCCAAGGGGGTGTTCTGCTCCCTCTTGCCCCCACACCGGTGCCTTGGGCAGAACTAGTTTCATTGGGCTTTATACAGGGCTGTGAATTCCACCCTCAGTGCCAAGCTATGGAAGTCACACTGATCCAGTAAAGAGAGAAGAGGTTCTCAAGGAGCTGCTGTGGTCTGAAGAATGAAGATGCTCTTAGCACTGCTTACCATGAGAAGCAGGGACATGGCAGGTTACTGCATGAGAGCATCAGAAGCAGGGCTTATAAACAACTTTGCAGGTTTAAAAAGCCCTCAAACTCACCTGCAAGCCAGCCCAGGGTGATTTCATTTCCATCTAACAGAGGGGCAAAGGAATCTTGTGAATAAGGGGGGGAAAAAATTAATTCGTAGTTCACTTATGTATATTTAAAAATAATTTTTTCCTTGACATAGCAAAATAGTAGAGCATGAAAGCAAAACTTGGAACAGTGACTGCAGTATGAAAGGTGACAGTGAGCACCAGGGCTCACCTGCACAGTGTGCCATGACTGTTCAGTATGGATGGGAACTTTCTTGTGAGAGCAGCACTGATGGAGGACGTTTTCTGCCAGTGCTACACAGAAGCATGTGACATAAGAGTCGGGCTCATTCCTGCACTTTCATAACACTAACAAATTCTAGCAATAAATGCAATATTTGGGGGTTTACGTTTTCATCCTATGCCTAATTCCAGGAGCAAGTACATGAGAATTTGTTTTCAAAGATAAATACCTAATCATTGAGGTTTCGTATTTGCAGAAAAAATTCCTGACACTATGAATCTTAAAGCTTTATGAAACAGCAAGAAGACCTTTAGCAACATTATTTTTAAAGTCTCCTAATTTTTGTAGGCAATATAGAGATTTTTTTTATTCAGATTTATAGCTTTGAAAATTTGAGAGCTTCCAGTTGCATATTCTACTGAAAACTGAATTTTTCTTTTCTGATAAACAATACAAAAATACACCTTTTTAAATGGAACTTCATTTTAATATCCTGTAATCTACTTCATTCTGTAAGACAATAATAATTCTTTTCAGCTTGGTTTCTTGTGTGCCTTTAAATATTTTTCAGTGTTATTTTGGCTGCCAGTCTGAGACACTAATGATTTAAAAAGAATTTTGCTGGTAGTGAAAAATCTTTAGTCAGCAGACAGATAACACACATGTAATGGACTTGCTGCTAACGTCAAAGTCATATACAACTGCCACTTTATCACATACTGTTTATTTTTTAATATCTTTGCATAACTATAAAAGAACATATTTCTAAGCCAGTTCTGGGATTGCCATCCTTACTGAGACCATGGATTTGAATATCCCTGTTGAGTACAAAATGCAAAGCCAGACAAAATGCAGTTATAAAGCAATGTAAGCCCTTAAGCAATAATAAAAACCAAAGAAACGTACTTGAGATGTTACCCCTCATTTCTTGCAAAGCAAGCTCATATTTAAGTTCAGATGGACCAGGTTAACAATCACTATTTTTAATGTTAAAATGCCCTGGGGAAGTTATAAACTCACCAAATATGCTGCTAAACTTACTTTATATTGTGTGCAGCTGTATGGCTTCATACCAGTGACCAAACTTCCTAAATGGGCCACTGAAGTAGAAGATGCTCTCCCTTCCCCCCTCACACCCTTCCCCCCCATCCCCCACAACAATGACTTACTTGTCAAAGGAATTTAATTTATTTCAGTAGCTTGTCAGGCTACTATTCAGTTTTGACTTTCCCTACCTCTCTTACCCTAGGTGTTTGCATCTGTTAAGGTCAGGATGAAGGAACAGATAAGGCAGGAGAAGTACTAAACATGAATGACACTTTTTCCCTTAGAGCAGTCATTGCTATGAAACATAGTGGTCAGATTTCAACTAATTTTAAATTAACAATTACATTGCTAAATGTATTGCTTAATGTGGATTGCTTTTATATTCACATTAGAAGTCATTCCCTAGAACCATCCAGCATTAACAATTCCACAAAAGTAGTTATCAAGCTAAACCCACATTTTTCCTGGTGTTTTTTATTTATTTTTTTTTCCTTTTGATAGATCAATCCTATAAGCCTGCAACATTTCATTCTTGAGGTAAATGTATTTTCCTGCAAATGCTTCTGTAGGCTGCATTGGAGGTCTTAAAGGAGGAGGTCTGGCTTGTGGATTTGGGTTTTGTGCAGTTAACAAGGAGGCCGTTATGAAAAGGAGCTTTGGCACGCCATGGCTCATTGGCAGTGATTAATTGGCCGACATAGTTTCACATGATCCATTCTGACATCTAGACACACACCTCACCTAGGAAATCACCAAGTGGATATCGATACTGCATCGCCAAACTTAGCATCACAAACCCTTTAAGGCTATTTTAGGCTTTACTGGCAGAAACTGGCTTCTCTTGAAGCCTCAGCTAGGATAAATGGCCATCAATGAAATAATTACTTAAAAATGGATCTCAGGTTGGATAATAATAAAAAAAAAAGAAATCCATGTGGTCAGAGCAATAAGGAAAAACTCTGTGTCAGGCTGAAATGTCTTTAAGAAAAATGGGCTCAGTAAAACAGCAGACTGAACTGAATGCAAATTAAAACAATAACTGCTATCAACAGTACAGCCAGGGGAAAATGCTTTCCTCAGTATAGTTTGAAAATTGTTATGACTTTTGACCACTAAAAAAAAATGTAATTATTATTGTGGGGTTTTTTTGGGGGGGGCGGGTCCCGGGCAGGTCCCGTCCCCCCCCTCCCTGTTCCCCCAAATTCATGCATTTCCAAAGCTCCCAAGACATCTAGATAAATATAGACCAGCTTCTGGCTAGGTTCAAAAGAGATGCTTTTAAAATCGTTGGACAACTTCTGTACTTCATTAAAGCACAGAAGAAAATTTATTTTGTTACATTACAGTAGACCCATTTTTCATTGTAAAGAGATAGCTTACTTATTCAAGAAGAGCCCTGATTAAAACCAGAGTTTTTTTAAAAGTTCAACAAGTTTAAATATACTATTAGTGCTTGAACTTGATTTGATTAGAAGCCTTTAAAAATCTTCCCATAAGATACACATATTTGTTAAAAAGTAATTCTGTGTGTTTCATGTACAAGATCAATCATCTGCCCTGTCCTGTTGGTGACAAAATCCTCAGCATGCTGTTGGCAGAGAAGTGAAGGAGAGGGCAACATGAAGTCACAACAAGGCATTCTGCCACTAAATAAACACTGTTGTGGAATGACATCAGATGAAGAAATGATGAAATAAATGCAACTATTCCAAGTTTGCCTATGTGAAAACAAGTGGTAGGAACAGCTACCATAACTTTCAGTGCCTGGCTTCAAGGTAGGATCAGGCTTTCAATCAGATTAGCTGTGGGCCACTAGCACAAAGAAGGTTCTTCTCAGATGTGCACTGACTTGATAAGTAGTTTACAGGTAAACAAGGAGGGCGACATTTGCATCAGCATTAACAGTTTAGCTCAGGGCTGCTCCTAACCTCAAAGTTCAGTGTGTTGGTTCTTTACATTCCATGATTGGCTCTGTTAAGTATTTTGTACTTATTATTTATCTGCTTTATTTTTTTTTTTTTACTTATAGGGTTAACAAAGCCTACATAGCAAGAAATGGACCTCAGGTATTACAGAAGCATTTGGGAATACTGACCATCTTCCTTTGTTCTGGGTTAAAACTGAATCAACATCACTGGAAATGCTGATTTCCTACTTTCCTTGTTCCTACTCTTGCACTTTCCAGTGCTGTAGTCGTAGAAAAATGTATTCCTATGGTCCAGAAACCATTTTCTGCCTAGACTCATTGCTTAATAAAAGCCTACAGATAAAAAAAACTTATTTGCTTTAGAATGCCTTTTCTTTTAAAGAGCAATATTTCACGGAAATGTATCTGTTTCAGGTTGGAATTTCTAGTGGATGTGAGAAAGAGTTCAGCATCAAAATGAATACAAGTCCCAAAGCTCCTCTCCCCTCCCTTAAAATGAAATTGTCACTCTCTGATTAGCCTTGACTCTGCTGGAGTTCTAATGGGATAACTGCATATTTTGAGAGCTGAAAACATTTATGCCAGTCCATTGAACTAGATTTAAAGCACCTCCTAGAAGAAAAGGTAGAACTATCCCAAATTCTAGTCATCATTTTCATGAACTAAAAGCAAAACTTATATACAACACCAAAAAATTACAGAAATCCTGTTTGTCTCAAACCAGAAACCGAGTATAAAAGAGGAGAACAGGCACATATTCAGCCATCCTATAAGTAGACTTTGTCTATCACAGAAAATCTGAATCCATAAGCAGGCACTGAGGTCACTGGAGCAGGAGCTTAAGGAGCCCAGACTCAGACAAAACACAAAGCTGAGGACTTACAGTTCCCTCTAAGGAGATTATTGGCTTTACTTCTAACATTATACCATTACTGTATTATACATAGATTGAATGTTACCTCTGTGATGTGTAGAGGAAGGAGATTGATCTGGAGGAAGGAGATCGATATGGAATATAAACAATTATGAAAGAAGGCCAAACAATTAATCCAGTCTGTAAAGTCTGCAAAGCCAAAAATATCTCATTTAATTTTATGATGTAAATTCTTCTTCAAATAAAAAACATCCTGTCTTTTGCAACTGTTTGAACTTCATGATGATCAGAAATCAAACTAGAATTAGAAGACATTGGACAAAATTTAAGCAAGAAGGGCAATACTGTCGAGCCAGTTAAATTCCTGTTGAGGGCTACTGTGCAGGCATATGATTGTGTGAGAATTCTGTGCTTAAGCAATAGCTAATAAAAAAAAAAAAAGTAATTTATGGAAATTTCTTACATGTTGTAAATAGCTCATGCATGTTGCAACTTGTTATAATTTGGGGATTTCACTGGCTATCCCCCAGCTTATTCAGAGGCAGAGTGTGAAAAGCAGTGTGCAGAAGTTCCAAGGTCCTTTAGTAAGTAATGGGGATTTTTTCAATTTTTCCAACGCATAACAAATAAATTGTCTCACTGTGGTAGTATTGGATGTAAGAGGCAGTAATGAATAGCCTAGGCTGTTTTTGGTTAGGTGCTGGGCCCTTGCCTATCTCCCTGGTATTAGGCTGCCCCTGCATGTCACTGCTGAGGAGGAATGATATGGGGAGACCTTGGCAAGGACCCGTGCAGTTCTGGGGGGATGGATCCTTCTCTACAATAAAAGTAAACATGAAATCCAGCCTATGCAAAATAGACAAGTGGGCACAGAGGGCAGGAATGTACCAAGACTCTAGTATAAAAGAGATCTGTTTTGCAGAAGTTGTGTTCCCTATGCTCAGCCAGACATGGAACAGGCTCCTTTTGCCATATACTTGCAGTTGTATGAACAGAGTGAAGCACAAGAGTATTTTTTAAAAGTATCTTCCCCTGCCTACCTCTTCCTAGAGGCAGAATTTCTCTATGAAGGATAAAAAATGTCATTACATTTGCAAATATTGAAACTATTTGTCCCTAGACAAGATGCAGCAGAAAATCTTCTGGATACAGTAGACAATTTCCAACCAATTTCAGTAGGAGCTGGATCAGGACTTCACTGATGGGGAGTAAGATGATGACAAGAGGAAAGAGTGGCAATCCTAGAGAATAATCCTTCTCTATAAGTCAAACCAGTGACAAGTGTTCCATCTGATGTCTGAAATGATGATCCTTTCATTAATCAAGGTCAAACTAATGTAACATTATTGGTATGACTTTAATATGTTAGAAAAAAGAAATTCTTACTGCAGTGGCTTATTTTGTATAAAACAAATATAAGCAAAAAATAGTGGGAAGAGATACACCAAACAATTTCAGTACAGACTTTTAGAGACGCATAACACTCTTTAAAGCTTAGTCAACGTTATCTGTGAAATCAAACACTGAATCGTTTGTTCAGCTTGAACCTAGTTACAACCAAACAACAACCAAAATGTTCTATCTTAAGTAGTTTTTAATATTTGTACAGAAGAAGTATGATAGGTGCAATTGCATTTATTTAGGAATTAACTGTTCCAAAAACTTGATCCAAGAGCATTTTTCTCCTGAGTTAGTTAGTTTTAATTTAAAATACCTATGCCAGTTTCTCCTGGACTTAGTAAAAGTAGCTTACTGTGTGAGTAGCGGAGTTCAATCACTACTCCTGCTTGTGTAACATTAGAAAAGTTAATCTGTTGAGGGTTCATGTCTAATGTGAATGTTTCTAACAGAAAAGTTGACCTGGAGAGATTTTGATAGAGTAGCATTTGCCTACAGCAGAAATACAATGACTGTTGTAGACAATAATATTAAGTCATAGATCATTACCTGCAATTTGAATGCTCTTGAGCAGAGAAGACTTTGCTAGAGAAACTAGTACAAAACATCAAAACCAATACCATCTGCAAGAAATAAAACTGATCAAGGTGATAGAGAAGATATTCAGAGTTCAGCAAAACAATGCAAACATGCATGCACAGTATCTAGAGGGATAACAAAATAAAATGCACCTAGATGAACCCAGTTAAATAAAATAAATATCTATTCCTTGAATTAGATAAATCACAATGTAGTATTAACTTGAGAATCAGAATAGTGTAGATCCAAGGAATTACTGCTTCACATAGTAGGAAGAAAAATGAGGAAACTCCAGTTTTAGACACTAAACTTAACAATTTCTATTTCTTATCTTTAGGTCTTGATAACCTTTGTTACCTTTATAGCTTTCAACTATGCCTACCTACAACCTGGAAAATGAATTAGAGCTGCCCATTAGTCATTTTCTGGTCTCTGAATGTTAAATCATACTTTTGTTTATTCTAACCTTCACATGAAAAACCGCTGTTAAGAATGTGCAGCCCAATGTTTTACTCTTAACAGGGAAAATGAAAAAAAAGTGACAGGTAAAATTAAATGTTTCAGATGTTTTCTTTGGAAAGTTACATCTCAACTATTTTGTGGGGGAGGATAAATGAGGCGAGATCATTTTAACATACTACCTCAATAATATATGCAGAGTGCCTCAGGAAATGTAAGAACTGTTGGCCCTATAAATGAAAAATCAAGAGGAAGACAACTATTTATTTCATTAGTCATCTATATTTCTACTTAGAATCACTGAGTAACCTGAAGGCTCCAGCTGGCTGAAGATTCCTTGTGATCTCAGAAATCAGGAATATTTAACCAATTTTTTTAAGATAACATTCACATTATTTTTCACTCAAGACACAGTTGTATAAGTTTTCTGGAATTTTAGAATATGTTAAGATACATCTGAATTGCCATTATTTTTATTTACACAGCAGTTTTATGGGCTAAAAAACTGTATTCCTTTTCCCAGTGTACATCTCTGTTTCCAGCATCCAACCATTTCTACCATGTCTCTTTCAGAATAATTTAGGTAAATAATTTTTTTAATTTTTTTTTTTAAATAATTCTAATAACTGCTCATTTTGCACTCTCATTCTTTGGAGTACATTTATCAGTATAAAATGCACTATCTCAAGCAAACACATCCATTATTAAAATCTAACGGGCTCCTTGGCAATAGGAACTGTGACTGCAACCTCCAGTTACACAAATGACTTCTGTGATGGGAAAACACCTTGAACATTTGTTCATGTCTTTTATTTGGTACTTTATTCAAGAAATTATTGGTCAAAATACATTCACCTTTTCTAAATTTCAAAGGCACAGACTGTGATAATTGGTTTTGCAATCAGATATTTCAAATCATCATTGCAGGCTTTCTTGTTTTTCAAAGAGTTATATTTAGGCCTGAAATCACAGAAAAATGTTGCCATGACTATTCCTTTTTTTTCTTTTTGTTACAATATGTTAGTCATAAAAAAACATCTAAATTAAGCCATATTTGGAGGAGTCTAACATTTTAATGAGATTTCAAAAGCAAAAACCAACAAAACTTTCAGAGCTTTTAAGACACTAATAATGACTAAAAAATTGATTTGTAGTAACCAAATCTTGTAAGAAAGATATGCTCCACCTGGAATTCAAAAAGCAAAATGAAATCATATCACCACAGCGAACAAGCTTTGTCCTTACATCTGTTTTTTAGAGATATGCTTATTCAAAAGTATATTGAAAATAATATTTGAAAATAATTTAGGAATGAGTAAGTGTTGATTACTATGATACATATTCAGAATATATTTTCTAAGTTATAAATAAAATTAAAGATGGATTATAGTATACCTACTTGTGCTAGGAATCATATAAATTTCTTTTTTAACAGCTATATTTACTTTTAACAGCTACAGAGAGCCTTAAGAAATCATGACCATGGTCAAGAGACACATGTGCACATAAATTTTCATGCACATTTCATGGCCATGAAACTTAGTACTAGGTGCCTTGTGTGAAAAAAATTAACGTGGCTTCAGAGCAAGAAAGGAAAACATATCCAGTGTTGCATTATAAACAATAAGCTCAATATTCTGTGATGCACTTAGAATAAATCATAGAGATTTGCAAGAACTGGCCCTGCAAATCTCCATCAAGCACATTCACCCACAGTCCCACTGAAGTTACAGTGCCTTTTCTTGTGAGCACAGAATAATGGAGGCTTCAACCTTCAGCATCCTATTTTTATATCATCTAGTTCATCTCAGATCTGAAGGGCTATGCTTCTAAAAGCAAAGCTCATGGGAGTTAGACTCAATCATCCTTATGAGTTCCTTCAGACCTGAGATATTCTACGATTTCAATCTTTTTACAACACAAAAGACCAGGAACAAAAAGAATCTAAAACAAGTAAATATCATGGTGTGTTACACAGTCATGATCATACAAGATTTACTCAAAAGAGTGGAAGTCAAGAAACAGAACTAAAACTGGTAATGAACTTACTAAGAAAAAGGAGAAGGGCAAACCTTGGGACTTTTAGCACCATCTTTAAAACAAGAAAAAGACTTATCAGCCAGTATTCCTTGGATACTCACTGATCTAACAGATTGGAAATTTGATCTCCACCTTGGCCCCCACTGTAATGTCTGTAAAAGAGATTGCTGTCAAAACCTAGGTAGTGGATCTCCTGTTAACTCTTCTAGCATGTTGCTTTTTGACTGGACAAAGAGCACAGAGATATTTTATACACTGTAAATGCAGATGATCTTTCACCCTCCCTCATCTCTGTTTTAAATACGGTTGTTCATGTACAATTTCTATAATACTATAAATGGGATTTGATCCTTGGTACAAGATCAGATTATTTTTCTCCTGTTTCAAATCTGTTTGTATTGATTGTGCATTATGGAGGAATGAGAAAGTTACATTTGAAACAATTTTTCTTTCATACACTTGACACCAGCTGTTACATGCTTTTTTGCAGCTTTCATACTAAGCTGTGGCTTTAACAAACTTTTGAGTGATTATTATTTGAATAATGCCTACATTTAGGACTGTTTTTTCATGTTTTAAAACTTGAAGCAAATCGCACTAGCACTTACTCATTACTTTTATTAACGCACAGCCCTGTTTTAGGTGCAGCTCTGTGCTGCTTCTTACTCTGCTACTCCACATATGTGGCTTTTTCCCCACTTCATTCGTATCCTTTTTGCACTTTTTGCATGCTTCTTTTTTGCATTCTCTTTCATTTTCACACCAGTCAGCTTTGGGAAAACTGACAGTGAATGAATGAATGAAAGTGTTGTGAATCATACCTAAAAACACCTGGTAAATGTTTATTTTATGGCATCAAATAAAAATGCTGAAAAATACCTGTCAAACGATATTTTTTTAAAACTAGAAAACCAGAAGCTTGAAACACAGTGGAGAAAAAAAAAAAAAAAGAGGTGCAAATTTACAAGAAGGTAGGCAATAGTGATAAAAAGCAATTTTGCGAAAGTTAAAAAGAAAAGAACAAGATTAAATGACATTAAAAAATATCCAAGTCTTCATTTGATTATCTTTAATCTAATTATAAAAAGGAGCTGCTTAGTTCCCTGAAAAACAAGGAGACCTTAGATGGTTTAAGCAGAAAAAACAGAGGCTGGTGCAGCAAAAATAGTGCTAAATTAAAGCACTTGGAGGCCAAGGGCTTTGAACCTGGGTTTAAGCAGTCATTCCAACCTTGTGAGGCAGGGACTACAGAAGTTTGGGCTCCTGCTAACAGAGCCCTCATTGTTTCACTAGGCAGCTAGAAAAATGCTGCTTTATATCTCCTCACACCACAAGCCCAGCACACATAGCCTAGGAGGAGAAGGAGTCTGAGGGTGTGCTATCCATTGAAAAGCCATTTTTCCGCTATAAACTACCCTGTGCTACAGCCCTGGCTCGCCAATGGCACTAGCGGGATGTTATGATGTTGCATAATTTATAACTGGAAACTCCTGATTTATGTGGGATTTGGGGCATTTGTGTGCCCACCCTCCCAGCCTTCCCTCCTTCACTCAGTCCTGGGACGTCAAGGTGAAACCTTCTAACTGCAGAGCCAAGGTATCCGCTGCGCTAGTGGATAAACACTGCACAGTTGAAAGTTCAGTTATTCCACACCTGTTTAATGTGTTTATTCAGTAATTAAAGATTAATGCTTATTCCAGACCAGATAAATATATACTGTACACACGCTTGCATTCTGTAAGGAACAAAGATTTAACTGTATTGGGCTACTTCAGGGTACTAAAACACACGTTTTTTTAAAAGCCTGAACCGTGTCACATTTAGGCTGCGCTATAAATTACAATACATACATTGGTAAAAGATGCTAACACTAAGTCAATTGGAAGAATTACCAAAGACAGTTTAGAGACAGGTCACTATTTATTTGCATGGCTCATAATTATGGCTATTTACAGAGACAGCTATGGTTCATTGCAATTCTGCAGCAAACTCAGTTGAAGGCATACATGATGATGTTTGCATAATTTAGACTTGCTGAACCTGTAATAAAATGTATTAGGCTGAAGTTCTCCTAAATATTTTATTTATATATATGTACANCTTCATATGTATATATACACAGAGAGAAATTATATATATGTGCACACATATAAATTAAAGACTCTGTAATAAGCTTTCCATATGCAAAAATATACATAAATTGAGACCTCAGTGGATGCTTCGTCAAAGCAGTACTTTTGCAATGTTTGAAACAGACTCTTCCTTAAAAAATGTCCAGTTTAATAAACAGATGTAACATAATGAATCTCACCTATTTTTTTTTTTAATGCATAAGAGAATGGAGATATTCTGCTAGCATGCTGTTACATTTTCAGGGAAGCTCTACACATACCTCTCATATGGCTCTTTTGAAAAAGATCTGTTTTCCTGGTTCCAAACTTGCTGTGTAGCATACTGTGTAGGTTGGAAGCAATATCTTTACAGTCATAGAGGACAATGGGAATAGCTAAATCATGTCTGTCTGCTGAACTCATACCAATTATGCTAATTCCACAATTTCAATTACTTGAGGTAATCAAATACAATTTACTTAACTCTACTTCTTATAAAGTTCATAGGTTTATAAACAGAAGCATCTGAATAGTAGAAGGTTTTAATTGTATCATTTGGGATGCTTTGGTGCTCAATTAAACCTACAAAGCTGGCAAACCAGTATGCTTGCCGTGCTGAAACTAAACTGCTGCTAAAGAACACATCATTAAAATGTATTTCAGGTGGTTTTATTATTTGTAGCTCCAAATCAGAACAGCAGCTTAAGATGTCCTTAAGGTTCAATCAAGAGGTCTTATGCAAGATTTAAAGAATATACTTTAGTGAAATCATCAGTCTATTCACTGCATGCTCTGGGTTGGATTCTGTATTGCAGTAGTAATAAGAAGGAGGGTACAGCCAGTACCAACTTTTTTGAAGCTTTAACTCACTGCACAACTCGACTTTGCTCCGTTTTAGTAGGGGCAGAAAGCTCTGTACACCTGGATAGGGAATGAGGCAAGACCTGCACAGGGTGAAGAACAATCTCCAGCAAAGTGCCCTTAGCCTACTCACAGCTCACCAGACAGAAAAGGGTCTGGAAAACTCACATGTAACAAAGTCTTGCAAGTCTGGGATTTTTTAATTGTTTTTGGATATAGCTGCTGATGCCTAACACACTGATGCAGTTCTTTTCACAGAAGGTGAACATCTTGCTTTGTGTAGCATTTTCTAGATGACATGTTCAACAACTCAGAAAGAGGACGATATATGTGAGTGCAGACATTCAAAAAGAACAAGATAGAGGTCCTTCTTGGAACCATAAAGGTAAATGTGAGAATAAAAATCATTAAATGCAAACCACAAAACTACAAATTAAAAACCAAGCAGCAGAATTATTTTATGTTCCAGACTTCTAAAATGATGAGTGTCCTTCTATCACTCCCACAATGCAGCAGGCAGAAGGGAAAGCAAACAGAAAGGAATTATATATCACAGAAGTCTTGACCCATTCTTGGCTTTCACAATGAGCAATTAGAAGAGCACAGAACATCTGTGACACAAACAAAAGGTGCTGCAGATTCAAGCCTCAAATCAAGGTTTTAGTCCACAGAATCACAGCCTTGGTTTGAAGGGACCCCTTGAGGTCATCTGGTCCAGGACTCTGATCGAAGCAGAACAACTTCAAAGTTAATCCAATGTCTTGGTTAAAGCATTTTATCTGGAAAAATCCAGCTATTAAAATATCATTCTGGTCAAGCAGCACTAGATGTCTTCACAGAAAACAGAACTGTAGAGTTATACTGTACTATGTTTCCACATTGAAACAGAATGGCAAAGACATTTTGCTTATTTTAGCAAGAATGAAACTTGTTAGCTCTCTAAATTGTGTTTGATGCAATTAGTTTGTATGGAATTAGTGGGAGGATTTGTTTTGTTTGGGGTTTTGGTTTGTCTTTTATTTGTTTGCTTTGTCTCTGGTAGTAATAGGACTGTGGAAATATAAAGCCTAAAAAAAGAATGAGTTCCAGTAAGTTTGTCACTAGAGTACATCATAGTATGAGGTATACAGAGATAGATGTAAATAGAGAAAGCAGATGAAAAAGTCTCCAAAGTTCTTCACTTTTGGACACATTTGGATGCAAAATCTGCATTTTCCGATTGAAAAGTATCTATAATTTAATTTTTCAGCCTCAGAGAGATTTTATTTTTAGTAGCATAACAAATCAAACTTTTAAGTATTTTGTTCAAGGCACACAGATGAAAACTACACATGTATGTGTCTTAAGGTAGAATATGTGACTAGCAACCAGTCATTGTTGACTTTGTAAGTCTTGTAAAAATACAAAAAAAATTCAGTTATAGAACACATAGTTTAGAACTGGAGCATATTATTTATTAGTAATTAATTGAATACCATAGCTCTGTCTCTACCTATCAAACTACTGAAATTTAATTATAAAGGCACAGCAGAAAAGGACACTGAAATCCATCCCATGAATGCACTTGGTACTACTGTTTGCCAGGGCACAGAGGACATGAAGGGACCAACCTAGTCCTGTTAAGCTAAAATGACAGAAAAGATCAAATCAAACAGATATCTCTGCATTACTAGGTATATTCTGCTCCACCCTAGGCAAATCCCTCCTATCTTGCCTCATCTGCAGTCAGCTACACTGGATTAAGCAGAATCCTGAGGTTTAAACAGAGAAAGCACTCTTCACACTAGACAGGTAATTTGAACAGGCATTTAATTACTGCAACCATCCAAAGAGCAGTGAAGTAAAATGTGCTCTTAAGTGGGGAGAAAAGCAACAACCCAAAGCCTCCAAACATGTGAACGAGTCAAGACTGTAGCAGCTGAGATCTGTTTGCCACTTTCTTGTTTCACTCCTTTAGACTTTCTGGCATTTTTACTGCCTGTTATCCCAGTGGTAATATGTAAGCATGCAAATAGATTGCATTGAGAAGGGGGGCAAAACAAGGGCCACACAGAAAGAAGTAGAATTGTAGTGACTGATAAATATCAGTAATTTTCTAATAAGCTAAAAGTTTCTAGTAGTTTAGAAGTAAGCAAATAAAGTGTTTAGATAATATTCTGAGGGAAAGGCTAAAAGGAAGTCTAATATTAGTAAGAGCATGCATTCAAAAATTGGTGCTTTAAGCTACCTTATCCTGCTAATTTGAAAAAAAAATTAATATACATTATGGCTTTTAAAATTTTCTTGTTTTTGTGCTTTCAGGTTTTACTCTATAACCCCAAGTGCAAGAATCTGCCTCTCTTATCTTCCAAATGGCAACTCGGATTTTCATGAAAATATTTGACTCCAGGTCAAATATTGACTGCTGAGGTATTAAGAAAAACAAGAAAATCCAAACACTCTCTGAACTACCGAGAAAAATAAAAAAAGCTGAAAATGATAGGGTTTGGTTAAAAATGTCTCTCATTTAGAACCAGATCTTACCATCAATCTCACAAATTTTTATGCAAGAAGGACAGACCAGTTTCCTGTCAAAATTACAGGATTTGGATGTATTCCTTTGCAAAGGTGAACCAGCTAGAATATTCACTATAGTTATATTTATTTACTTGCACAGCTAATGAAATTATGGAAAATTCTTTTGTAAACATAAGCAAGTTTTGAATGCCTGAAAGTGTGCTTTTTGCCATAATAATAATAATAAATAATAAAATTAAAAGCAAAGCCTTAAATAAACCCAGACCACATGGGAAGAATTTTTGATCTCACTGACTTCATGGGTCCCAGCATTTCACTCTCATTGACAGTGAGCAGAAAGCTATTTTCACTATTTCCCTCAATTCAGAATCTTAAACAGAGCCTCAGTTTCTTTAAGCAGAATTTGTTGTGTCTCTCAATCAAACATTACCAGCTCTGAGGTAAAAACACAACTATGGGAGTCAGAGGGAAGTACCCATTAGGTGTCATCAGAGCTGCCTGGAGCCTTATCTCAAAATAGCACTAATCTCCCACAGCTGTCAAAAACTAGATAAAAGCACAGAGGATCCCACAAAAGATTTTCGGATAGATTCCCCAAGTCCTTGCACATAAAACCAAACAAAACACCTCTCTCAATTTTCCACAGGAAAGAGATAAAAGGCACAGAGCAACAGCCAGCATTCAGCAGGCTGAGCAGCTTTCCCAGGAATGCCAAAGACAGAGGAGCAAGAGCCTGTGGCATTTGATTGAGACTAGATGATAGAACCTCTGTCTTTGTGATAGGCAGTTATGAGCACAAACACCAGCTCATTAATCAAGCCAGAGCCTGATGAGCATTGGCCTGTTTTGCATACTGACCATAATTCTTATTCTTGTCAAGACTGATAGGCACAACCCACCAACACCTCTCCCTTTGGATGAAAGAACACATCAGATTAATTTCTCAACCAACCATCCAGATAACACCTAAGTGATTGGAGATGCAAAAAGATAAAGAACTGTAGGCAAGCCCCTAGCTTGGAAAGCTTTTGCTGGTTGGCTTTGGGGAAAAGCACATCTACCATGAAGCAACTGCAGTGGACACTGCTGAATTAACATGACCCTAAACCTAAGTGACTGCCAAGCTGGGAACCAGTTTAACAGCACGAGCACCTCGAAGTTCAGATAGGAGGAATGCAATAGCAAGGGTCACTGCAGGAACAGGCTTGTAAGGGACTGGTAAGGTTTATTAAACACCACTCATCACTCTTCGTTTTGCACAATTGTGGGAAAAGAAGATTTTATAGCACAGTGATCCAGTCTACATCAGAATTCAAATGTGCAAGACAAGTCCTGTCTCTTGGAAAGAAATCAGCCTGTAGCTGTGAGAGAAACCACATTTGCTTCTTTGGCAAAATGCTGGGGACTCTCCTCCCACACAGAAGTCAGACAGGACTCCTTTTTAACTGAAGATGCCAAGAATGTATTTCTCTCTCTCTCTATGTATGTATAAAAAAAATATGTCACTGTTCTACTACATTCTTCCTAAAGGCACCTCTAATATTACATGTGCACAACTACTTACAGCAGCACCATGCTTGTGCTTATAAATTAAGAAGCCCAGCTCACGTGTAGGGGAACGCACTACCTGAAACACACAATCAGAACTAAGACTGAGGGTCAGAAAAAATATGCCCTACATATCTGGATAAATTGTAAAGAAAGCAATCAGATTTATTAAAAAACTTCACAAAAAAATTGGAAGCTACACAGAGTTTGCTGAGAGGATACTCACTTCAGATTTCATTAGAGGACACAGGATATTTTCAGCAACTAGCAAACAGTTACCTCCTTTCCTTCATGGCTAATCCTACACAAATTGAAATAAAGACATTCTATTATAAAACTTTACTCAGTTGTTAATTAACTATTCAAGAATAAAGTTACAATCTTGTTTTATAAAGAACAAATTATTACCATTTTTATTATACTTCAGGAGGTGAGTTGTAGAGTTTTTTTCTTTTTGTAACCTGCTGCCCTGTCAGGCCTTATTATTTTCACAAAGATCTGACAATTGTGGGGTCATATTTGTTGGCTGCTTGTGACAACATTCAAAAAGGGCACTATATATCACCGAAACAGCTCACAAACTGGCTAGTCACATTATTTATTATGAGCCACATATGTGACAAACTATTTAATTCAGTGACTCCTAATAAGTCAAAGAGCAAGCAATTAGCTAACGCAGTATGAGGGCTGTTGGTGGCAATTTATAGATGCTCTCAAGCTGTCACAGCACTTCAAAGTGCCATTAGGGGGGAACCCCTTAATGACTCACTTGATGTGACAAGCAATACACTGCACACATGGCAGCGATGAAATTGGCAGCCAATTCTGTTGCTTGAAGCTTCTTCCTCTTTCCCCAACAGCTGTTTACATGTTTGCAGTTTGTACTTCTCTCCTGTGAGTTGTTCATGCTGGAAACAAGGAAGAGGGAGGCACTGTGTTCCTTTGGAACAGAGCAAGAGCTGTTCAAGGCTGCTCTGTGGGTACGTCCTCAGGTTGACAAGAAACTTGGAGAGCTGTGTGCTGCTAACTAGGAGAGACTGCAGGTAAAATCTGCTGGTTGCACATTTCCAGCTCACTGCTGGAGTGGACTCAACCTCATGGAATTTGGGATCCTTTTCCAGTTACCTAGGATTACTTTTTTGAATAATTATGCTTTATAGTAAACCAAACAAGGCTATTTCTTTCTGAAGAAGATGATCTCCAGACCTCCCAACTTTCCATTCTGTGAAAGTAAAAATTATCACTTTGGATTCACTCAAAATCTGGGAAAGATCCAAAAGAGAGCTCAAACCAGTTTCTCAAGCTTAGTCCTTGGCTTTCTGTATTGAATAACAGTAACTGGTGATTATCCTGCATTTTTTTCTTTGCACCTCACTCAAAAACTGTATTCTCTTTCTATTGAATACCCTCTTATATTTCTAGTGGCACTCAGTTAACCAGCTTCCTGGCTGAAGGCATCTTGGTGAGTTATGGTACAAGGCTGAATCAAAGATCTCATAGGATAAACCTATTCTGGGTGCTCCTGTCCATATGAACACAGTGACAGTGTCCGAGGAGCGTAGAAATTAAAAATAATCCGGCAGTATCAGGTTAAAAAATGTGGTGATGATTAGCAGATACTCCATGTTGGAGAGTGGGAAGGTAAGGAGAGGTGAAAGAGGGAACTCAGGAAGGGAGAGATGAAATTATTACTTTGCAGAAACCCCAGGTGATAAAACAAAGGTTGGCGAGGAGAAGGATACAGCTTGAAGTCACTGTTACCCTAAATATTGTACCTGCACCGACAAGAGCATGACAAAGCTGTGCTTGGTGAAAGACAATAATTATTCAGTGGGAATGAACGGGTGACTCTGAGAAAACACAACATGCTGCTACAGTTGGATGTGACTATCCTATTTTAGAGGGTAAAAAAAAGCAGATGTCAGACCTGCTTCCAAAATCAGTCTCTCCAAGCCATCCAAGCAAAGCCTCCCCCACACTATGAGACATGTAGCAGGAGCAATTAAACCTCCCTCTGCCACACACATTCCTTTTAAAAATGCAAAGCGTCATTGACTGTGCTTTAGCATTCCGCAGCAGCCACAGCTGTATTATAGCAACTCTGTTATTCCAGATAGCTTGAGGGGAAAGTACCTGCACAGAGCTGAGTGTTAACCTCTGCCTTTAATTGCATGCTGACATCATCCATGAGATTTAACTTGTACTTTTGACATAATATCAGACTTTCAGTGCAAAAGCTTAATTTAGTATACCATGCAAAAGTGTTGAAATCCTCTTCATACAGAAATCAACAAGGTATTTAGCAGGGACAATGCAAATCTAAAAGCATAAGGAAATGTTTTGTCTATCAGAGAAAACTTATATTTCCAAATTCCTGAATGTGCATATTGGCAGGAATACTTTTATGAATAAAGTAGCACAAGAATGTGTTTTCCAAAAGTATTTGTGTTTCCCAGTTACTTGGGAAGAAAAAGCAGCACGTTTAAATCTTCATATATTAATATAACAATATAACAAACTGTAAATTATATGAAGGGGGGATTGGTTTTGGTTGTGCGGGTTTTTTTTGTTTTTTTTTTTTTTGCCAATGTTCACTAAAGTCCTTTCATCATTCTTTTGGCACCTTGGGGTTTTTCTTTTTTTTTTTTTACTTTTTTTTAAAAAAAACTGGTATCAATTAGTCTTTGTCAAGGTTTGCTTTTCATCCCACGCATCTATGCCATGCTGCTGAGCTTTTCAGAAGTTACAAAGTAGAACTATCTGCACACTGTGATGAAGATCATTTTACTGCATTAATGTAATAACTCATCAATCAAATTTCATATATGCAGGTATTACTTATTTTGTTATTCTAACTTACAAAAGCTGTTATGCTCTGAGGGAAAAGTATTTCTAGGTAAACCATGAAACCACATTTGGGCAGAGGGGAGGCTCCAACTTATAATTAGGTAGTAGAACAGCTAAATAGAGAAGAGGTGTTTGTCAAAGTGGCACTTTTAGAACTGATGGGTTATCAATTTGACTGTCTGGCCAAAAGTCACTAGTGGCAGAATATGGATTTCATATGCTTCAGGACATGAACAAAGTTGTGATTTTTGTTGTCACTCTCGGGATCTTTGGTGCTTTCCTTAGAGCTATTCCTCCCAGGGTCATGAGATTGCAGAGGCCTCTCAGCTTTCTTTTTAAAAGAAATAAAAATAAAACAAAAAATTATGAAAGTCTCTCCAGTTTCAAGGGAAAATTTAGGAGCATAACTTGAGTATACCCTGAAAGTGCCAAAACCCAAAAAGGCAAATAAATCAACACTTACTCTTTATAGGTTAAATAAATCATGAGGCTTTGTTTTAATCTTCTCATTTTGAAGATCCACTTCACTTTCCATTTATTTATTTATTTAAACACTGAGGAAGAATCCATGGTGAATGTAACAAGTCATAATACGGTGAGTAACCTCATACTCCTCACAGGTACTTTTCATCAGGGCAACAATTTCCAGCGAGAGTCACAATTTTAGTCATATTTTAAAATACCTTTTCTTGAATCATCATGACTGCTTTTTCCCAACATCTGATCTCCTAGTAATCAAGGAAAACAAACAGCCTTCTTTTGCAATCCATTTCTAATCTGTGGAGAAAAGGACTAATAGTACAACAGTGCCTATTCAGTAACAGTCAAAATATTATTCAAGCACTAAGCGCTAAGGCAGAAATCCTTCAGGCTCTCCTGTTTTTCTGACAAAGAGCCCCAACTTTGGCAAATGCATGTAAAGTGCATTTCTGAGGTGAGCAAAGTTAACCTCTGAACTTTGCCTTTAAGATGTTCATGCTTTAAAAGCAAAACATAGTAATTATAGAAAAGTGAGCTGACAACACCAGGATTTGAATGGAAGGGTAGATGCCCACATCCAGGTAGAAGAGATGATATTCTACAGAGATAATCACTACATTCTTACTTTTATATTTTGATATTAATATAAGTGATATTTTATATCACTTTATATTTTGCCACTTCTATTTTGCAAACATAAGATTGTGTCTATGGCAATTTATTAGCACGTGTAGAAGTTCGTGATACAGGTTTATCCTCTGAACTAATATTTAGGGTACGGATTAAAACTTGTCACTAAATGAGACTGTCTGAAGTGTTTTGACCAAGGTGCAGGAGACAGGTTTTCAGTGATGATAGCCTTGGCTGTGGGATTTGGGATTTGCAACTAAAAGCCACTGGAATTAGAGAAAATTGTGCCTTAAGTTTGGTGGAGTATTAATCTTCTGAAATAAGCTTTCAACAGATGTTATAAGGTCATATTTCCCAATTAATACATGAACAAGAACAGGTTAAAGTCTCCTCTCTGCAATTAAGATGTTCTGTTTTGCTAGTAGTGCTTTAAGCAGAATCTCTTGCCATAGAGAGGTCTTCCTCATGGACCAAGTGCCTACATCTTCCACCTGTGGAAGCAAAGAACAAGCCCTTCAGACATGTCTATAGCCTTTCTCTGATCTGTCAAAACTCATTATCCTCTCCTGAATGCAATTAGTTCTTCATTACTTATATTATTTTCTTTCCTCTGACCGGGATTTTTTTCCTAAAGTAAATTTCTTCCGTCCCCCACTCTACCAAGTCCTTTATCCCATTTTTCCTCAGGCATGTTTTAAAAAATGGCTGGTTCTGACTGCTAACAGCATCTCACAAATCCCCATCTGTTTGTTCCTTCTAAGGTCCATTATTCAGATCAAATTGAGTCTTCATCTTTCAGTAACTCTCTAGATATTCTTCACTCCACACGTTCCTGAAGTGCAATGTCTTTATTTAATGCCTACTGATCTCCTTTCCACACTGCTATATTTCTTAGCCTGTCTCAAATTACCACACTGGATATTTGTCATAGCAAGATACTATGTACATAAAGAGCACATATACCTTGAAGATCAGGGTAAAAAGTCAAAAAAGCATGTGGAAAACTGTTAAATTACGTTAAGGACAGTATCTGGTCTAATTCATAGCACATTCAACTTCGTGAATGAATCCTGAGAATCTCAAAATCCTTAGCTCTGCCTGAGAAGCAATTCTCCTGCACTGCAGTGATAGATAGCAATTCAGCAAGTTAAAAGGCCAAAATATTAGCCACTCTGCTCAACACAGACATCTTTCAGGCCAAACAAGGTCTGTGGTTAGGCAGATGGCCCACTTTTCAATGGGTCAGCTAACTTCTAGCTAAATGCATCATAGAGCCGTGTTCTCTCTCCCATCAGATATGGCTGCTTTACTACCCTTTTCCAAATATTTCGGGATAGTCAGCCACAGAAATCATTAACTCTGCTACCTCAATGCTGTGCAGAAACCAGTCAGCCTGAATTACAGTCGAATAATGTTGAGTGCCTATGCAGGAGTTTATTGGCCCAGATAGTGCAGAGCCTGCATCTCATTTGTGAGGAGAATTCTTGATGAATGCAGCTGTCTGCTGTCAGAAGGACACCATGCTTACCAGAAGTCATTGCTGAAATGCAATGCTGCACAGAGTAATCTGGAGTTCAAATGGGTGTTGCAGACAAGCTTGTAGAGAACATTGCAAGAAGTTGCTACAGAAACTTCCAAGGGTTTTGTTCTAGCATCCTAGCAAGAATAACAACTGCCCAAAATCAAAACACACTGAAATCACCAACAAACTTAAAAGGCAAACAGAACCCATATGCAACACTCTTGCATTGTTAGGTTTTGGGGCCTTCTCTTCTTCAATGGCTCTGGGTAAAAGAGAAAATATCATCTTTGCAAGAAATCCTGCCAGGTCAAACTGAAATCTGAGGATTCATATTACACCATATGATCAAGAGCATCTGCTTTCATCTCAGGCACAGCAGGGACAAGGCAAGAATCATCATTCAAGATTTGAAAAATGAATCAGCAGCAAGTGTGGCGCAGCAAGTACTCTAGTGGGAACGGAAATAAAACAGAACTAGTAAATACTGTTTTGCTTGTTTGCTTTCCTGCTTGCTTTTTAAATAAAAGAATCTGCCTTGTTTATGTGTGTGTGTGCCAAAGTGTGTGCCTGCAAAATTATGTAAAGCAGAATGGGTTACCTAGAGAGAGGTTTAGAGAGAGGTTATTTAGCTCTATCAAATCAATCCTATTCAAACCTAGGCTTTCAACAATGAATTTTTTAATGTATGGTAAATATGTCCATAAAGAACAGCCAATTTCCCTTATAATGCCTGATCAGCTTCACCTGTATTTAAAACCACACAACTGAAAAAAACCCGAAATCAACCTTCCATAAAACATTGGGTTTGACTTCTTGTGCTTCAAGACATAAATGAAATTCTAAAACAGGGAAAGAGGAAGAAATATTCTCCATGACGCATTTATTCCTCATCTGCCCACTCCAAGTTTCTTCTCCTTGGTAGGCACAGTGAGCTGGCAGCCCTGCACTGAGGAATGCCTGGGTTGGGCTACTACAGCAAATCCTGTATTTAAATGTACAAATGTTTGTCCCTTCAGTAGTCTGGGTCAGACCTGCTGTACTCAGCAATGCAAAGTAACTTTTAATTTTGCTCTGTTTTTAAAAAACATGAGCACGAGCATGCAGGTCAGAAGGATTTGTACCACACTTTACAGCAGTTTGCAGAGCAGATTAACTAGATTTGTCCCTGCTGAAAGGATTATCTAAAGATTAAAACATTCAAAGTAGAGAAAAGCATGTAATACAGGAGGGTAATTTACACTAAACCCATTATTAAGGAGACGAACACATTTAATTAAAAAAAAAAAAAAGACAGGACAAAACCTGAGTCATGAAGCAGTGAGATGATACCCCTTTAAATAAGGACAGCCTTCAAATAAAGCTGTGGTAGAAGTTATTTCTTCACCAAAGTGGCATTTTTGCCAACAAGACTCTTGGCAGCCTTCAAGGGTCGACACTAGCACAATTGACCAAATATGGTTGGGAATTTGAAAACATTGAAGATATTAGCATTTGTTCCTGAGTCTAACATAACACAGTCCAGTCTTGCCACCAGAGCCTATAACTATTTAGTGATAACTTAGGCACTGGAATGCAAATAATCCACTGGTTCACATTAGAGTCATTTCCATTTGTTGATGTTCCCAGTCCCCTCCAAATCCTGGCAGTACCTTACTTGACTTCTGAGGGGAGCAATCTACAGGAAACGAACTAAAAAGAAGTTAAATTATGAGAGCAGAAATCAGTGGTGGTTTACTTGCGGAGAAGGAAAAAAAGATGATACATTAAACTACACTGTCCAGAGTTACTTGACCTCAAACTGATTGCTCTTAAATTGCTTGAATTGACGTTAGTCATTTACCTACTGGCAGCTACTCAAGATTTATCTTTACAGGCTACAAGGTTTCATCATTTGTCCTTAAACTCCCTGCCAAACGTTAACTTTCAAAATACTGGTTTAACTGTGAAGTGTGGGGAAGCTTTGCTGAAGTCAATGAAAAATGAGTGCAAGTACAAGATAAAAGATTAAATACTTAAATAGTTTGGCACCTCTCCTCTGTGATGTTACAAGGATACTCTGAATGCTTAATGGATAAAGTACAATAGCAGAATAACTTTTAAGGAACAGTCTGTGATCTGAAGTCATCTAACCTAGAAATGTCATAATGGGCATCTGTGCTGGAAAAATAATAAGGGCCTATAATTTATTAGAATATACTAAACAAAAATTAAATTATGGTGGAGATAAGTTTTACGCTACAGAGATAAGTGCAATTACTTCTCATTTTAAAGAGAAACAAGAAAAGTCACCCCAGGGAAAAATGAAGTCCTCCCACACTTTTAACTACACCTTTATCTAGCACATATATCAGTTTTATGTGTCCACACATCCCAGCAAAGAATCACAACTTTTAGTTTAAACCTGCATTCAGGCAGATACAAGAAACAGGAAGATAAGCAGCTAAAAGCACCCCATGAACAGTGCCCAAAACATGGATTTCAACAGGTTCTGTAGTTGTCATCAGGGCATTTTTTATTGGGGAAAGGTAAAAAAAAAGTATAAAATGACAGTGACCTTACTGAAAGCCTGTTGTGCTTTCTCCAACATTATATTTTTATGGTGAGTGAGCAGCTGCAGGAGGATTCAGCACTTTGCTGGAGTGTATCCTGAAGGTATGCCCGAGAGACCATCATATTTTTCCTCTAATACTCTTCACAGCTGACTTTTTTCCTTTCCTATTTAGGCCAGTAAGTGATGAACACAAGGGTAAAATGCAAGCTAAGTGGCAGACACTGAACTCTGAAGAAACAACCTGCAGCCCAGCCTGAGTTCTCTCTTCCATAATCCAGTCAATTGGAGCATTAACCAGAGGGATGGCATTACAGCCCAGCCCACAGCAGAGCACCTTAGCTGAGCTATGCCTGAAGAGCCCAAAGTTATAAATATCTCCATAGTTTCATGTATTTCCTGAGCCAGTGCTCCCTGCAGAGCTTATCAGCTCGGACAGACTGCGGTACCTGTAAGAGGTACAAGGGTAAATTTTCCAGTACCAACAAAAAAAGTTTTGCCTGAGAAAAAAACTCAATTTTTTCCAAGTATGTGCCATATACTAGACCAAATTCTTTACTATGCTATTCCCCAGAGCACCAGAACCAAAGAAAAACTGAAAATCCTGAAGCCAGCATTTAAATCACCAGACACATCAGTCTCTAAAGACGTTCCACTGGATGTTAGAAAACCATAGTCTGCCTGGAAAAAGTTTGGGCTATGTTTTTCCCCCTAATTTTATTTAAAAGTAAGTTAAAAAAACAAGCATTTCTGCATTTTTTAATGTCTTTGTAATTTCAAGAGCAGCCTGTTACTCTAGGTGCTTCAGCTCCTGAATGCTCCAATTTCAGATACTGAAAAAGGACTTGATTTCCTGAACTGGATGGTCCTCACATTTTTAAAAGGCAGTTTGCACACCAAAATGGAAGCATTCGAGATCTAGAGCACTAATCTCTTTAATTAATACAAATAAAATTTAGGACATCGTTACATTTATATTCTGAGTAGGGGAAACTAAACATATTCCAAATGCCCCTTCTTAAGATCACTGTACATTAACATCTGTGTTGTCAAAATGTGTCCCATTCCAAGCTCAGCAAAGGGATGGTCACAACTTCAATGACTTAAAAGATCATTGTGTCTGGGTATTTGTAAAACAACAGAGCTCTTTAGGGCTCAAATACTCTATAAAATTTTTAGTGAATGGGATGCTGAATGAAAAAAAATCTCAAATGTGAAAGTTGTCCTGCAATTACTGCTACTGTACTTTCCCACAAGCAACATTTCAACAATTTTCAGTTGAGTTTCCAAGTAAGCTGTGAATGCCAGGGATGACTTGGATTCATCTGTATCACATAGCTCCATCAGATGGCACTATGCAGATGAAACCATAACTTTTGGTACAGAAATATTAGTGCAACATGAAGCCAAGGTATTTGAACAGGCATTAAAAAAGAACTGTTAAAAAAAGTGATCTGGGTATACCTTCACACTTAATAAATAACGTTTTATTAAAAACCCCTAGAGATTTTTGTAAAACAGAATTAAAAAAAAAAAATCTAAGCATCCTTAGATTAAGTCAATAGTTTGTTGGATCTAATAGGAGAAAAATGTTTCTATTTTTTGACACATTTGCAATTTTTCTCAATTTACTAAAGAAGTTCTTCCTCAAGAGTTATTTACTTGAGTAGCGCTCAGCCTTTCAGTTCTTCCCCCCTCCCCTCAAACTCCTAGAAATTTTTTGAAAATGAGAACATCACATTCACTAAAAAGTAGAAAATAAAATTCCCATGGAAAAGGTAACTCTGCTTGATATCTTAACTGAGAGATTAGATTTGAATGCCTCAATAGTCTATGTAAACTTGGTTGTCACAGTCTAAACCAGGCTTCAATTTTAATAAACGATTGTTTGCATAACATCCCCCTTTTTCTTTGGCATAAAAGCAAGTATATGACTTAGTTTCCTATCAAATATGCTAATTGGCTTAGTCACAATTATCTTCCTAATCTATGTGAGCAATTATTTTTAAGAAACTCTGCTTAATGCATAAGAAATTGAATCGAATGATCACATACATTTTGTATACAGACTTTTCAACTGCTTTTCTCATTTCTTTTTGGCTCCAAGACACTATTCAAAACATTTCTAGAACAACAGAACCATCTTTCATAGATAAGAAAAAAAGGGTATATTTGCCTTAGTAGAGAGAGACAGAGTATAGCTGTATTTTAATGCCAATGTTTTTTCACTTTCTAAGGGAGAGAGGAAAGGGTATGTGCCCACAGAATTCGATGAATCTTGCATTTCCACTTCCCTCATTTTCCTGCCACATATCACAGCTAGAAGAAAATGCTAGCTTCCAAGAATCAGGGCAAATGGAAAACAGACATGAATCCCACAGGAAATCTAAATTCACTGTTTCTAAAAGCATGCTAAAAGGAAAAAGTCTGGAGTTTTATGAAGTTTTAAGATGCAGATCTTTAAAAAAATGATAATATTCTGCATAGAATTTCTGAAATACTTTTGTGGCCAGCACCTTTTATCACAGGTAATTTAAGGGACCTGTAATAGAAACTCAAGGTATTCAAGAGCAAAAAGGTGCATAATAACATTAATTAAATTAAAAGAGCAATAAAAGGCAATGAAGGCTGTGGCAAAGTATATAATGCCACAAATCCAGGATATAAAACATATGGTTAGCTCTTTGCTTTAAAAAAAAATCAGAAAAAAAGGTTAAGAATCTTCTTTTTGCACCAGCATTTTAAAAAGAGGTGAGTTTTTAGTTTAATATTATTTTATTCTATCGTCACACTACCTCTTTTCAGAATGTTTTGCAGTGTGTTATTACCTTTAATTAAAAAGTGAAAAATATCCAACTATTTCTTACAGCTGCAATGTTGTTTCTGGATCAAAATATCACTTAGTATTCAACAAAGCATTCCACAATGTATTTTTTACTGAGAAAAGTTCATTGGAGAACCCATTTCACTAGGAGTGAAGCAGTCTGCTCATATCCTTTGGGCATGTGAAAAAGAGGAAGAAAAGATGCTGAGAGAAAGAAGCCAAAAACTCAGCTGGCGAGATCCATGACAAGCAGCTGAAAGAGGGACCTTGGGATAACAGTGCCATCACCGGTGTCCAACCTTTTTTTTTAAACCAGCTCTCACATTTTTTCTCCATGATAAATAGCTGTTTCTGAGGTCCCCTCCCACTCCTCCCTCAGTCTCTACACAGCAGCCTTATTCCATGTGTCTGCTATATTGTACTTTCTCATGTAGTATTTTCTTACCCTGCTCTCTTTGCACTCCCTCCCACTTTCCATGTCTATTTAAATGTGACATGATCCTCATGGTGCTCAGTCCGGCTGCATGAAAAAAAGAAAGAACCTGGCATGATCTCCTTCAGGTGTTCCTGCAGAATTGGGATTGTGATCTTGGTCTGGGCCTGAGAAAATGGGCAATGCATAAAATAAAACATCTATTTCATTATCTAAAAGATTTGCTCAATCAGTAATTGCTTCTCACACGGAGTCACACTTCAGAAGCTCTCAGTAGTAGGCAGTTTGCACTGAGAGCTTGTTGAGTGATGAGGAGATCTCTAAAACATCTGGGAACATAATTGGATGATGAGCACTTTTGAAAACCTGTCCTCAGTGCTTTTACCTCCCTGAAAAAGTGCAGACTATCTGTGCATAATTTTAAAGATGTTGATTCCCACAGTGCAGTTACATGGGCCAGATTCTCAAAGCCGACACTGAAGTTAACAGCTAGCATGAGTCAGCTGTTCCAAAGTGTCAATTGGCCCAGCACTTTTGCAGCAACGTGCTAGATGTCCATATAATTGAGATTACATGGAAAAAACTCGGAGATCATCATACTAGACATTTTTTCTAAATTACAGTTCTTCGCTGGTGGAGAGAGTTGCCAAAACCCTTTAATAAAAACAAGAATTAACACAGTACAATAACAATAGCCAGAGCCTCTTCTCCCAAGCACAATAACCAGAATAAAGTTTACCCACATAATAGTTCACTATAAAAATTGAAAGAAATAAATCTACAGAAATATTTGAGGGTTTTTTTATTTTAATATATGGTACATTCCTAGGCTAATTTCTTTAAAGCTAAACACAAGGGACAGGGAATTTTATTTTTTAATCCTGTATTATTTTTGACAGAGTGATTTAACTTATCATTATCATCTTTTATCACGACTTTCTATATTTACAACAAGAAAGCCTCTTTTTTCTTTCTGTAAGGGAAAAAAAACCTTATACAAGTGTTCACCAGTAGGAAAAAAGCATAAATCCACTTCATTATAAAGCCTTATCTACTTAACAGTACAAGATGACCATATATTTTAATTTTTTTTACCCATATACAGACACTGATATGTGTCATGATCCTGAATTTCAATTTTCATAGCTGAGACCTTCTGAAATGATGATGAACAAGATTTTAGAGGGAACATAAGATTTAGAAAGCAAAGAAGGAAAAAAAAATGTGCATGTGGTGAAGGTAATGATGCATACAGGCATATATTTGAAGTTATCAGTAAATTGTCAGTAGCAGATATCAAGATTTCACTTTCCCCTCCTTTGGAAATCAAATCAAATCAAATCTAATGGACCAGATTTTCCTTTCAGAGCTGCATTCTAATCCTACTCATATTTGCAAAGTATTGGGGAAAAAAATTCCACCCACCCACACAAAAAATGTATGAATGTAGCTGAGAATGGTCATATGAAAAACTGCTCCTCTTCTTCTTCTTGGTATCTTTGTGACTTCCACTAGCCTTAAAAAAACATATATCTCTTCTTACCTTCACTAAATTGTAAATTAGTTATTACAAATAATAACAAATTTTAAATGACTCTTGGTTTTCAGGGGTTTTTTTCCCAAATCTACCACAAACAACAGGAAATAAACCCTTTTCTTAAATACAAATATGGTTCACTGGACAAAGTGTTATGTGAGCAAATAAGTCTCACGCTCTGCTCCCTAATTATTGTGATCTATATAGAGGATCAAAAAATATTTACGTAATCACAGTGTATGTGCATACTTTCTTAGTTGCAAGACCAGACTCTGAGTGTTGCCTATTTTGGAATTCTAGGCTTGCCAAAGGGCTTTCATTAACATGTCTGTCTCTATAAACTCCAAGACATGCTAAGGTTTTCTATAAAAGTGCAACAATAAATCCATGCTTAATCAACCCTTTGTTGAGCTGCACACACATGGACTCTGTAAAATACAACTCGGATCTAATGGCAGGACCTCTGTTCATAGCTTCAAGTTCAATGGTGTTTAAGACCTGGAAGTGTTGCTATTTTTTACCCTGAGCCATGTAAACATGAACATTTGATGCCTTCGACTTCTTTGATTAGACATGCATTCTCACCACACAGCTGCAAACATTTTTTTTTCCTTCCTACTATTGCTCCCAGATAAAACCAAGCGATTTTGCCTCAATACTAAACTCAATCCTGGTCTTCACTGCCAGTTCACCTCCAGCTGCCTGTACAGAGTTTCACACTAAGCCCCTTGTTTATATCAGCGCTGCAATTAAGCCCAGGCCAAGAAGAGAAGTCCCTCAGAGGGTAGCAGAAGTGCAAGGCTAAGAATTGATTTTCAACTTCTGCGACATAGTCCATAAGCATCCTTTCAACCCCAAGGAAAAAAAGTCCTCAGCCAGATCTCCTCACAACCCACCTTTTCTTCTGTGTGTGCAAGGAGTTTGTTTTTTGGTTTTGTTGTGGTTTTTTTTTTTGCTTTCAGTGGCCAATCTGGGGGCATTTTTCACAAGTTGAATCCTGTTTCCAAATTGGCCAGTGAAAAGTTTTAGCCATGCTGAAATCGTTTCCAGGGCTAAATTGGGAAACCTGAGGCAGCTGGGCAATCTTACAGCTGGCTGAACTGTGGCTTGCAATAAAAGGCAGTGTGAATAAGGTATATTGAAGCTAAATTGGATTCCTGTGAAGGGCCATTTATTCTGAAGGGGGGCATGGAGGGAGGCATTAATGAACAGAAATTAAATTAGCTGAACCCGGCTTTTAAAAATATACTGAAAAATACCTGACCTGCTAGGAACCTTTTAACAGAGCAGGAACTTTGGGCTAGCAGGACCAGCTCAGCTCAGCTTTATTTGCTTGCCAAAGGTACAGATGTCAGAGGATGAACAACTACTCCACCTGATAAGAAGCCAGGCTTATGGATGGATAGATGGGGCAGGTTTTATTTCTGTAGCCTGAAGTTAATGCAGGACAAAGTCACTGCTGTGGGAAATCCAATGTAAACCAATATGCAGTCCAAATACAGAGGTCATTTCAGCTGATGAAAATACTTAATTAACTAATCAGCAGATACCTAGAGAAAAATAAACATGTCCTTTTATCCTTCTTGCCAATATTCTCTTCACTGAAATACAAAGAAATCACAGACTACCCTATTTTGGAGACATTATTGATTAGCTTCATAAATATTAATATTGTAAATAATTAGAATAATATTTTACTTACACTCTCTAGTTTGGGACCTTTTGCAATTGAAGAAATGCTACAAGACTATTACAAAGTGGCTGATTTCAGAACTGGAATACTAAATTTCTTTGGGAGGATTTGGTTTATTTGTGGGTGTTTTTGTTTTTTGGTTTTTTTGTTTGTTTTTTTGTTTGTTTTTTTGTTTGTTTTTGTTTTGGTCTTTTTTTTGTTTTGGTTTAATTGTTGGGGTAGAGGGTACGTTTTTTGTTTGGTTATGTTTTGTTTTTTCCCCCCGATTCTTCTTGAATGAAATAACAAAACTGCGTATTCCTGAAAAGCTGGAGCTATTTCACTGATATAATTAAATCCGCCGTAAAAGCCACTTGGCTTTCACAGTTTCCTTTTGAATTGTAATCCACATTACATCTAACCTTTCTTTTTATTACCAGAGCTAGTACTGTTTTTGAAATCCTGCAAATTTGTATGTGTGCTTCCAGAATGACAGTGCTTGTAATTAGCTATAATAATGCTAGTGAGCTTTGCTTTGTAACCACCTCTGTAAGGCATGCAGATTGTGTCCATTTTACAGACATGAAAACTGAATTATATCTTGCCCAGACATTTCTTACACCTGTTCTGCAGCACTCCCTTTGGTGGCCACAGCATTTTTAAAGCAGAGAAAACTGCTGAAAAATTCGCGCAGGGATCAGATGTTCTCAGTCACATTTGTTGAGGTAAATTTCCAGAGAAACCAGTATTTTTTGCCATTTTTTGCCCAAGTGTGAGAGCTTTTTTAGGGTGGGGCAATGGTTTGCCAGTTTCTCCTCTCTTCTTGCCAAGAGGTGCCACTTTCCTCCTCCTCCCCACCCCCGGCCCCTTCCAACTGTGAGTCATAATATTATGAACTTGATGATGAGAGAAATCAGATTTTCCATCACTCCACAGTAATCTTTACCTTGGTATTATTCATCATCCTCCCAACCCAAGTTCCAGCCACAGGACAGTCAGTTTCTACAAAGCCAGTCTCAATGGAGATACCTACAGTATATCTGAAAATAGAAACATAATTTATGTGTCTGTTTAGTGACACCTTTCCTGGTACACTAATCGAAAATTTGTTGGGGGCACAGGGAGTGAGTAAGCTGCAGGCATCACGAGCTGTAACAGCAGCTCAGCAAACTCCCTGCAAGTTAGCATCACATCAGATATTGAAATGCCTTAAGTATGGAATGGATACTCTATAGATGTTACGGCAGGCTGTAATCTGGAATCATAATTTAATCAAACAAATTGGGTCATACTATGCATACAAAACACATTGCAGTTAAGAATGGGCAAAACTTAAAATGCCTTCATTTTATTTTGTATATTTCTCAATGGAAATGTATCATTTGTACATTGAGTTATTGCTTGAGTTTTAACTGTGGGCAGGAAGGAAAATTATTTCTTAGGGTCTCTGCAAACACTTATATTTGTTGTATTGATTGGCTCCTATGGTCACAGTTGCCTGCCTGAAGGTGGCAATAAGTGCTTCTAAACTTTAGATCTCCCCTTGCCTTCAATCCAATTTTGAAGTTTTCATACAAATTCCCAAGAACACAACACTCCAGACAGGCTTTTGTATACTTGAGGATCCCCTGGTTGAAACTCTTCTATACCTAGCTTTCAATCGAATATGTCTAGGAAGAGGCTACTGGGCATTTTTCTTTGTGTTCTGAAGAGTACAGATCCCTGTTCTGAGATGAGAAGGATGCAGCTGAGAACATCCCAGGACAGCTCTGTGATGCTCCAGATTTTGTGGCTACAGCATCCTATGTGAACCCCTAGTCAGTTGAAATGCATCACAGTGCAAATAGACACACTGTATGTTTCTTCCCAACAAGCTTTCCATATAGATCATGTGTTGTGATGGCTGTGGGACAGAAAGCTCAGGTGCAGGAGTGTATAAATTTGCATTGGGAGCTTGCAGTAACTGCTACTGCAGTTTCCTCATGTTTGCGAGCTGTGAATTTCAAATTTTCTTTACCTGAGTAAAATCCAGTTAAAAGAAATGGAATTCATACTAACTTGAGCAAAACACAATTTTTTCCAAACTGGAATGTCCATATGCAGGCACAGCAATGTGTGCCATGGCCCAAAGAACAGTGGAGAAATGTTTGGTCTGGCCCACCTTCCTGGTTTTTGGAAAGGACTGCACTGCTTTCCAAGACAGAATAGTTGAGCCAGTAGGTTTTATCCAGCAAGGAACCCCTATCTTGTGGCTTGTTGACTGAGCTAACTGCCAGATCTTCTGTGCCAATGGTAAATTACTGTTTCATTCTAATTACTTTCTATCGGTTTATTAAAAAAACCCTGAAATAAATAAAACAAACCAACCACTACACAAGCATATAGAGAGCCAACTTTCCCAGCCCTGCAAACCAGACAGAAAAACTGCTGAACAAACCTAAAAGACAGAAAGGAGAGTTTCCTGGCATCACAGAGACCTCTGAGCATCATCAATGTCCTCCCCAGCTGCTGGAAGACACACAATGCCTGGAGGGAGGGAAGGAGGAGAAGTCCATACCTGATACCTCTATCACCTGGCTACTGGAAATGAGTCCAGGGGCGTTAAAACAACTTCGGAGTAGTGCAGACTGCAGCCAGCCTGAAAGCACCACTGCAAACAAAAAAATGCTGTTACCCCTTCCTTATGACACCACGGGGCAAATTCTGGGCACAGCCAAGGACCCTGATTGTCTATTGAACACTATCTACATATGCTAATAACTTACATGTTGAAAAATTACATTACACGTTGCAAACAGAATATGAACTCGGGCTAAATTCTGTGTAAAACTTTACACCGGGCTCCAACATTGCTTGTCAAAATGTGAGTGGGCTATTTTAACTTTTTTTCCTATTTTCTGTGTTAGGTTAAAAATGCAAGAAAACATTCCCTGGTAATGCAAGTACCAAGGGACTCCTGATTATAATGAGATGAACAGGCAACATCATGTAAAATTTCTGAAACAAATTTAAAAAGTCAAGTTACTAAATTTAAACAGAGTTAACAGATCTACTTGTATATTTTTCTAATCCCTACATGTTTAATTGTTTCACCCATGATAATTTTCATCACTTCTCTGTTTTGAAAGGAATTTTTTTTATATAAAATGCATTACAATCAAATGAAATGCATTGACATGCTTCTCTTTCTTTATCTGAGTTACCTTCTCTAAACTGTTGCTAAATTTCTCCTAGTAAAAACAACATTATAAGGAAGGGACTCCTCACCACCCACTCAGCTCCCAGAAGCCAAGGGAAAAAACTCACAGATATTGTTTTTCTAATTTGACACTGATACTCTTTGGACCTAAAAAATGTTCCAGGTCTAGCATGCATTTTAAATGAATTTATAAAGAATTAGCTCAAGCAATACCAAGAGCTAACTTGAACCTTATGCTAATTTTTTAAAATATGGCATATAGGACAAATAATTAACTACTTTTTTCCATCCTTCCCACTTTGACATTTAAAATGCTCTTCTTTTTAAGGAAAGAAGTGTTCTAGGACTGTGGAGTAACCTCATTTCTACAGTGTTTAACACATATCATACTTATTATGGAATTCTGATGGTAGAAATAAATACGGTCAACCAAAAGACCTCAGTCAACTTGATTTGAAGCAGGAATGTGATTTTTTTTCTTTCTTCCCTCCAGCTAATGATGAATTATTATATTAAAATATATTCCAACTTCAAAGAGAAGCTAGTTGTTATAAAACCCAGGCATTCAGGACTAAGTTTGAAAAGATTTGACCTTCTGCACACAAAAACTAACACCTACATGAATGAAGTACTGTAGTAAGTGATGATATATGATGGATCATTTAAAATGTGTGCATGGAACGATGCACATTTTTTTAAGGCAGGGGCAGATGGTGGTTACAGCACATGCAACATTTTCCAATTACTTTGTTTTTTCAAAATATACCCAGACCATAAAAATATTAGAAGAGTCCTTGAACTTTAATAGAAGCAGTACTTTTCAAATATATATAAAAAAACCCTGTAAAATATATTTCAGTTCAAGTTTATGTTCAAAAAACATAATCCATAACAATTCAGACAATCCCCTTCACCCTCTCTTACACAGCTTAAGAGGTTGAAAGGAAAAGAGAATAACGAGGGGTTAGACCCAGAGTTGTATCCCCACATGTTGGATAGAAATTTAACCCTGCTTGCTTAAATAAGACATAGGCACTGAATACAAAAAGTTGCTCCACCCTGATGTGCTTTGAAGACAGGCCTAGTCAGATGCAGGATTTTGGTTTTGCCCAAACTCTAACAAAATGTAAGAAATGTGAGACTAAAGATAACATGAAATTCACTACCTCCACAAAGAATTTAAAAGTAAAAGGGGGAAAACAAATACAAATACTATTAACCCTTTTATATAATAAAATTAATCAATCTTTATCCAGTTAGATAAAACTCTAGGATGAGATTTCAACAAAACGCACATTGGGCTGACAATGGAGCACATTTTCAAAACAAAAATCAAATAAGAAATATGCTGGAAATGGACCCCAGTGTGAAGTGAAGCAAAAGTTCACAAGCACAGCTCCTTTCTGAGTAGGCTGTAAACCAGGAACACATGGAGAGAAGAAAAGGCTGTTTGTATTGTTCCAGGAAACTGGACCAAGGATTATTTCATAATTGCATTAAGCAAATACAGTATAATATCTTACACAGTGAAAAGTTCAGAGACACCATAGGCCAAGTGATTGACTGATCACATTACACTGAAGTCCTGTAAGCCATTAATTCCTTAATTACTACAGTTATAAACATTTAACACCAATACTATTGTGTTCAATGGCAAGGAAATGGGGAAATAGTATCGTGAGACATTTTCACTTAGAGTAAAATTTTTTTAATATGCACATTTTCAAGTTAAGGTCCCATCATGCATATATTTTGGATGTTCATGATTTTATGAGTTGTACACAACAAAGTCTGAAGCAAAGATAAAAGATAGCCTTTAAAGATTCTTACTGACCTGGCAGAGCTCACACACACACTGTGGTTTCAAGACAAATATAAGTTACACCAAGTAATTTCCATACTGTAGGCACAACTTACAACTTCCAAAAATCACATTATTACTACCTTTACTGGCAAAAATAACCTCTCAGGAAATGCCTTCCCATGGGTTTTCAAGTCAGCAGGAACAGTTGGGTATAATGTCACCAAGACCCTGATGAGAGAATGAGAAGAATTTGTTTCTGCTTTCAACCCTGCAAAGTTCTTCCTCGGTGGCTGTAACAGAAGTCAATAATGCATCTCTCAAGAAGTTTGGCCTGGGTATGCAGCAGACAATGTCTGCTATAATGTCTTTACACAGACCTAACTGGCTCAAGGCTGCAGCGAAGATGGGAAGAAGTACTGTTCTACTATAACTATCCTGATTTAAGTGAGGCAGATCTCTTGAGCAGGTACAGCTTGATGTAAACCTCCATTTACTTTCAGAGTCCCATCATGAAGAGAAAGCAGCTGCACAGTTCGCACAACTTCCTTGTCTGTCTCACAGGGACACAACATCCAGTCTAATAACCATTCAAACAGCATATGGAAAACTGTCCACCTATAGGTTAATGGTTCTTCATCTACCTTACTCTAAAGAGCTGTGCAGCCATCATAAATTAGCATAATTCTACTGCTTTGAATGGGATTGACTTGCATCAACTGAATTGCCAGTTCTCAAAGGAAGGAAGAAAAGATTTATTTCTAAAAGTGCTAAGGACAAACTCCCCAGCACCCCTGACAGCCAGGACACACTCCTTGTGCTGTTCATCTGGGCTCAGCATCAGGAGGTTCAATATTCAGCATTACTTTTCAAACTAGAAAGCTGTTGTCTTTTCTTCTGTACCACTCATCTCTCTTTAGTTCTGCAAGTATGAAATAAAGAACATCCCTGGCTGCCTCCCAAAGGGGTCTCAGCCTTCCCAGCAGGAAGGACGGTGACTGCAGTGAGAGGGCCTCCTTTACAGGGAGGGCGAAGATGAGGAAAAGGGGGATGGGATCTCAGAAGAGTGGACAGGGATGGTAGGGACCACCCAGGAGATAAAGAAAACATGGGTTGAGGGGAAAGCTGGGGAAGCTCCTGAGCATGTACAGTAGCTAATTGTCAAATTTTAACCATGTAGCCTTTTAAATCTTTTTTCCCTCCTTTCCTTTATACACACACAGAGCAAAGGCAGAGTTAGTGTTCAGAAGTAACAGCTTGCAAAGACATTTAAAACTAAAGCAGATTTTTAAATTTAGCAAGCTTTCTCAGTGTTTTCTAATCCTGGATCAAAGGCTGAACTTTGTTAAAATTTGTTACAAACAAGAATCTTAAGAAGTTCCCAGACTTTGATGGGCTTTTCTAAATTTAAACATACAGTGAAATTTTATAGGAAATTACAGACTAAAAATGATACAGCCATGAGGAGAGACCATAGCAGAGCTTCTTGTACTTGTTTCGCTCTTGTAAAGCTCTGCAGGATGGGTGTCACAAACCTAACTCCCTGTGCAAGCCCTGTGTTTCTCTTCTCCAGCACTCTCTGGTCCAGGCTTTCCCACACACAGTAATGCATTCCCAAACATGGCTTTACAACAGCCCCCGTAAGCAGAGGGGAAATGGAGCACCAGCAGCCTGAAAGCCAACCATTGTTCCTAGAGGCAAGCAGCCCCACAAGGCACACTGACTCCCTGTCTCCAGAGGGAACACTGGCACGGGGCTTCTCTCCACAGCCCAATAGGCTGGGGCATAGAAACACTGTAATTTGTTGTTAATTGGGTCAGCCCCTCACTTTAATTAAAATGAAACTCCAGACTTTTCCCATTCTACCTCCAGTTATGTTTTATTATTGCTTACCTAAACCAAATGTACTGTGGCGGTAGTTCCTTCACTTCCTTGCCGGCACAAGTCCCCCACAAGAAGTTTCCCCTTCTCCCCTCTTGTTCTGACAACATACTGTCAGGGATCAGTCCACCCCTGAGTCCAGGGGCTCCATTTCTACCCAGACCCAGACACCCAAATCTTGCCTGAGCTGTGCTGTAGGCACACCTTGGCCCATCCTGTTCTCTGATGCACTCGTTCATTCACTGCCTCTCCTGGATGGTCCCTTCTGTTGCTCCTGACTGGAACCCTGGATGAACTCCAAACTTGATTCATCAGCTTGCCTTGCCTGGGGCTGCTGCTGAGACCTTGTTACCTTCACCCATCTCTGCACATCCAGCTCAGATACTGCAGGACTGTGCCTGGTTGATGAGAGCACTGCTTGTGCCAGGGTCCCTGTCAGCATGAGCCTGTCAGCCTCATGGTGCAGCTCCATTCCTTCTGCTCCCTGAAACTAACAACCACGGCAGCTTGAAAGGGACCTTCTCCTCAGAGAACCACCAATTAAGACTCATGGCATATTTACTTTTTTAGCACCTGCAACTAATGGAAATAATTGCAGCAATAGCAGTGAGATCCATGAAGGGTCTGCCATCTAAAACAGATGTGGTGAACACTTCTGGGAGCAGGGAATAGACCAGAATTACAGCGGAACTACTGCTGGAAGCAGGATATGAGGAGGACAGTGTAGGTGAAGTCTGATGGACTAAATGGATAGCGTGTGAAAATCAAGACAGCAGGAAACATGAAGGGGCTGCAGCAAAGTCTTGGGAAATGAGCAGGGAGACTGAAGGTGTCTCGCATAATGCTGAGGGCTCCTTTGGAGACAGGATCATGCACAAGGCATTGTAGCATAATACGTCCTTTGGTGACCTATGGAGGAGTGTGTACCTGCCCAGCATTGCAAGCTTCTCTGAGGCACAATGACTCAGCAGAGGAAAGTATCAGGTTCAGTAGGTTTTTCCTGACTGCACAGGAGGAGGGACTGCTGAAGAGCAAAACCTGTTACTCGCTAGCCATCTGACATATGTGCCACAGCCAAGGCTTGCCATTGTTCTGCTTTGCCAAGGTGGCATGAACATGTATCTGCCATGTGCAGAAAGGACAAGCCACAGAGGCAGCAGAACTGGGAAGCCTGACACCAAACCTCCCTCAAGCCCTGGCTTTCATCAGACCTTCTTGGTGCCTTTTAAAGGAACTGATATACTCTTGGCTCACTTTCTGCAGAAGTAAGACATTAATCTATGCCTCTTGTCCAGCTCCTTATCTCCTGCTTTTGTGCCTCTTTTGCAAGGTGACACTCATTTAATCTGGGCAGAGGCGAGACTAGAAAAGATGTCATGCCTCTAAGAAGATATGTAAGTAAATGAATATACAAATCTGTCACATCCATATGCACAGAAACGTCCCATACCTAGGAATATCCAGGGCATCAAAACTGACTGCTGCATAAACTGTGACTCATTTCATCAGACTGAAGAGCAGAGGGCAGAGCTGCTTGGCACATTTCTCCTGCCATCCCAGAACCACTTGCCCAGGTCTATGAAAATTTAACACTGCATCTCAGCATGTGTATGTACTCCTGACTTACACACAGCAAATTCAAAGAAAATGAAACCAATTATGACATTAAATGTTGGGCTAATCTTATTCAGGAAATCATTTAATTCAGTACAAACAATGAGGTACTATTATTTTAAATTTTTTTCCCCCAGGAAATTGTATTTCTATGCCTGCAAAAGAGAGTGAGAATAACCATATATTGTTACATGGTTCCCCACAAGTGATCTGCAACACTCCTTAAGTGCCTGTCTTTTAAAAGGGGTCATTTAATGCACACTCTTCAATTAAATCACTATACCTCTGGAACCAAAGTTGGAGTTTTGCAAAGGCCATAATGCAAACAGCATGTATGTTAAGCATATTTTATATATTTATATTTAAATATATGGAATTAGAAACGTGTATTTCCATATCTGTCACTATCAGAGCCACAGGAATCTTCAGCTAAACTATTTTAGTAAAGATGAGTTTCAGGAATTTAATGTAAAACAGGCACCGAGCAAGCTCAATCACTGGGCAGGCCACATTTATATATATATATCCATATATATATATATATATTTGACCATAAAAAGTGCAAAAGTTCACTCACTGGGTTAGTTTTATCCCACTCCCAATTAATGCTGAACATTTTAACAATTATGTTCTCTGAGGCTGTTTGAGATCTACACATGCAGACTTTGTATTTTTTTTCAGAGGTGCTCTAGCATAGAGCTCATCTTGTTTTCTGCCAACATAGATGCTATAAAATCATGCTTGATTCAGTTTACTCCTTTCCTCCCCTCCCCTCCTTTCTTCCCTTTTCCTCAGCCTTATCCTCCTCCATGTTCTTGGGTGGGCAGATTCATGGGGAGACTTGGTTTTTAGCATAGCCACCACCAGGCAGTTTGTTACTCTCCTGAAGCACATCTGGGCTTTATATCAGGCCTTTAATTAATCCTCAGTGAAAGCCAAGCTATGACATTTTGACTGGGCAGGCTCCAGTTTTGGACAGGTCTTGATTTATTGCGACTGAGTCTCAACCTACTTTGATTTATTTCAGCTTTGGGGAGGAGGGCAAGAACTGAACAGAAAAAGCACTGTTGGATGCAGAACATGTGATGCATGTAAAGGACCTCCAGAGTACTGTGGACCAAATGACAAACAGCTCAGACAATTTACAATAAAAATTAAGTAAAATAAGCACAACTGATGAAAATATTTTGGTGAAAGAAATCACTTAAAACAACAACAACTACCACTATCAAAATGAGCAACAACAAATAATAAAAGACTTAGTGAACTAGGATCAAATGATTTGGCAGAACGTGCCAACGCAGGAAGCTCATGCCTTATCTCTATGTAAACAATAAATCCCTGGTCACTCATTAGTGTTAATCACGCCTCTCATCTGCATTCAGCTAAATACAGAGAGGCAGGACCAATGCTTTCCTGGTGAGTTGCTTCCAAAGAAAAGGATGTTCTGCTATTGTCTGCCAGCTCGCCTTGGGTGGATGTCTTTTTGCAGGTCTCCCTCTCAAACCGCACTGTGCACGACACAAAACGTGCCAATTCTTCTGGACAGCAGGAACAAAGGCAGCCAGAGCCAAACTGTTCATCTAAATAAAGCAACAAACATCACAGTAATAGGAGCCACTGAATAACAAATCCAATCTGCTCAAGGTATAAATCTTTCTTGTTTCTCTGGGTAAGCCTGCTCTCGTAGGCCCTTTTCTTGTTCTATTTCAAATTCTGTTGGACAGATAACTTAGCAAGTTTTTTCTGAATATTATTGTAGCTACTTCCAATTAATTCCTGCTGTGTGTACATTGCAAAGGAAATCAGTATCTTGAAAATTCTAATGAAACAGGTAATTTTATTATTTTCAAGTATTTTTGTTAAAAATTCAAATACCCTTATGTATGTATCCCTTTCTTGTATTTTCTTCTCATCAACTGAAATTCAGTTTTTTCTTGTATTTTTTCCACTCTAACTATGGGGATTTATGGCTCTATCAAAAGAGAAGAGGAAATGAAGTTCCAGCAATTCAAATGCAAAATAATTTTTAGTGTAAAAAACCTGGTACTTTATATTTGCAGACACCTATCAGGCTTTGGTGCCTAACAAACATCTAGTAGAAAAGGATGTTTTAGAGAAAGACTGCTTTTAAAATTTCAGTAACACCTCAGATGCTACCTCAACAATCCCCACACATAGCCTTGGATGACAAATCTTTGCACTCCTGTTATTCCCTGTAACACAAGACAGAAGGAGCAGCAATGCATGCACACACATGCAGGCTTTTTTAAAGGTATCTGTGCTGTCACAAAGCAGAAAAGGACACAAATTTGGTGTGAAAATATATGCACCATCTCAAAAAAGATTACAACCAAGGGATTGAAGATATTAATAAAAAGGCATCTATATGTTAATTTTCTAGGTTTTGGGGTGAAATCTGGAAGAAAGTTCTGCTGTTTATGATTTATCTGATGTCTGTGTAAGTTAAGGCCACAGTGTCAACTCTGCTATCATGCAGGTAAGTAGTAGTATTCAAAGTTTAAGATCACTTGGGTCTGCTAATTAGAAACAACTTCAGGGGTGTTCTCAATCTAATCTGCATCACTAGTGACTAGTTTTATCATGTGTACAAAGATTATTTTAGCAGCAGTAGGCTGACAGGCCTGTTTGTGCTGGGAGGTTACACAGGGAACCTGCATTTGCTGTCTTTTTCCCTAACCAAGTGGGCAGGCTGAGCTGCCTCTGTGTGCCCAATACCAAATTACTAATTCTACAGAAATGCAGAATATTCATAAGGCCTACCTGTTCTTAAAATACTTCAAAAAAGGAAAAGAGTTATCCTAGAGATAAGAAACTAGTTAGCTTGGAAAATGACCTTGGAAGAGAAAGTCCTTGGTGATGCACCTTGGCATTCCCAGAAAACAGAACACAGCAGAGCCCTGCTCTATGGCAGATTCCTCCTTGCAACCCAGTATCACTTCTGCTATCAGTACTATCAACTCAGAAAGGCACATTCTAGCAGTGCATACCATGGATAGGGCTTGCAGGGCACAAGGTGTTATGGGCCGAAATAAAACATCAAATAAATGTTAACACGGAACATGCACATATTGGAGCAGTGGGGAAGATCATTCTATCTCATGCCTCCTGATACCTTTCCAATATTCCAAGATCTGCTTGTAATCTGGCAGATGAACAATTTTAAACCTGCAGGGTTTTTAGTACCTATCTACCTTGGATATCAGTTATAATACTGGCAGTAAAATGAAAAGGCTATACAAAATATTTTTCCCTTGTCAATTATTTCCCCTTTAAAATGAACGTGATAGATTTAAAACTTTATGCTTGTTGACTTTAAAACACCTCAGATGAAGAGAGAAATTCCCACCAGATATGGAAAATTAATGTTGGTCTGGAAATAAAAGCAGCATAATAAATTAATAGGAGGGGGGAAATGTGCCTGTATTGCATAAGAAATATACTGCATTAGCAACACAAAGCATTACTTTTTCTTGTAAAATTAAGTACAGTGCAGCAAGATCATATGGTTTGTACCAACTTTTCATTATGTCAAAAGCAACATGTGTGCCTTGTATTACACCATTAGGGTTGTCTTGATAAACTATTACTATGTAGAGTAACATCTCACTGGATAGAGGTTAAGGCAGAAGCAGAAGTTCATGCACTACTAATGCAATTTACTGCTCCTTAAAGAAATCTATAAAGTGCACTTGGAAGAAGGAAAACCACTTGATGTTAAAAAAATAAAAATCCAACCCATTTGCTGATCAAGAAATAATAATGCACAAATTGACACTAAAAAATATCAGCTTCTAAAATGTACAGTTTGTTATTAGGAGCAAAGCTAAAGAGTAAGCAAATGTGCTGCATTCAATCCTACAAAAAATCCTATTAAGTCGTCCTTGCAGAGAGGCAACAATTCATATGAATAGTTACGGATCCCCTAATTTCCTTCCTCAAATCCAATACCAGAGACCCTTTTAATCCCACTGCCAAACAGAAAATTTGGAAGCAGACATGTGGGCCTGCTCCCTTCAGAAGCACCACTGAAATCCTTGTTCCATGAGAAGCAGTGGAATAGTTGCAGAGGCTGCTCACACCAGGAGCTGAGCTGTGGATCCGCGGGGCGTGCGAGGAAGGAACGAGCTGCTTGGCTCCCTTAATCCCCCCAGCCTCAACCCTCCTTCGGAGCAGGGACCACTGGGCAGGTTTGAAGGAAACACCATGTCAGGACCCTACTTCTACTCTATTCTCCTCTCTTTGAGGAGGCAAATCCATCCCGGTCACACTGCCAAGCTGGCTGGGAAGAGGGGACAAGAAAACACCAATGTCACTCACCTACCTTGCAAATGTAACACTCGTCACTCCTGAGGAAACACACAACGCTCTCAGTGCAGAAGTCATGTAGATTTTGAGAGGAAGAGAGAAAGAAATCAAGCACAAGACAGCAATAAGCTTTCTTCACATCCTTAACCTGGTAACCAAGTCAGCCATCTCCAGGGAAAGCTTAAAATGGGCCAAAGAAGGCCAACTGGAAAGTTCAGCTGCTCTATCTTTGGATCATTAGTGTTGGCTGTTAGGTCAAGGCTTCATCCAAAAACACCTACAGCTAAAATTCAAGTATTTCTGCTATAACTAAAAGTGGCATATTAAGTACACCCTGTGGGTTTAGGGAATGTTTCCTATTCAAAGAAACAAAAAAAAAAAAAAAAACCCAGCTATTTTTTTCCATACCCAGATCAGGAAAGAACAGTCACTCTGCTGATAACCAATCTTCTTAATAATGCACAGAATATTAACAGCCAGAGTACAATAAAAGTGAACCCTAACATTTCAATTTATCTGAAACATTTCTTCTTTCAGTGAAATGACCTGAAGTTGGAGGACTAAAAACTTTGGTTCTGGGAATGCATTGCCTATGATGTTTTACTGGCTTGATTTCAAATGAAAACAATTATTGTATAGTGAGGATGTTACCACATAGACATAATAACACCATTAACTATTTTTGACTTCCAGTGTAAATTGAACCATTACAGGTTTTAAAAAATGTTGTGATTAAATTCTAATGATCTGTTTTAAGGGATTTTTTTTCCCCCTTATTAAAATTCAAACCAACTATTCTATAGAGCTTTCTCAGAATGTGGTAAACTACTGTAAGCTTCAAATACATCTGTAAATCATAGATTAGTTAATAAAGAGAAACTATCTGGGTTATTACAGGTGGGGCTGGTAGCAGTACCTGTTATTATATGTTGCCTAACATTTACCAATAAAAGATGCTGCTTTCCTTTCTTTAAAATGTTGCCAAATACCAACTGGGTGCAGAAAAATTCTGAGTTCAAACGTGGGCACACCTGGTTGGCTTTTTTTCTTTTTACTTCCTTCACCCCCCAGTGATGGGGAAAAGAGCAAAGAAAGGAAGGAAAAATGTCAATTGAAGTGATTCAGCTAAATAAAAAATACATTTAAGTTGCATTAAACTTCATTTTCTTTTCCATGAACTAGGGGTTTTCTTGTTGTAGAGTATTTAAAATTTTGCATGCAGAAGCCCAGAGAATGTTTATGAGAACATTTCCTTCACATTTGCCTTAAACTCACCCAATTCATAAACTTTAGGCAGACTACAACAGAAAAAAAACAAAAAAAGGTAAAATCCTGATTTACAAGCACTGAAGAGAGACTTGTGAGACCTTTGCTGCTCAATGTTGTAAAGATTCACTCTCTGGTGAGCACACTCCACCCCGTGATGGGGCAGTGGTTTCCTTGTTTCCCTCCAGGCACAGCAGCAGCCCTGGGCAGGCTGTCTGGTGCATTCACTCCTAGGTCCAGGCAATCCCATCTCCCTCAAGAGATTAATCTCTTTCCCACAGTCTCTTCTGGAGTTATCCCAGGTTAAAACCACTACAAGTCTGACTGGAAGGTGGAACAGACCTTTTATTTAAAAAAAAAGTCTAGCTTGCTTTCACCCTGGTGCTATATTGCCACCAGCTAATGAGTAGACCTTTTTCTGCAGCATGCACTGAGGTGGACTGCAATGACAGTGCATTATCTGCACTATGCAGTCTCTCTGCTGGCATCCATATGCTTTCTACAGGCCTTAAAAGTGAAAGGATAGCTCCTAAATACAGACCCTGTCATAATTTTGCCTGGATTTTCATACGTTGACAGTCAGAGCAGAAAACTAAAATCACTGGAACACAGCACAGTTATTTACAGTTATTTATGCAAAGTGCCTTAATTTGGTATTCTCAAGAAGAACAGGCTATAAAAGCCAAAATTGTCAGGTCTCTTGTAATTGTGTTATTTGATGGAAGAGATACTTCATTCAAGTCACAATGGCAAAATAGGTCAGTGTCAGAAATATTACAACAATACATAATTTATCAATTTGGAAACCTTATCCTTGAAAGAAGCCTTAGTCTAACTTTTCCATCACTCCAATTGAATTGTAAGACCACCGCTGTAACAAGACAACTTAGAAAACCACCGGGGTGGCCTTGATAATAATACAAGTATCATTGTTGAGGCACAGGAAACTAAACCAGATGGTTTTGCTGAGGAAAGCATTTTTTTCTGGCTTTGTAAAGCCTAAAAACACTAATAGGTCAAACATGAAAGTGCTGAAAAAGAAAGTTAAAGGAAAATCTCTGTAAATAAGAAAAAAAATTATTTACATATGTGTTTCCCTCACAGAAAATACATCTGCAAGAATATAAAAAGGGAAAAATGATGCTACAGTTCTGAAACAGATCAGGATAGTTTTCTGAAAGGTCTAACAACAACAACATTTATACTTGAACTTACAGTCCACCATTGCGGGAAATCAATGTTATATGATGTGTATTAGACAGAACACCTACATATTGCAATAAAGAACATTTTCTTGCCTCATTTTTATGTTTTAACTATGGAGACCTATAATAGATAACTATATAATAACTATATAATAGACTATGTCTGTTGCAACAAACTACTTACTTTCTTGTTTGATCTCTTATTACCAATCGTTTCCAACTTAAAGAAAAATAGCTCATCAGTGAACCTCTCAAATTACATGAAACTGAAAGTAATTTCCACAAAAATCATCCATGCACAGGAACATACATTCATATGCACACATTTACACAGGCTGCACATATGTGTGCATGCACACATAAATAAAGGGTGTTCAGATTTTCTCATTTATGCTGCAGTTATTTTAGAATCATATTATTTGCAGACTTCAGCATTTCAAAAACCACTAAGGACTTGGTTTGGGTTTGTTTTCCTTTATTGTAGACATCATCCACATGAGTAAAATTAAGATGATGGTGTGTTGCTCTGCTGAGATTTGCAACTATTTCTAATAGTCAAGAAGTCTAATCTAAATTACATGCACTGAAAGAAATGCATTATGCAGTCTTTTAGTGTGCAGTCTTATTTACCAAAATGTAAGCCTTTGTTTACCATTAAAAAAGAAAACTTTCACTATCACAGTAATTCTAAAACACGTTCTCTCTTCATAAGGGAAGCTCTGTCCATATTTTCAAAATCTGAAAGAAGATGTTTGGGAATTATACCCACATTTTGCTAGCACCAAATCATGCTCTAATGAAAAGAAAGCATAATTATTTAAATTTAAACTTTTTCTCTGCTTGTACAGGAGAATGGAAAAGAAACGTACACTGAGGAGAGCTTCACTATAGGCTTATAATTTGTGGCAGTTCATTTTGGCACTGCACAGATACAGCCTTGGGGAAAATGTTTGGTCTTTTGTCCCACTCTGAAGTTTGTAACTAAAACTAAAACAGAGAAATAAAAGACTGGTTTTCAAAGCCAGAAGTCAAGTGAGGCCACAGGTGCCCTATAGAGCTGAAGGGAGCCTGATGGAGCCTACCTGGACAGCAATAAAGAGAGAGGAATTACATCAGTGTGTCACAGAATTGCATTTTGATTCTGTATGAGACATGGTGGAGAGACACCTGTTTGGTGGCCAGTGACACCATCTACCACTTCATATCAAGACAAGCTCTTTTGTAGGGTTGGAATATTTCAGTCGAGGTGCAACACCTACAAATAATTTACTAAAATAATGATGAATTGACCTTGGAAATCCACTGATCTATGTCTTTTCCTTATAGACTCAATCAGAGGGAAGACAATCACTGGGATTGCTCCTCCAGCACTCTTTTGTGTCATGAAGAAATGCCTGTATTGCAAAGCCAGTGCCTGTGGGTCAGCTCTGGGTGAACTTCACATCTTTGATTTGCAACCAGCTGAGACTGTGCTGTGACCACTTATGCTGGATGTATTGTATCCTGAGAACTGGGTCGTTATTTGGGTGGATGATTGAATGTATTACTGTGGTCAAATGTCACTTCCTTGATCCTGGACACCTATCTCTACAAGTCCTAAATATTTACAAGAGGAAATAAAAAAATATTCTGCTCTTGGCAAGAGCATACTTCCTGTGGGAAGATGTTGCTTTCTCAAAAACATTTCAGCATGAGACTTAGTTCTACATTAAAGATCTTTAAACTATTAGAAAGAATCAAGGCTGGAATGCTCATTGTCTTACTGTCTTTGATACACATGCTTCTAGAAAAGGTACTGCTCCAGCCAGTACTGGTCAAGAGTTTTATGAATGTTCAGTAGCTGTTCCAAAGGAGCACAGAATATCAAACTTCTCCTAAAGGTTCTTACAAGTCCTGATGCTCTCACAATTACTTCACCTATAAGGAAGCAGTTTAATGCATAATCACCTCAACTGGAGCAGATTTGATTTAATTTGAAGATTGGTTTGGCTTAATAGAGCCGTTGGTTATGCCACCTCAGACAACTGATGAAAAGAAAAAATTCTGTGTGTTTGGAAATACATAAAATACACTTTACCTGGATGGCTATACACTCATACTGAAACAAGCTGATCACTGAGGGTTTAAAATTATTTCTTCACTTTTATTAGAAGACATTGACTTTAAACATAAAGAGTAAGCAGTAAGAAAGGAAAAGCATTTTTCACTTCAGTCCATACCAAAAGGGTATTTAGAAATATGCCTTAAGCTCATGAGCCAATCTCATTACTATATGAGGTATTGATAGTTACACAGACAGATACAACTGACTTTCTATTATACCAACAGTCCTTAACAAAGCAAGACTCTCACAAACAAGAATTCAGCTGGGACGGTGAAAGGATTACTCAGAAAAAACTTCAAGTCTTAGCAGACTAAGTTAAAATGTATCTCAAAAGACAACACATCCTTAATGCTACAAGAAAATAACAAAGCAAAAATAGAGATGCCTTGGCCAATAGTCCTGCTGGCTGGCTCCTTTTCTTATGCACAAGAGTAAAGTAAAATTCTAAATAGTTCTGTCTGGCAAGAGTTTTTATATTTAAACATACCCACACATACAAGGAGGGATTTCCCACAACAGCAGTGGTAGCAGTTGTTTCCAAGGGTCAGTTTCTGCCTACTAGAATGGTAAGTAGAACCATCATGAATAAAAGACCAGCTGAGGCTAACTAGAGATTTAAACAAAGATTAGATTTTACTATCTACATTTCAACATGTGCAAAATGGTCTAAGACCATAAAAATGACTGTGTATTTTCTTGTGCATTTAATCACAGATTAACGTATGAATTGAGACTGGTACCAATTAAAAAGAAAGTAAGATGGAAATTCTCTCTTTAAGCAGTTTCATAGTTTCTTAATATGCTTAGTTGGTCTGTACAATAACTTACTATATTACTTATTTATAAACAGCTCTCTTTTCTTTGATTATTTTCTTTTACATTATTTAAATATAAATTAATGGAAGCTGATTCCCATACATTCTAAATATCAAATGCACCCTGATTTCACCACGAATGCAGGCACACATCTAATTTTACACTTTTGACTAGACATGTAATTAATTGAATTGGAGCGAATTATGACCCAATTATGAGTCCTCTGTAATTATTGCTTGACGTATTGCTGGATTTCTACTGAAGGCAAGAGAAAATATTTCTGATCTCTATGAATACCTCAAGACTATTAAAACAGTTACCTTTGAACTCATTCTTTTAGTTTTGTAAGATTAAGATTGAAGGGCTTTTCCACAGCTTTTGTCAGTGCAGCATTTCTGCTGTTTGCACAACAATGAGGTATGGGCAGTGCAATTGCTGAAGGCAACCTGAGCATCAGCAGGTGATAAAGAGCAAACTGAAGGAAATGCAGAAAAAGCCTCAGCTGTTTAATGAAGGCTGGTGTGTCTAGGTGGCCAAAAAGGCCAATGGCATCCTGGCCTGTACCAGCAATAGTGTGGACAGCAGGGCGATTCTTTCCCTGTACTCAGTACTCTTCAGGTTTGCTACTGTGCTAATAATTGAAAACAGCCAGCAGATAGTCTGCAACAAATAAAGGGTATGTTATCCTCACAAAGCAAAATAGTACACAGAAGATTCATATGTCAATATTGCTTTCCCTCTTCCAACTCAGTGGCATTGATCATTGTCTCTAATACAATCTCATGAGACTTGTGCTGGATCATAGCAGAGTAAATAATGGAGAAAGGGAGAGCAGGAGACAGCAAAAATTCCTGCCAGTATGTTAAGAGTTACTAATTTTAGGTTAAAATTTATAATCCTGCACCAAAAATTTCCAGTGCCTACTTATTTCTATTCTGTTCTCTTCAAACACTGAATGGAATCCTTTCTTTCCAGTGAGTTGGACTTCCCTGTTTTCATTCACCAGCACAATGGTGCTGTACCCTTCTGCTGCAGGTGGCAGTTCAAGTGCCAGGTCAAAATCCTAATGCAACACATTTTCCAACTATTCTCCACTGATATAAACCCATGTTTAAACCCCAAATTTCTGAATTGTCTGCTACTAAAGTTACTCTCAACCCATCCCTTGGTGGGCACCCACATGCTTCATTGCAGGCACATGCTTCCAATGCTTTACTCTATGCAAAGGAGTTTGCCCAAAAACACAGTGGCAGTCGAATGAACTCATATAATGAAAGCTCAAGAGTCACAAATTCTGCTTGTGCTTTGTAACCACCAGACATTCTCAAGTCCAACACACACAGGATACTGTCTCTCCATGAAGTCAGTGGGAGCTTGTTCATCAACTTTCATGAGATCAGGAATTGACCCATAATATTTCACAAAACAAAAAGGAATGTATTTATGGTTTTATTATTATCCCTAAAAAGGAAATAAGAAGAAACAAAACACAGTACATGGTCTAGTCTATATGCACATGTGTTACTTGTATTAATATCAATGGGATTTAAAGCTACATATGGAGAGGATAAGATATATCCCTATGTGTTCAGCCATATGCTTAAGGAAGCTCCCAAAATGCTTGTAAATATGATCATGCTTTCTAACATATTAGGTATTTATTTGAACAACATTAAATCTCTAAGACCTACTTTCCAGTCCATTAAAGCCTTAAATAATTGTTTATTTCCAGTTTAAAGTTACCCTATTTTGTAGCCTTTAGAAGGCTGCCTGTAACCACATTTCCACAATACTCAGGGAATTAGAGAATTGATAATAACTCTCCCATTATCTGAAGGGGTACCTCTCTGGGATGAGAAATACTCAAGATGAACTATACTTTAGCGAGGGATTCTTTCCAGAAGATTTTGGGATAGGCCAAAGATGTGTAGCTGAAAGGCCTGGAATGCTACTTGCACAAAAAACATGTGTTTGTGCCATAGACCTCAGACAACTACATTCCTTCTGGAGGCCAAAGGTCTTGAAAGCTAGTCATCCTTCTGGATAGACTTGTTCTCATTTCCTTTTTGGTTTTTAAAGTTCAAGTGATAGACCTGATAGGCTGAGTGAGCTGGGCCTATTCAGCCTCAAGAAGAGATGACTGAGAGGGGACGTATGCCATCAATTTCTGTCAGTGTCAAGAGGATGGATCCAGGCTCTTGGTGGTGCCAGGCACCACAAGGACAAGAGGCAAAGAGAAGAAACAGATACACATGAAGTTCCACCTGAATATGAGGAAGAACTTCCTTACTGTGCAGGTGACTGAGCACTGCAACAGATTGCCCAGAGAGATTGTGGAGTCGCCCTTGCTGGAGATATGCAAGAACTGTCTGGACACAATTCTGTTCAATGATCTCCAGGATGAGCCTACCTGGGCAGGAAGGTTGGACCAGATGAGCCACTTCCAACCTGACCCATCCTGTGATTCTGTGAACACAGGACAAGGGTCTAACCCAGAAGGCACAAGGGAGTCATTCTGGATTCCCCTCAGGGAAGAAGCCTTGAGGATTCATCCCATGATTTATGACCTAGTGCAATTTAGAACGAGATAGCTGAAGTCTTTATTAAATAGCCAATGCTTGTTAACAAATCATATTCATTACGTTCATGCAACTGATCATTTTATTTGACTTATCTTTTACTTCCTTTCAGCTGGGACTTGGTAACTGATTTTATGACCACTCATGACCATAGTTTCATGCATTGAAAAGATGACTGGGATGGTTTACTGGTTTAAGTGCTTCAACCAATATTGTAGGCAGAAACATAAAACCATAGTCATGGAGGTGCAGTCATTACACTCATGGTGCCCTTAGCATCTCACATACAAATAAAGCACAGAACCAAAGACAAATTCATTTATAGCTGACTGCCAAAAAACACCTTCTTCACTTGCTTGACGTAGTCCTTTCGATACCAAGGCGATATGGCTGATTACCTTTCTTAATGTCATCCAGGACATCAGTTTATAGAAGTATCACAATTTTGTTTTCTTGTTCTTTTTGATCGTAAAGAAGTTTTGAGAGCTCAGCTTTTACTCTACCTTTAAAGTTTCAATTTATGATAAAAATCAGACTTTTGCCTACTGAGATAGTTCTTACTTTGTAATACAGAAAACCAAAACAAACAGTCGTCATCTTTTTAAACTACATCAATGAATGGTAAAGTCAAATCCGGTTTCCCAGCAAGGAATTATTAAAAGACAGAAATAGCTCAATGACCACAGGAAATATTTAAGCACCAAAATGGGGACAAAAATCTCCTGGGGAAAAGACAATATTTCCTACATGGTCATTCATGTCTCCTTGTAATACAATACAGGGGTATTGTTTGTTTGTCTGCTTAAGCAGATGGGTAGAATAAAATTAGAAACAAATCCTGACTACACAAACATTTCAAACATTAAATGCAGGCTTATGTGTTCCAATACCTGCCATCACAAATATGGTGTGATGCTTCTTTAGAATGTATAACCAAAGAGGCCTTTGATCATTAATATAGACCTAATTTTTGCCTTATTAAAAAAACGGTCACCAACCTCCAACAGGATCTTTCATTTCAGGTCATACTGCATCTTGCTGAAATCTTAATATTGGTCATAAAATTTGTCAAAAGAATAGAAGAAATACTTTAAAATAGATCCACATTGTAGTCAGATCCCTTCCCCAGGAATTCAGGCAAGGAATGTAAACCCAAAGATTTATTTTTCTGTTCAGGTCATGCCTGGGGTAGACTGCTGTGTTACTAAATTCCCTAATCTGAAGTCAAGAGCAAGACAAGTTAACAGACCTCAATAGGCAAAAAAATAAAAAAAATCTTGAGATAGCCCTCTGTGGACTATAACCTGAAGTTACAGCAATAAGCATTATCCCCTCCACAAAGATGATTCAGAAAGAATCCCACAGCTTACCTCAACGTAGTCTCTGGCATGGCCCCAGTCTCTCTTAGCATCCAGATTGCCCAGGCTGAAACAATCCAGCTGCCCAAGGTGAATCTTTGCTACCGATCGGCTAATCTTTCGAGTGACAAAGTTAGCCCCTGGAAGAGAAATAAAAGGTAGTGTCAGCATAGTCACAGTGGCAGAGAGCTGGCCACAGGAGACACCTTGTACAGCTCAGCACATGGCACTTTCAGGCTTCATTCACTTCCCTTGCACCACCTAAACCCATGCCATCTTTTATCATCTGAGCAAGCTAAGAAGCTTCCAGTGCAAGTGTCACATTCGTTGCACTTTCACAGCAAACATCTTTCTTTGTGGGACTTCTTAAGCATTCCTAATTTGCTGCCTCAGTATTCACTCCAGGCATAAAGCCAAAGAAAATCATTTGGAATGTCAGTTCTTAAACACAAAATGCAAAAGGTTACATAAAGAAGACAGACGTCTTAGACCACCCTCAAGTTTTCTGTTCCCATTTATTTTTTCATTTTAATTTCTTTTTTTTCAAGGAATGCATATATCTAAAGAAATGTGTTTGTTAAAAAAAAATAAAAATTGAGAACTATGCAAATATTACATTTTCTCCAAAGATTTGTAATGGCTATTCTACTTTTCTATTTGTTTGGGATCCTTTGTCCCTCAGGTTCAGTTAGATAATGAAATTCTGATTCTGATGATTTCAACTTTTTCAGTAGAAGACTGCACTTTATTTTACCATATTTCAGTATGTTGTGCAGTCTGTTAACTCTAGAAAGTTTGTGTATGCATTTCTGCTTCCAGTGAAGTTGCTTTAAACAATATTTTTTGTTACTTATTTTCAGATCTTGATTTTCAGATTATGATGGCTATGTTTCTAAAAGGTGGTCATAGTCTCTTCAAAAGCAGAGGGATTTGAATTTAGACCAGGAATTTAGGCTAAACAAGCCCAATGGCATTTGCACCCTAATGAGCCACAAAAATTAAAATTACATGCCTTTTTAATACCTAAAAAAGATATGATTAAATGGTGACAAATGATACCTCCTCCAAATGAAAAACAGGAGAGTTAGTGAAAATGTCTGTAGTTGTAAAATACTTTTAGCAAATTTCAAAAGTCTCAAAAGTGTAGCTTATGCATTCAATGCATACATGTAGTTTCTTTCATTATGGAACTCTGCTCTTTAGATGTGCATCTCAATATGTTCCGTTTCCTGTCAAACAAACAGTAGGTTGCTGCAACATTATTAAATAATGTGAAGTGTCTTTTTCAGACTACTAGTTTTTTCTGTCGTGCCAAGAGCACTATAGTACTTTTCTGTGTCATTTGACTCTATTAAAAGTAAAACAAAACAAAAACCAAAAAAACCCCACACCTCTAAGAATCAAGTGGAATTAAGAACTTAAATAATTCAGACCTTACCACAGGATTAAGACAGAATTTTAAATTTTCATCAGCTGCTGAACTAATTGCAATTCTGGTTATTATCCATTTAGGATATATCATCATAAGTACCTATATAAAGGCATATGTACCTATATAAAGGAAGCTTCCTAAACAGTGTGATTTGTAAACTTTCAAAAACAAAACATACTTCAGAGTCTTTTTCAAAGCAAATTTCTCAAATATTGGACAGTGAAATTGGACACTGTGACTCTACTATTTGAAAGCAAGATACTGTAGTTCTCCTGTTCCTGGCTGGACAGGCTTGCAGCAGGAGTGGAGTTCTGGCTTAACAGAAACCAGTGAGAGTCTTTTTGGCTTAGTCTGACTGGTACCGCTCCAAAGATTGTTTCTATTTTTATTTTATCAAAGTGCTTTGAGACCTTCACACAGATTATTGCTAATTAATTAAAAGCAGATTCAACCTATGGCAAAAACTTACTAGGACTAGATCTGAAACTTCCTAACTTGCACCAAAATTACTTCAGTTAGCATTTTTATTCAGCAAATGACATCTGAAGGAATAGGTTTCTCTCCAGGATAAAGTAGATGGTTTAAAGTTCCAGGCTGCAACTGAGGAATATGCAAAACTGACTGCTTTCAACACTACATTCCCATTTGCAGCAAAAGCAATGAGAGTTCTAATCACCATCTGCATTAAAGCAAGTTTTACTGTCAACCTGCACAACTAATGAATGTCAACTTCTCTTTTGTAGCAAATGCTTCCCCAGCATAAAAAAAGAAAAGAAAAAAAAAAAAGGCAGCATACTAGGATGTGTGAGAGAAAAACTTTTACGCTATCAATTTAATTTTAATTGTATGAAAGATATCACTCAAGAAAGAGCTGATTTGTCTAGAACAGCACAACAAATACTTGTAACTGCTGTCTTCTTGCAGAGTCACTGTTAATTGGAGAGAAACAATCTTCAAAGATATCCTGCAAGGAAAATTGGAATATTCCTCAAAAGGCTGAAATGAAGAACTAGAGAGCACCACAATGAAAAATGAAAACCTTTATTTTCCAGAGATATTCCAGTAAGGGTTCCACTAAATACTACCAACTCTCTTCTTGGAAGTGCCTCAGAATTAAAGCTGTGGAAGAAAACTACACTGCTGTTCATTCTGAGAAATGCGATTGGAAAATTTTTTCATGCACCCAAGGACTGAACGGCACATTTCAGAAGCATTTAAATGATATGGTTCATAAATAATGTTTAAGTACTGATTCTCTTCAAACACAGTATCTTAAAATATCCCATTACACTCTGTGTTTGATCCCATGCCATTAAATGCACATCATAACTAGAATTTAAGCTGGTGCCTGCTGGAGTCATACACAGTTAAGGCTATGTCAGCATTTCCACTAAACAGCCCTGTCCTAGAGGTTTGCAATTTGGCTATGACATTGCTTTGGTCTGAAATTTAGCAAAGTGTTTTTCCTTATGATTGATTCTATCTAAAAGATCTAGGCAAAATGCTACATATATCTTTGTATAACTGAATACAAAGTACCTTTTGAGGCACAGAAATTGTTAGCTTCCTTCTTCGTTAAAAAGTAGTGAAGACTTGCTAATGTTGAACACACAGGATCATTCTTCTCCACAAAATGGTCACTCAGTGCCAAAAAGAGTATCATAAGAGCTGCTGGTGTGTTAACCACTTTACCCTTTATGGTGATTTTCATCGGATCAAGATGTTGCAGCAGCTAAAATGCCACCAGTTATCACAGGTGAATAAGGCCTAATTTGTTATGCTACTAACCTTACTAATTCACCTGGAAATGTGTTGGTGATAGTGAAGCTACCTTAGACTGGTGGGACAGAGAGATGACAGAGTCCCAAATTTGTCTCCTGGGTCTGCACTGCTTCCTCAGTTCAGAGAGGTTTTGTAAAACACAACTCATTGCTCACATCTAGTACCTTAGAATACATGTACTTGAATACACCTCAGAATAAATGTGGAGTGTTCAAAACTCAGTCATATGGTTGATGTATTTTGACTTATTTGAACGCCTTTTCAAGATGTGTGTGGGTGGCAAATGTCTGGGAGCCCACTTTCCTACAATAACCCAGAGAAGAGTCATTCTTGCTGTCCGTAGGGCCAAGCATGCTGGGCTGCCTTGCATAGCCATCTCTGCAGCAAATACATCCAAACCATGATAGGCCACATTATGCTCTGGTTTGCATTGCTATTGGCAGCACTGGAATTGCAGCATTAAAGATGTGGCCAGGCACAGGAGATGTGGCCAGACCTAGCAAAGGATGCTTTGCTGTGTCATTTCAGCAGTGCCAAACAGACCTGGTTAAACAGGGTCTGACAAGTTCTTACATTTTAAAAGGGGCCTTTAACAAGAGTTTTCATGATATTAACAGCTCTTTTAGGAACCCTGGGCATCAGCTTAGATTTGTTTTCAAAACCCAAGCCCTCCCTTTGAGATCGTTAGCATTCCAATAGGAACCATAAGGGCGGATTTACAAACCCGATTTACCCCAGACAGGATTTAAATCAAGGATTCATCATCAAGCAGGCCTGATCTGTAAAACATATAACTTGTCAGCAAACCACTGCAGGAACAATACTGTGATGAAAAGAAATAGCAGAGATATAATGCAATAGCTTTTGCTCTCCAGCCCAGGCCTGTCCCCCATTGTGCTGCCTGGCTCAGGGTGGAAAACAGCTCATCCCTTTGAGAAGGATGCTGCCTATATCTGGCAAAGATGCAGTTTGGAAAGCTGGACACATCTCTCATTAACACATATTGAAAACTATTGCATTAGGAGGCATGGTCTTAATGCACCTACAGTTCCAAAGCTGGATTGTCCCAAGACAGAAAAAAAAATAAATCTTAGTCTCTGCATCAGTACCCCATTGCTTTTATCAGCACTGGGGTTTCACCCTTTGTGAATCATCAGGGAACTGCCTGTTTGAAGTAGGTGTTTTTCTCCAGAATCTGTGGTTTGGAAGAGGCAACCAAATGGATGAAGCAGCTTTAAGAGCCACTACTGTAGCATCTGTTTCTTTTCAAGAGCCCTCATTTTCCAAGCTCTCAAGACTACATACAAAACTTAACTAATGTTAAAACTGTGGTCTTAGGAAGACTGCTCTCCCTGTAAAACACCAGTTGTTGCATGCCTAAGAAAATCCATTATTAACCCTAGCAATACTGCAGAACGACAATCAATCTTATGTTATTCAATAGCAGTCCTTATCTATCAACTGAGATGGAGTCCTAGAAAAATCTATCAAGTTCTCATAACACCTTTTTTCTTCATTTTGCATAAAATAGGAATAAAAGATTTCTGTCTCTGAAGACACTGACACAAGAAGAAGGCTGAAGTTTTGGGGTTTTATTCCTCCAGGTTTCTGCAGCTCTGGCATAGATTCTAGTGCAAGCCTAACATGTTCCAACACATTGTGTACCCAGCACTTCTACTAACTCAGAGAAACATATTTCTTTTAACATATATGTGTTGTAAATGATACATTTAATGAGATCATTAAAATGTTTTGATTGCCTGAAAATCCACATTGCTCATAATTTCCATTCTATGAGAACCTTTTCTAATTTTTGTAACAAGCTGAAATGGAAAAACAAAGCAACACCCAGATCTTCTAAGGAAAGAAGCCTTGAGTCTCCTTACACTGATGAAAATCATTACCAATTATTCCAAAGCAAATGGATTTATTGTCATTGTAAACCAAATGAAAAATCAAGTTATAGATCTTTAAATTAACCTTCCATATTTTGCGTTTAAATGGAATTTTAAACTGTGTCTTGATCAAAACCACTGATACAGTATTGCATTTTGGTAAAACTAGTAGAGCGGTTACTTAATATATGTTAAACACTCATGCATTTAAATTGTGAATTCATTAGCAATTTAAACTGACTATTTTTTCTCACAAACTATACAAAGTAGAAACATCACTTTTTGGAAATAAAGGGAAAATCATGGTTAAAAGTAATTTTTTTTTCCTTCGCTTGTCATCCTACAAATTTGACTTGGCAAATACTGCTACCTTTGGATGAGCTTGCCATAAAGTCCACAATCAGATTTTTGCAAAATGAAATACATACGAAATAAGTGTGATATGATTCATAAGCAATTCCTTGTAAAGTAATGCATGGGAAACATCTTCCTGACTGGGGCAATAAATAATTTTATTTCCTGAAACATGAGATACAGTGCTTTAATCCTTATATTTTAATCCTGTATATCATAGTTGGAAATACTTGTTTCATCATAATATGTTCAATCTTTTTCTCTTTCTTTAAAATTTTAGAAATAGCTTATGCTAGTGGCTTTCTCAGATTTCTTAATATAATTGCAATGTTTTTCAAACATTTTTAGTTTACATATCCTTAATAATTTTCCAATGGACATGTATCCTTCTCTAAACAGGAATGATAAAGCTACTGATAATATTCTTTTAAAAAAGGTTATTCTTCATCAGTCCCCTGGCAAACAAGAAGGTAATGAAAAAAATCTGCAGATCCCAGACTGAAAGCAGCAGTCCAGTAACCTGAGGATAAAACTGTCCCTCTTTATCAAGTGGCCTTCTTTTGGAACTACTTTGATATGTGTGATTTAAATAAAACGACGTGGTAGTAATTCCTTTAAATACTGCTAACAAAGACATCAATCAGCATATAAACAGACTTCTTTTCTTAAATAATATACATTATAACCTCTACAATGCCAAATGCACTACTTCTCCTTGGCCCCGTTTTCCATTAGCACACCAGTTTTCAACAGAAATGTGGTACTGATTCCTTGGGTGCCCATTTTCTAGATAATGGAAAATGCACTACTAAATACTTTCCTATTTCAAAAATGAGGAGGTTAAGGCAGAAAGATAAAGGCATTGAGAGGTGGGACTCAGCAGGGGAGGGCAGCACAGAGCACAGTGAAGGGGGCTGATGCTCTTCAACCCCAGAGCACCTCTGCCCTTGCCATCCACTTGCAGACAACATAAGGACAGCTGAGGGCAACAGGAGGTCATTGAACTATGCATGGAGGGAAAAAAAATATTGCCTTTTATAATCTAAGTGGAAAATGAGAGGGAGAGACAGTCTTGTGGGGAACAACAAGGTGCAGAAATGTGGAGGGAGCACAGAGAGTAGGAAAATTTTTCTTTTTCCCAGTGGGTGAAAAGATAGCACAGTCTGCCTCAGGGGACAACTAGTAAGCCCTGTAAAAAGTAGGGGACACAGGAGTAGGGGAAGAGACCTACCAACCACCACCAAAGGACAAGAATCAGAGGTGGTGTTTGGCACAGCCCCCGCCACAGCCCTCCCCAGTGACTCAGTGGTGCTAGCCCTCCACTGGGCATCTGTCATCAGGGCTTTAGATTGTTCATGGCTGTTCTGCATACAAACACATATAGGTTTCCACCTCTCAAAAAACAGTGGCAGGATCCCTTCTATGACTACACAGCAGCAGTTCTCTAAAGTGACTGTGAAAAAATGATGTTCGATTAGCAGACAATCTGCATGTGTAGGGTGTAAGAAAAAGCTATTAGATTTCCCAATTAAAATACCACTATTTGGGACTAATTACGCTTCTCAGATCTATCTTATGGGGTTGTTAAAAGGACAGGGTGATATACCAGCAATAATGGTTGGCCAAAATGTGCTATTTTAGTATATTTCCTCCATATAGTTTTTCTTAAATTAAAATATTTTCCCCTCAGGAACTGTACACTGAACAGGAAAAGGTGAGGCATCAAAGATTCTTATAAAGGAAAACTCAAACATTAATACTGAAAACAATATATAAAAGTGTTATTCCTGTTCCCAAGTTTATGTTGCTAATGGTGCTTACATAAACAGAGCAGCGTTTTGCTTACAGAAAACTTAACCTTTTGCTCCAAACTATTCAGTTTGGGTTTTTTTAATCACAGTTCATATACACTACACTGTAAAACAAAGGTAAATGTCTTTAGCTGCTCTGATTTGCTAACATGCATTTAAACTGCGTTTTTTAAATTGTACAACTAAGGTTATTGAATTAAACCTCTCATTTCAGCTGTCACAGAATTAGGCAAGCCCTTGCATGTGTGAGCTGTGGGTAAACATGAGTGTGCTTGCCCATCAGTACAGACTCTTTACATTGTTAAAGCTTATGTAAACAATTGTAGTTAAGTACATGCTTTGCTTAATTGGTGCTACAATAGCTAGAACTGTATGCAACCAAAAGGAAAATCCAGCACTTGTACAAAAGGGAATTATCCTGCAGTCTTAGGCAACTTGCACAAAACCCCCTGATTTTAACTTTCCTTGTTTAATGACTATCACAGTTCAGACATCTGTGCTCTTAAATTTAACACCCCTTTCCTTTTCTCCCTGTCTTTCCCCTCCTCCATCCTCTCAGCAACCAGTAGCACATCAAAAAAGTTGCTGTTTGATGGTTCAAGCTGAGACATTCAGCCTTTACCCTCGCACTCTCTTGAGATGAAGCAGGCAAGGCTTTTAATCTTACCTGGTGACACATGACTGACTAATAGAGTTTCTTGGACCTTCTGACCTCTGAGGGACTAAATCTGGTTGGTCTCTCAACCTCTCCAGGTGGCTGGGACATCAGTTTGCGGTGGGTCATGATGTAAACAAAGCTTTGCACAGGTTTTCCATGGCTTTATGCGCACCCATAATTGTGCTAACTTTTAATGTGCAAATTTCTTGAGTATGAAACATATCATTTCACTTCAAGTCAGGGGGAAAAAGAATTTTCCTTTACTTTTACTGTAGGTTAAATACTGTAACAAGAGCTAGCCCTGAAACCAGTCACAGTGTCAGATTTGCTGAGTCAGTGCTGATGTATGTTCTTGGAGCGAGAGAAATGGTCTGGCTTCAGCCAAGCAGCTTATGTGAAACTTTGCCTCCCACACAAGCTAATAAAGCAGTGCTAGACGGGTTTGACACTTATACAGCATAACTCAAGATGTTCCTAATCCATGTGCCTCCCTTTGGAGCTTTGTTGCTCAACCATTTTTCTCCTAGGACTTTCTTCTGGTTAGCTTTGCGACAGTGGTAGTCCTTGAGGCACCCTTTAGGCCCTCAATATACCATTTGATAAATGTGTTTCAATTTTACTAAACCACTGTTTGCTACAGAAGTCCTGGAATAACCAAGAGGGGGTCCTGAAACACAGCTGAATAATTTTTTCAGGGAGCTGGAAACAGCTGAGGGGAAAGAGCTCATGAAGAACAAGGAGAGGGCCAGTGAGAACTAGAGGGAAGCAAAAAAAAAAGCAATCTTAGCTTCTGCAAATACAGGAGGCACATTTTCTTCTAGTACAAGGTATACAAAATGCAAGGTGCTACATTTCCTTCCATCTTCCATATTATGAATAGTTGGATTCTCAGCTAGGATGTGGTGAGAAATGTATCTCCAACACCACTGATGAGCCCAACAATTCAATGTACAGACCACCACTTGCAAAGTTCTACAGTTACAAGAATGAAATCTTCCAGCTACAGACACCTTTTCAGGCTCATAACAGACTAATCAAGTTAACACCTGGCTCAGAGGTTAAGAGCCAGAACAAACTCTCCATATTGTGTGCTGTGGCATGCAGTCAAGCTGGTGTGCAGCCCAGGCTATGAGATCAGCTCACAGTTGCTCTCAGCCTACTCTCCCTGTCCCTCCTGTCCCCATTCCCCAAGCTCTGCTTCTGCACAGGGACAAGTTGAAGACTGAGCAGGACAACCTCAGAAGTCATTATTTTAGACAAAACCAAAGTAACAACCCTGAAATGTAGTATTTTAACAACAGACTCCAGTAAAAAAGCTTTAATTGATTGTGTGGAGCAGGTGCAGGGGGAACCCAACCCTAAAGTAAGCCCCCAAGCCCTAAAAGCTTGAGAATGGGGTGAAAAGGCAGAGACACGATGACAGTACACCAGGAAGACCGCAAGCCAGCAAAGACAGCATGTCCCTTCTGGTCCAAAGACCTTGGCCATGTTTGGTCTAGCTGTGTTGACCTCCTCTATCCAGAAAGCCAATAAAAACATTATTTCACCTAGCTGTAGTTACTGCTGGTTGCTTAAACTTCCCATAAGAGCTATGTCCTTACTACAGCACAGGATGTGATCACTCTCAGAGGACCCTGAAGTTAAGCAAGGGTGCCACGGCTTCCACACCCAAGCTCCCAACTGGAAATGCCACCAGACAGAGCGGCAGCTCTCCCACAGGCAGAAAGGCTATGTCAGGAGGTTGCATAAAAACCATTGCTGAGAGCAACCTCCCCTCTGGGACAAAGCCTGGGCATGTAGCTAATTTTCACTCTAAAATGAATAAGGCACAGGAAAAAAAATGGACCCTTATTTTGTGAGAAAATATTTTGAACACAATCATTGAGTAAAATTCTAACAGCTTTTTGGAATGTACACACATTTCAATGAATATTCCTTTTTACTAATGTTGCCACTGAAAAGGAATCCGACTCCTGAATTCTTTCTCTGTGGGAATAGAGTTTCTCTAGTGTAATTAATAATATAAATAAATATGCAGCTATAAACAAAAGAGAACTCAACTTTCTGGCAAGATAAATTGGTGGCGTTTCGCTGAAGTCAGATGACTTAAATTTACAAAGAAGAGGCCAAAATTAAACATTCCACCATTAAAACGTCCAATCACCACAAAAGTTTTGCACTAGAAAATACGAAGCAAAACATTTGGAAAGAGATTAAATGGCAATAAAAACAGAGCGTCTATATAATACATCCATTTACCACCATTCAGTTTGTCATGCTCACTACTGTTTTAATAACAGTATTTTTAAGAACATTTCTTCCTTTGTGGACTCCTGAAATTCATTGTTATCCTGTTTTTGTGATATTTCCCATTTAAGTTAGTTTATACTTCCTCTAGGAACACAAGAGGCAGTCAGATCACCTGCTGTTCTGAGATGTCTACAATACTTGAACACAATGGGGTGAAACCAGGACAGAAAGTTAGCCCAATTCTGAGTTTCCTGGCTTTGTATTTTTAGTGGGACCTTTCACATCATTTGAATATCTCTATAGGTAGCTGTGCATGCCCTCAGAAAAACACACATGCACATGCTCTCTACATACTCAGGACAAAGCCATAAATTCTAGCACCAAAAGTTAGGATTAGGTGTTTCAGTGTTGTTTCTGGATGCACAACGACACAGGTTTACAGAACATCTCTAGATAGCATACTGTAATCTTTTTCCTAATAGGATTGCCCCCTGTCTGGAGAACAGACTTGCTCTGAGAGTAAAAATGGGTGTCTTGTGAGAAATGAAGTAGGCAAGGGTCCTATGGAGCCTGAAGCTAACCAAAGGTAAAGAACTTCAGAGAAAGAAATTACAGATTCACAGTTTATTCTGATTAATGCTGTGACAGAATAATGAACAAAAGCCTGGTTCTTGTGCAAATTCTGAAAGGGTGCTCAGAAAATCACTTAAATCCAGGTTCTCATTTAGTCACTGACACACATCCCTCTATGTGCTTGTTACCAAGACTCATGGTGGAAACAGATGAGAGTTTTATTCTAAACATGAACTAATCAACCAAGCAATGTAGACTTCCTTTGTTTTTTCATATCTTAATTCCCCCCCCCCCCCCCCCCCCTAAAAAAAAGGAAGGTAAAATGTCAAAATTTTGCAAGAATTTGAGAAAGTTAAGTATCTGGATATTTCTGAAACAACGAGACAGAAGTACCCTGGAAGAGTAAAAAAGGGATGAAATCGCTCAAAAGAGTAAATAAATCTGCTGTCAAAGAATGTTTTTCTTGTTTTCTGCCCACCATTCCACCTTCTCCCACTCCAAGACTGAACACCTAGCCATTCCAGTGAGAAGTCTCCATCCCATGCAAGGAATAAGGAAGAGGGAACCTATGGGGAGAAAAACCAAAAGTGCAAACAAGGGCTTTATCAAAACATATAGGCACAAGTTTAAGTTTGTGGAGGCACCCCTCATTCAGTCATTTCACAATTTATGAGCCAATCAAATTTTCAAAGCTCCTTTTACCCTCTTTCATAGTTTTCAGAACATATTCATATGTGCCTCCTTTTTTATGCCCACACTAAGGTAAGGAAGAGTTCAATTGCTGTAGCCACAGAACACTTAAATTTTCTGCTTCAGTCTAGAACACACCTCCAAAACTGGACAAAACTGAACTTTAAATAGTTTCCCAAAGCACACTAAAGAGTTCATCTCTCAAAGGGCAGTTTATTGACAGGCTTGAGAAGCAGAGAGGGAAATCACTGAAATTTAACCCTGAACCCCACATGAACCCAGGGACTGGGTCTGCATATTTTCCACTGTCCTGCCATCTGCTGCTTCACTGCACATGGTAATCTTTGGCAACCCCACTGAGAGCTGCCTGGGCTATGGCTCTGTTCAGACAGGGTGTAGAAAGAAAAGACACTGAGAATGTCATGGCTGACTGACCAGACTACTGAGATCAGAGAGATTATGCCTCATTTGCTCACCAAGCCTTGCCAAAAGCAACACTATTTAACTGCAGGTACTCAAAACCCAACAGGCATGTTTAAAGGAAAAGTAGGCTAAAAAAGAGGACCATTCATAATATGCATTTGTTTGGGACACTGTAGCTACGACCTTTTGGCAATTACTCATGAGAGTTTTAAAAGAAAGTCAACAGTGCCCAGCATTTCAGGTACAAGTGATATCTAGCAGAAAATATCATACCAAATTTACAGGGCACACGGACCTGGGAGATGACTCAAGGTAGTAGTAAACAAAAGGAATCTAATAGCCCAGCAAACAGAGATAAACAGAGGAAATAAAAAACCATAGCTGTTATTTTAAAAAGCTACAGTCTGTTTATCTCTTGGCTGTGACATGCTGCACAGTATGGGAGTGCAAGGGTTTGGTACTTATATGCATAACCTTCATATGTCATCTCATGACAGGGGACCTCCCTTGAGCCAAAGCCAAATCTACATTTGTTCCCCAGAGCACCCCCACTAGGCTCCAGATGCAGCAGGCAAAGAATCAACTCTGAAACTCTGATTTCCTCTGACCACACTCTTCTGCATGAGGGCCCCCAACCCTTCCAGTGATTAAATATCAAATATGTACACACAGACTTACTGACTTCCAAAATGATGACTGTAAAAGAATATTTCAGAAGAGTCTTAGAACTGCTAAGGTCTATTTTCAAGGGTGTTGGACCTGCAAGAAAATTACTGTAGGATACAGAGTTACTGTAGGATTTTTGAGTCTTACCATGCTGACAACAACCACCTGTTATTAAATGTATCTCTCTCCCTCATCCTCCCTGCTTCTGCTAGAAGTACTAGAAATAAAGATGTAATTCTATATATGTGTCTACAACAAGTTCCTGCCCTATTTCTTCACTCAAATACTGATCTTGGAAATGACAGTGTCTTCTCTTCCATCTGTTTAGGAAAAAAAAGGCACTTTGATAGGGGCTGCAGAACTGTGGTTGGCAGACATGAGGGTTGACAAATGTTCTTCTAACTGCAAAGGGACACTACAAAATTGTCCTCTGAGGTGGAATAGACAATCACTGTCACCCTTTCTCCTTCCCTGCTGCTCTACCGCCTCCACTCTGTCTGCCTCACAGGGAGATGAGGAAAGAGACAGAAAAAAGCTATGTAAGAGAAGAGGAACAGGCATCTTTTCCCCAGTTCCAGCTGTGTTGGAGCCAACAGGCTCTGTTATTCTGATGATTCCAGGACCCTTGCCTCTCATTTGATCCCTGCTTGACAGAAGTGCAGAGCAGAGGTGGAAATGGCTTGCAGACTTACAGAGGAAGCTTCTGAAACCCTCAGGCTGTTCCCTCCAAGGCAGAGCCCTTCTTTCTGAGAGCTGGAGTCAAAGAACCTTGACACCAACCTCCGATTAATAAGCAATGTGGTAAAATAGTAAGGCAAAGAGATCAAACATGTTTTCCACTGTATTTTTTTTTTTATTCAAACACATATCGTGGAAAAGAGTAGGTTTGAAGCAATAAGCTACCCACTAACATTCTGCATTTTAACTTCTCTGCTACTAAGCCCTGCTGAATCAGAGCTCCTGCTCCCACTCTCCTCCTTGACTCATAACCTCAGTGACAGCCACGAAGCTGGGCAGAGACACTTTATAAAATGTACTAAATGAAGCAACTTTCAATAATAGCAAGGACTGGCAGGTAGCCATGTTAGAGGAGGAAAGACCTAGTAGGAATGTCCTGCAGCACAAAAGTCTCTGTTGTTCTCATTACTGCAGAGGAAGAAAATCTCTTTAAATGCTTTTGATTCAAATGATCATTTGACAGAAACAAGGGACGAGACAAATGGCTGTAAAACAAGGCAATTGGATTTCCTACTGCTACAATATCTTACTTGGCTCCCATGACACAATTTCTCTGTTATTCTGCCTTGCCATGGTAAAGTAAACTTACAGGCTACCCAGAAAACAGATGAGTGTAATCAGTCCTTTATAAATTATATCCCTTCACTCAAAGAAAGCAAATAACTTTGCCTGCTCTATAATAACTGTTTCTAATACTTCATTTATTCTTTAAATTGTTTATAAAACACTTCAAGAGAGGTCAAGATGAGAGGGCAACAATAATTGGAGATTAAGGAGACTCTCTAAGTATTTTGCACCTGTGAGTAAACACTTTGGTAATTATTATGATGAGAGATAGATCTACTAAAAAACCCCCAACAGCTTATTCATGATTTTCTTGGACATACATGTTATTTCATCTGTGAGGGAGCCCCCATCTTTTCCAGGGCCCTTTTGATTCAAATTTAAGCAGCTGCACATATGTCTGATGTCATGTGACTGGCAAGTCAACAACAATAGATTTAACCTCATCTCCTATGGAAGTAACCTAAAGAAATAATGAGCCAAGGGTAAGTGGTATTCTTGTGAAGTTTTTTTCCAAGTCCCCTGAAAAATCAGGGACTTTCCTCCTCAAAGACACATATGTTAAAGCCCACAGAGTCAAGAACAAGTGGAACTGAATCTGAAGGACAGAGATGTGAATTAACATGCAGGACTGGTGTTCAGGCAGGGTTCCAGAAAGCATTTTCGAAAATAAAAGGGGATATCACGTCCTTTTGCAGTCTCTGTGACATGGTTCTGCCCACTCTGGTTTTTGTTCTTCCTATGCCCATGCACAGCACTAGCAGTGGTCATGGTACCATTCTGGAAAAGGGAATGGAATAAACTCTGTAACACTATCTCTTAAGCTGCTGAGTATCACAGCTGTGCAGATGCTTAATGCAGCTGAACTTCGACACATCAATTAATACTAAACCACACTTTAAAAGTACATATGGATAAAATTACATTAAATCTTTAAACACTCAACCCCTTGTTTTTTTTTTTAAATAGTTACAATTTAGCATGTCAGAAAAAAACCTCCTTCTTAGAATTTTTCTGCACAGTCTAGAAGAGGTTGCTAAAGAAACCACTAGTGTCCTCTAACCTCTCTGCCAATTTAAAAGAGAACCCAAAAGAAGTTCCTGGAAAATAAAAAAAACAATCAAATTCTGAGTAATTATGCAGAAACAATAAACTTAAACATGAAAAAAATATTTGGTGAGGAATTTAAAAGTAGCCAGGGCCACAGACATACTGACTCATGAAAATTAAGTTAAATTTTGAAGTTATTCTTAAGAATTCCAATGGAATTCAGTAAACAGTATTTGATTCATGATAAAGTACTCTCTTTGTCCATTTCATATGGTAAGGTTATAAAAATGCAGATACAAAATCCAGATTCTATATAATTCCTCTTTATTTCTTTTTAACCAACATTTTCTTGATCTCCTCAAAGGAACAGAGTCATGTAGATCTAGACACAAACACAAGCTCTCTCTAAACTGCTTCAGCTCAATACCAAACCAGTACAAATTATATCCACATAAAGTGGTAACTGAACCACAGCTGTTACCTGAAGCAGATCCTTTGTTTACCCTAATGCAGAACTGAACCAAGAAGAAAATACCTGATTATTGGATCAGAATAATTAAAAGAAAATTTTCAGGGGAAGTTCTCTAATCACCTAAATTGACATTTAAGAATTTTTCAACTTGAACTAATTCAGAAATACAAAGGCAGACAAGTAATTATTGATCTGGCCAAACTGAACAGACTTGTCAGAGTCTACAGAAAAGCAGATCCAAACCAAACAATTTTCATGCTGTTTTACTTGGGTTTTTTTTAGTTATTGGTATTTTTCAAGCATCACAAATCCAGGAAATAGAACTGTGCACAGGAAACACAATTTTTTTTCATTTTTAAAATTAATTAATCTTAGCAATGTCTCCCACAAACATTATTGTAGAGTGAAATGGAAATGAGGCTAAGCTAATATTTCAAGGTAGCAGTCATCTTCATCAGTACATGGTTGGGAAGTTCTGCTTTAGAAGCACAGAATAATAAGGCCCCCTTAAAGCTATTAATATTATGTTTATATCTTGAAAGCTCTCTGTGAGGCATCTTTAAAATATGTACAACTCCCAGGGCTTTGGAAAATCTGAATGGTCTTGTCACTACACAGCAGGTTTGAAAATCAGATTAAGGCAAATGAGATTTTATTAAAAAATAACTTACTGTATCATATGGCCACATAAGTGTTTCTTTCCTGACAGGCCACAGAAAAATAAGAGGTGTTTCTGTTAGTCCATTGAGGATTAATGTTCTAATTTTTTGCATTTTAGTAGTCTCAAGGAAAAGCATATTTTTAAAAACTGTTAAATCTTTCAGATTTTTTATTTTACTCAATTCTTTTATTAAACTATCTGATTTTAACCAGTAGAAACAACATTAAGTTTGACTGAACCCTCACATACATTATCAATTAGAACAACTTTGATCCATTCTTTTACAGAAAATGTTACTGAACACATTAATTCTTTCACCAGACTTTCATGTACAGGCAGCCATTTTCAAGCATCATCCACATACTCACACACATGCATAATTATGGAAAAAATGAATGAAAATTCCCTGATGACTCTGTGGGTTTCTTCATGGGTGTTGATGCCTGATTATCACTGTCTATAAATGCGACGGTAAACCAGATGATATCACCACACCACCAAACCCACAACGAACCTGTAGGACCAAAGTGACAGGAGACACTTAACTTACTTGCAAGTAGACCAGAGTTGTGCAATAACTGCAGCACACTAATGAAATCAAACCCAGAATTGCTTCATCCCATGATTTCAAAACAAAGAGCTTCTTTAAGTGTAATTTAAGATTATGATGCTTTTCTCAAGAAAAGCATCATCATGAGACATAGCGAGAATTTAATAATGACCTGTTATTCACTGGCTTACACTTTCCTGACACCATTTTGGCAATAGACCTTGGATTCCCCAGCACAACAAAAACTGTTGCCAGTTCTTTACTAACACCAGCACTTTCAGAACTAGGTAGCAAAGGTAGCATTTGCCTACTGCTGTTACATGAAGTCAAGCTTTCAAATTTCCAGACTTGGTTACTATTAATGCCAATCTTGCCCTGTTTTTTGTAAATATTGCAAGATCTGCTGGAACCATGAAATATGCTAAAAATAAAACAATTGTATATGTGCTACACTCTTTTAAAAACTTTTTTCCTGTGCAAATCTCAAACAGGACATATAATTTTCAGCAAAATTCAGATGATTCAAATCACTACTGGAAGCTGCAGCACATCTGGACAGGTTATGGCTCAGGGCACAGAACAGCTACTCAGAAAAGGAGAAGCACATCCACTGTCTAGTTTTAGGCCATACAAGGGGGAGGGATTTGTCCATAACACATGAGTTGAGGATGTGTTACCCTCATAGAGCATGAGCACAAGTCACACTACTAGCACCAGTCCATCCCATTCCCCCATTTTCCCTAAAGGGTCAGGACTTGAGAAGAGGAGGACCCATCCCAGCCGAAAAACACATGTGAAAATTAGCAACTACTGGCCTGATTTTCAATGGCAGATACATACAATGCAATGCTTATGAAAACAAATAGCAGAGGAATAAAAATGGAGTAATTGTATGATGCCTGTTATGGTCACAGGGTTGACTTTACATTCAGTGGCACTTCAGTATAAATGTTTAAAATGAAGTACAATACTGGTGCCATCCCAAACCAATAGAGCTTTTAAGATCATGGATAATTTCCAATTTACTCAGTTTTCAAGAATTACATAAAATTTGGGGAGTTAAAGAACTTTTCCTGACCTTGGGAAGTGCACAGTGTCTCCATTTATCTTAAGCAGTGCAGTAATGGCAACAAAAGATCTTGGTAGTTATTTTTACAGTCCAAAGAAAATAGAAATTCAGTGTGAGAGCACAGAGTGTACAACACAATGCAAGTATCCCTAATGGATGCACACATGCCTACTAGTGACTCAGAATATGGGCATGAGGTGGGGCTGAGAAGAGGAAGGTGTCAGCAAGAAAGCACAAAGATTTATAACCTTAAAAAGCAACTGTTTCAAAATTTTAAAAAAGAAAATTGAGTATAAAATATTTCTGAGTGTTACTGATGTTTTTATCATGTCTTCTGGATTTGTCTTAAATCCAAAATGAGCTCTAGATTTTTGCAGATTTGTATTGCCTACATCTAGGATTACTTTAGGATTTTGTAAAGTTTTGACAAATATTCTCAATCCACTTATTGATGGATATTGATGCAATGAATAAACACATTATATCTCTTTTAATATAAAGATTGTAAAATAAATGAGGAAGGAAAAAGAAGGATGCAAACTGAAGGTCTGAGTTGCTTTACTGGATAATTCTTTACTAGTACTTATTATATTCCTATAATACAATAAGTACTAGTAATAAGATAATGAATTCAATGACTTGATTGCAAAAATAAAAATCCACCAGTATGCCTGCAACATTTCTATAGCAGTGGGTTTCAAACTCATGTGTCCTAGGGCAAAAAATTCAGAGCAAGTAGAGAAAACATGATACTGTATTCTCTCTCTTGGCTTGGGTTTGATTTGTTTTCCTGTTCCAAAGAGCAACCCTGAAGGGTTTCATGGGAAACCTGCTAAGCCTCTATCTGAACAGCTATCATTCTGCAGGGGTGAGATACAGTACAGATCAAAATATGCAACTGATATTGCAACATCTAAATAGCATCAGGTGTCTGGTTTTATTACAATGCTTAGGGCCATAGCTTTCATTTACCAGTCATTGCCTAACAATTAAGTCGAACGTTATTAGATTATAAGAGTCTAAGAAAGGCAAATCCTTGAAAAGAAAATATTTTTACACAGTTGGCAAGGTGTGCAAACATCAACAGTGTGGGAAACGTAGCTGACAGTATATACACTGCTATAACTCCTTGCAACAGAGGTTAAAATCTGTTCAAAAATACCTGCATAGATGAATAAAAGTGCAAAAATCAGTAGTCTGACAGCTGTTGGGATTTTCAGCTATTTCAGTGACAACAGGATATGCTTATAAATGTAAAACTTTTGTGCATCCCCAGAAAGTACATAATGCATGTGCTGAAATCAAGCTACCTACACATGCAGTGCTTGTCTGTGCAGTTGTGCTTCTTATTTTTAAACACATTTCTAGGAACTGCAAGCGAAACACTTAGTGAAATCAAGACAAAGAAATTCCTAAATTCAAACCAAGCTCTGACCAAATGCACTAACCTTCTTTCAGATAAAGCAGCTTATCTTCCTACAATTGCTATGAAATCCCACTGCATGATGAATCATATTAGAGGTGACATCCAATGACATTACATTTCTCATTTATTTGTTTTTAAAGAATCCTGCTAACTTTGTTGAGGATTAATCAGTCAACATTTCCTTCTGCAGAGTTTTTTTTAACCACTAATGATGAAACTGGTTTATTGTGAATTAATCTCTTCTGTTCAGTCTCTTGTATCTGAAATGCCTCAGTGGGTTGATTTCAAATAACTTTCTGAAACAACACTGAAACAATGCACTTTCGATAGATTTACTTTTAATTTTTTTTTTTTAATTATGCATGACTAAGTAGAGGGAATTGTCAACCTTTTGGAGAGCTATCTTAGGGAAAACAGGATGCACACTGCTGAAAAAATGTTTCAGATACTAAGATGGACCAGTCACTCCGTGCCTACAAGCTGTGTAATCAGGCTTTCAAGTTTCTACACCTAGGAGATGATGCCTAAAATTTGAAGGTTGTGGATTAAGGCTTACAGAATCACATACTTGACATCTTTGCAGGGATACCCAGGACTCTGAAAATGAGCTGTAAGCAATTTCTAATGGCTTTTGCTTCGTAAATAATACTTTTACTTCATAGTCTCAGGGGAACACTATTGCTGGATTAAACAGCAGAAAGAAGACAAAGCAGTACACTAATATATCACATGAAAAATGTATATATTTGACAGAATTTTAATATAGTAAGACAATAGTAGTTTAAGAAATCATTAATACTGCAACAATGACTAAAATACTAAACATTATTTACTTACAGAATATCAACAATGTAAAATAGATTCATTTATGCAACATCTCTTGCAATAATGGTGGGACCTTTGCTCTTTTTCTGATTTTTTTTTTCTTGCTTGCTTTTATGTCAGAATACTGTGATATTTAATGAAACAGCAAAAATCATGTAGATGCAACTGTAAGCAAAAGTGGCTCAAAGAATTTCTTAAAAAAACAAGAAATACAGAAGAGGTTGGCTATGGCTGAGTCCCCACATCTGGGGAAACTGTAATCTGCAGTATGCTCTCTTGTCCTAGGCTCTGGGTGCCACTGAGCTATGACTTAACCATGCATTCAAAGGAGGTGTTGTTCCCCAGATAAAGTGGTTTCCTGCAGAGAGGATATCACATGCAGCAGCTTGGACTTCATTCCCACAGGGACTGGGAATGGACAGGCAGTGGACTGGGGTGCATCTTTGGGACATGGTCTCTTACCCATCAGCTACCAGGGTCTGACGTGACCACACTGTACCTACACTGTCTCCTATATTCTCCCCTCATGTTCTAGCAATGGGATAACTCAGCTAAATGGACTTCTGGCTGAAACCACTTCTGTTCTTCTGACCTTCTGCGAACTCTGCATTCACTTTAAGCTGGTTTGTAAAATGCAAGGTGTAAATCTCACAATTCTTGCTTGTATTTCACTTCATGTTCTCATTTATACATACACAAGAACAGTCATATTTTCCATTATGCTTTGCCCAGGGAAAAATAAATGTAACAAAGGGAAAAATAGTGGAATAGGCACATAAAACACATTATGCCTCAAAATCCTGCTACAAATTTGTGTATTAATGAAGGTATAAGAACACTACAGGTGAGTTACACACTCTGCCACTCCATTCCCCATTTCTGACTTTCATAAATTTATTGGCACTTTATTTCGAAGTTTTTGGCTGATATTTAATGCAAGAAAAAAAAGTCTGGAAGTTATAGTTTGAGAAAGTAACACTGATATGCATTAATGTAACTTGAGAAATGTTAAGAATTACTTGGTAATTCTTAGTTTGGGGATTTTGGAAATTGTGGGGATACTCTGCCCTTTTTTTCTTTTTTTGATTAAAAAAAAAGTTGAAATCAATCATGGAAGATAGCAAAACTTGTAATCCACTTTCTTCTCAACACAGTATAAGCCACAAGGGAGCATATGATTTAATGACAAAAAGATGTTTCTGATAAGATAATAATTTGCTCAAGGAGAGATCTGGGTTGTGAATGCAGCTGTTCCAAAAAATCTAAACCCACAGGCAAGAAATTACTTATTTTTTTTGTACAAGTTCTATCCATAACTACTTAGATAAACTGGTGATAGACCCCAGAGAAGTAAATCAGACAGAGAAGTGAAGAATCAGGGCTACTTTAAGACTGAAAAGGAAGGAAAAAAAAAAAAAACAAAACAACAAAGGTGGTAAAGATTACCACAAACCATTGTTGCAAAGACTGAATCAAGAAGATTTCATTTGCCAGACTGTTGAACACAGTATCTTACTTCTTCAATTAATCACTTTAGAAAAATATCTTTTTATATCCTGATTCAGTTCACGAACATGATTATTTCATTCCCATATGTGAAAAGTTCGACAGCACTGATCTGGATTACCTGGATGCCCAAAACTAAGGGCATGCAGAAATGGTCCCACCCTTCAGGTCTCATTTCAGATGTCTGGTATGGCTTTTAAAACACTATTCAATGAAGGGAAACCCACTCATATTTTGATGTGGTTGCACTACCTTCACATCTTAGTATTGGCTAACACTAGGAAAGTGGCACTAGAAATACAAGGTTAATATGCCTTATTAGCAACTTAAGAACCAGACAAAAAAATCTCCACATATTTTGATGTGCTCTGATCTGTATTAATTGGTCAGCAGCAGGTTCAACATCATCATAATTAACTGAATTCACTTATCCTGTAACACCAGATCTTTTTTAAGTTGAAAACACTTAGGTAAAACAGAGGAAAGGTATTACCCAGCAACTTTCTATTATTACAGTCAATATTGCTGCAAATCCATTTGTGCAAGTAGACCCTAATGCCCACATTTATCCCCAGTGATGTCTGACTGCATGTGTAGATAAGGGAACACCTGCATGGATCACTTAGCAGGATCAGTCTCACAGCAGGGAGAAAAAGCCAGTAAGAATGCATGTCTCCAGGACACTGCATGCTTTCTCTGTTGAAACACGCAAACTAAAAAGCATGAAATGATCTTGGCTGCTCTGTAGCATACAAATGTCTGAGTAAGTCCTTTTACATTGGCCATGGTACCTTGCCATCAAGTTTTCAATGTGCAAGGCAGACAATCCCTGATGACACCAGCAGCTTGTGTGCTTCTCATCCTGCAAGGAGCAGGAGAGTCACAAACAATACTCTGCTGACTTCTTCTATTTAGATATACTCATGGGTTTGGAAATTCTGCATTAAATGAAGGAGATGTAGCTTTACGCTGAAGATTTTACACACTTATGTCTTTCACAGGCTTCAACTCAGCAAAAAAGCACCAGGAAAAGCCCTTAGTATTTCCAGTGGTAGTAGGTTGACCAAGCTTCTCTTGCACTGAAAGTGTTTTAAGAGATTAGCAATTAATCTCCAACCACAAACATGAGAAAGGGAAATCTGGCAGATGTTGACTACATCTCTATACAGTAGATGCAGAGGAGCAGCTGCTCCAGCATGAATTGCACAGATTTCTTGTGAAAGTCAGTAGCAGATGTCACCATCTGCTTCTGCCTTCTCTATGATACAGAGCAAAAGGGAGAGTAAAAGCTTATTTAAAAAAAAAAAAAAAAAGGTAACAGCAAACTACATAAAAATCAAAAGACACACAGATGTATTTACAGTGAATAGGGGAAACACCTACCTCCTTCTCCCTGGCAAACCTGAGACCCAGATGCACAATAAAAGCAAAGAACACACCCCATCCTATTTAAGATATGATTTCTTTTCGTTTTAATCTTACTACATGTACTTTGACAACATTCAGCCTGCAATCTAATACCTAGCCATTTCCACTCTGGCTGAAAGAGATCACAGAAATGAGCAGTTGTATCCTTTCCCTCTGGCTATACAGCAATGGTCTGATGACAACTGCTTTACCAGAGTTGGTATCAGACACACAAAAATTCCCTACTGAATGATCTACACAATGATGTCATGTGTGGAGGCAAAGTATTACTTAGGGAGGGAAAAAAAAAAAAACAACAAAAACCAAACAAAACTTTTGTTGCACTGTGTCAGGAAACATGCTGTACATGTTTGTACATCTTGGCTGATTAGGATCAGATGAGGCAAGCAATGAAGTGGTTAACCAAATCAGAAAGTTATCTCAGACATCCAAAGACACATCTTGTAAACCTGAGACAACTTCTTACACAGAACTGAAGAGAGACAACAGTAAGGGCTTGTCTGGGACAAAAAAAAAAAAGACACTGTCAACAAGCAGTTTGCTTTCCCACTCAGAGAATGAGGTATTAGTGAGATCCAGAGCCCAATAAAAGAACAGGAATCTTTCCAGTGAAGTAAAAAAAGGTTTGGATTAAACCCCAGTTTTCCTGAAAACTAGACTTGCTAATTGCCTCACTCTTCCACTGTCAAAACCGTCATCTCACTAAACAGAAATATCTTTCCAATATTGCTATAGGGCAAACATTTCCACACTGGTAATACTGGGAGACATGTTCAACTACCACCAGCAACCTGATAGCCACCATCTCCCCCATTTGGTATCCCATAGCGTTGTTTTGAGGGGGAGGGGAAATAAACCACATTATTCTGGAACAGTTTTTTAAGTTTTCTTTTGTTTGTTCATTTTCAAATACAGAGACTGCCTGTAGTTACTGTAGAGCATATTGCTTTTCAGCTCATGTCAGACGATAAATAAGCTTCAGAAATGGAAGATCCCATTCACCTTGGCATGACCATAAATAAGGAAACTCTTGAGCTATACCTGGAAAAAATGGACAAAAGCGACTGAAGAAATTAGCTTTAGCAAAGTATACTGCTAATACAGGTCTTTTCCCCAAAGGAAGCAAGTCATGCTTATCTTACATTACCAGACTATTACTGGAAGTACTATGCCAGACCCTGAGATGGCATAAATCAACACGACCCTACTCACTTCAGTGCAGCTGTGTTGATTTATGTGAGCTGAAAAGTATGTACCGGTCAAAAAGTGACTATTTCATCTTACAAAACTGTAAAAGTGACTAAGTGAAATGAAAGGAAAATCAAATGAGAGGCAGTATGTATAAGACAAAGAAAATAATAGAAAGGAAAGTACTACAGAAAGGCTCAAAGTAGATGTATATTTTATTAAGATTAGTCTAACATAGCCACTAATTTTATTTCATGTGAAATTTTAGATAATATTTTCTGCTGTTACATACACATATATCTCTTGAGTATAGATCCAAGTAATTTGTGCAATTTAATAATGCTGTACTATTCCCAAATTAAGATATAAAGCTCGGGCAGTGGGTTCAGCCAACCTAGAATTTATCACCAGTGTTTTTGTAAAGTCACTCTGATTGTCAGAACATGAAACATCATACTCAAAAGGAAGCCCACACAGCGAACTTAAGTGCTCAGCTTTACACTGTGGCATCACATCTTAGAACTACTCCTGTTACTGTCTTTCTCTTAGAGAGCAAGATAAAAGTAGAAAACCAAATGTTCCCAAATCCAGCACTTCTCTCAAGCCTTTAAAATTTTGAGAAATATGAAACCTTTCATATTAGACTTAAGCACTCTTCACCCTTATGAACTCTGTGCAGACTTCCCTATTATTGTACAGGCTACATGAGACTAACTACTGGTGCTCCTTTCTGAGTTTAAACTGGAAAGGCTCAGAAGAATTGTCTTTCTGAAAGAAGAGGTGTAGATTCCTGAACTCCTTTTATAGGGAAGCAGCTCTTGAGATTAGACAGTGGTCCTTTTCACTGGGCTTGTGCACTGCTGCCCCAGCACTACAATATATGATCATTATATAAAGAGAGATTGTGGCAGATGCACTTGGCCCCCTTATCCAAACTAGCAATAGTTTGGTACAGGCTCCAAAGGATGTAAACACCTGAGCTGTAGCTGGGTCAAGAACTCCTCCAGGAAATCCACGAAGGGGCAGACTAACCCAGGGTGCACTGACACTTGGAACACGTGAATAGTGGGTGGTTTTTCCAAGACTCAGTTAGTGAAGAACAAAGACAGTTGGGGGTCCAAAGGGTCTCATGTGTACCTTTCCCATCACGTGTAAATCAACTAAAAGCCAACCATTTTATCCCATAAATATGACCGCCTAAATGAGCCTTCTTTGAGCTCCCTCTGCAAGGCAGTATGGCTGTGTGGCAGTGATCCCCCCTTGAGCTAGGACGCCTCATGAAGTTGCTCCTTGAGCCAGAGAGACTTTTCTAATAAAAATTTGGGATAAGTGCAGTTTCAATTCTATTTAAATTGCAAGTGGACTGCTTTGCAGTGCCTTTCCCCTTGATCTGGGACTCTTCTCAAGGTTTGAGATTCCTTACCTGAGACTGAAATATCACAGTGAATTCACAACAGGTGGTCAGTAAGTTGCTTACAGCATGCTACATTAATACCAATGAATGAAAGAATTAATATTTTTAGACATAAATCATTATAAAGGTCTGACACTAAGATTGGAACTAACTGCACCTAAGCTGCATCACTTTAGAAACTTCATGACTCAATGAGTGTCCCTTACATTTTAGCACTTTTAGTCTTTGTGCAAAGCATTCCAAACTGATTCTAACTTAGTATTCCTTTGTATGTTTCATCCATGTGGTGAGTAATAAAGTGAACCTTGCCATCAAACTTTGTTAAGTCATGTTTTTTTGAATTCATATTAAACACATTTTTGCTAATACATTTGTGGGTGATTATTTAAGTGACCCCAAACACTAATTTACAATATAGATCATGAAGCAAACTCTACAATTGTTTGTTCAATTCAACATCAGTGACCAGCTTGGCAGACAACTGCAATTCACCATCTTTCAACATGAGTACTCATACTTCAAATACAAATACTTTTATATGATCACAGCCCACAATGCAGGCTCCAAAGTATGAAAAATGCATTCTGTTCATCCTTACCATTGCCTTCCAGTGTAGCATATTTCACGGATCTCTGGCTACAAGGAATACTAAAGTTTGTTTCTCCACAGTTTTTTTCCCATAAATACATTTTGTGTAAGAAACCTACAGAAATTTTGATCCCATCAATAGGATGTTGTATTTGATGCATTCAGTGTAACCCTAAACTAACTGAAATAGTGGTATATAGTATTGGAAGAAAATATGTATTGATTTATTTAGGTATTCCCAATCTTTGAAAGCAGTTTAAAAGAATGCTAAACCCTAAAGCACTTAAAAACTTCCAAGCTGGATTTACCAGCTTACTACCAGCTAGATATTACTGCATAGGAGTTAGAAATTCCAGTTAAATTCTCTTTTCCTCCTGAAGTGCCTTTGCAATGTTCCAAAAAATTAGTAAAGTGATGCATGGCTATCAAGAAGCAATCTCAAAACTACTGTTATTTCATTTTCTTATCTGTACAGTTTTCCAAACCTTTTCCCACAAAAACACTACTCAAATAACACTGGTCTGTGGTTACAGTTGCTTTCAATGCAAGTACTCCTGCTAAGGCAAAAAGAGGCAACTGAAACCATTTCTTGGACAAGATTCCTGTTCAGGGCAAAAAAGGCCTAAAACTGCACACACCCACACAGAGTGAAAAGTACAGCCTGAGAATTCAAAGCCCAAACTTGATTTCTCCATGGGGACATTAAATGTGTTGAAAAGAGACCTCAGATTGGAAACCCTATTGCAGTTGTGTTAAAGCAGGAACAAACATCAGAAGGATCAAAATAGCAATGAGTACTGAAGTTTTCCTCCTCCAAAATGGCTCAAATCTACACCAGAGCATCAGGAGCAGTACATGTATCTACAAAATTCTCATCTCATCTTGTAGCTCCTTAGAGTTCTTAGAAATCATGCCAAGCTAATATTTTTTATTGCATATTCCCACATTTTTTATAATGGTCAGAATGTTTTGATTGCATAGTGATAACTCAGAGCAATTTGAACATTAGCTTTTACAGCACACTATGAATACACCTCAGTAAACTCTTTAATAGAATGCAAAGTATTAGGGCTTCTAAATGAAATAATCTAGTGAATATGATTCTCCTTTAATTTTGAACTTGTGCTTCATTTGCTCCAGTGAAGTGATGCACCAACTTCTACCACCAATTACTGTAAATGCTACCTACTCATTGTATGATGAGGTTTCACAGCTGTGACTCCCAAAGACTGAAATTAATATTTAAATCCTATTGACATGGACTCCTTTTTTCTCTTCTTTTTTTTTTTTTTTCTCCTTTTAAGCAAAGTTGAAATTTATGGTCTGTTTTATATAAGTATGATTAAAGTTCTTATATTTTGTGGCAGGCTATAATTTATATAATTGCATTCCTGTAAAACTTGAATTTATTTTTCATTTAGAAACAGACCACAATAAAAGGCTTCTGCACTGAGAATTCAGTTTTCTGTCTTAATTTTAAACTTTAATTTTAGAGTGTTTTCTACAGTCACAGTACTTAAAGGGCAGAGGAAAACTGTCATTGTAAAAGAGACTTCTAATCAACCATGGAGTCTTACTCAAACTAAATACCAGCATTAATTGTTCATAAAGTACTGCAAGCAGAAAAGGGATGATTAAGTGGAATTTAAGCTGTATTGCTATTAAGGATTAAACTGAAAAGCATTTTAAAGCCATGTGTTAAAAGCCGTCTTGTAGAATGGTATGGGCCATAATTCAAAACTTTTTCAAAATACACCAGGCTGTACTAATTAGTCTTATGAACTTAGGGCATCTATTATTTCTGCCTCTCAATTTGACACTTATGCACAAATTAAAATCTTGAGTATGTCACACCTGAAATTGCATCTGTTATGTAGTTGCCCAAATAAATGTTTAGAAAACCTGCCTTCTTTAATATGTCATATTAACATCTTTGCCTTTACTTATTATCAAGAGGGACAGAAAATTAGATACACAAATTTCTCTTTGGTGTTTGTGAGCTGCAAAATGGAATACGATGCTCGAAAGGGAATGATGCTGTTCTCGAGCTCTGATGCTCTGAGACTGCCAGGAGGGCTGCATCAAATGCCATGGGTAGGCTGCAAGTCATGACACCTTCCCTACAGAATTCTTGCAAGTTTTAATGAAACCTTTGGATGCATTGTTCCATTTTCCCCATCAGATACATGCAAAGCTGGACACAGTTTCACATGGATTTTCTAACCTCTTCTGGGGCTCTCGTGATTGAAGAGGATGCCATTCACAGCAAAGAGATTGTAGGCTTCCCTGAAGTTCACCACAATCCAGTAGGCATACAGTTTTGCTGCCCCTGTAAAAATAATTTTGAAGCATTATTGTATAAATGCTTGGCACATACACAGCTCAGACACACACAAAAGTTTCTGTCACATACAGGGTGAAGTCCACATTTCAACAGCAGAGTGCTTTAGCATTTGATTAGTTCCCTGTATGTCCCAAATTTTATATAGAAAAAAAATCAGCCCAATAAACAGCAGCTGAATGGGAAAACATTCATATTCTGAGCAGCCTCTGAACTAGCCAGGAAACATCAAGGCAATTTCTTACTTGTTCTCTTATACACACTCAAACACAGCATTTTTTCTTTTACCATATAATTAACAGTCAGGAGCGTGTGAAATATGCCACTGTAGTGACCTCTGTTAATTAAAAAAAAAAAACCCAAAACCAAAACAAAACCAAAATTACTTTGGAGGAATAAAAGTGAAAATCTGGAGCCTTAACACTCAGATTGATTTGAAATTCTATCACGAAAATCCTCCATGCTCATTGCTTTAATAAGTGTTTCAAATTTCATCCGAGTTCACGAAGGAAGAAGCGAGCTCTTGGGAGTCTTTCATTTAGGCAAGAAAAAATTTGAAACCTTATCACTTCAGCAGTACCTCACAACCCTTTTTGAAGGAAGAGTCACCCTACCCCCCTTTCCTCAAGAGCTCTTCACCTCTGAGCTGAATGAACAAGGTCTTGTGAAGTGAGATGCTAATTTCCAACCCCCAGGCAATGGCAGCAAATACTTTTTATAAAGTAATTCATAAAGGTATGCCTCTCGACATGTCTAGTCACTTTAGCTCTATCATCATTCTAATCACACACCCAAAATTACTTCAGCCCTGAGACATGAGCAGGGAGAACAGACAGACAGACACTGCACACACACCATCAGCACTCCTCACCGTAAGGCGATCTTGGGTAAAAAGGGGTGGTCTCCTTTTGCGGGATTTCTTGCACTTTTCCAAAAAGTTCACTGGTGGAGGCTTGGTAAAACTTCACAGAGTTGATAAGGCCACAGGTCTTAATAGCATCCAGGAGCCGTAAAGTGCCAACCCCATCCACATCAGCAGTATATTCTGCTAGGTCAAAAGAAATCTTGGGAGAGAGAGAAATAAAAACCCACCAATTTTACTAGGGCACAAGAACATGCCAAAATCATGTACAACCAGTCAAAGCAATACATCACTTGGCACAGACCATCTAGACTCTTTTGTACAGAGTAGATACTCAGTTTACAAAAGTACCCTCAAAGGATTTCTAAGAATAAATAAGTAGTTCCATAAATAGCCAAGCCAAATGACTGGTGTTCCCTGGGATTATTTTCCCACGTGAAGTAAGGGGTAAACCTCCCCATAGTGGGAACATTATCAGGCACTCTCTCATCTCCACAGCTGCCAGTTTCCACAACGCTCACTTGGGCTCAATATCTTTGACACACTTGAATTTGGTTATAATTGCCTAAAATACATTTTTAAAAAGTAATAGGACAAAGAGCATGACAGCACCAACATGTATAAACCCTGCCTCCCCTCAAACATTAAACAAGGTCCATGGTTTTGCAATTTAAATAGACATCAAAAGTCAGGAAAGAGTAAAAATACCTGCTATCAAATGAGACTCCCAACACCACCTAACCAAGGTGTACCAGAGCTGTGACTTTTGCACAGACCTTAGAGAGACCATGAACTGTGACAGCAAAGGGTGGAGGTATGAAAATAAAACCCTGACATCTCCAGCTGACATATTCTTCAAAGTATGATAATGCCCACTGGTGGGCTAAGATTCCTTTTTCTCTCCCCACTCCAGTATTTGTAGTTATCTTTACAATGACCTTGTCTTGCAGCCTATGCCACAATCAAGTCTAAGCTTTCAGAGTATTTCCAAAAGGAATTAATACTTTTCTTAGCAGCTATGAAAGAAAAAAAAAAAACCAAAAAAAAAACCACCTGGAAAAAGTAAGCTTAAGGTAAGAAGTGTGTTGTGACCACCTCAATCTGCAGACAGGAAAAACATGCTTAGAAGGGAGCTTACTCTTTTTCTTTTGGTGGTACAGGATGTTTTTTTGGAGGTTTCTGGACAAAGTTCCTGGGCTCCGAAGAATTTTTTCCCACCACTGCCCATCTCAGCAGCATGTTCCTCCTCCCTTCTACATCCTCTCTCCAACCCAAGGATTTTGCTTATGCCAGATTTTGAAAAAACACTCCCTGTTCACACTACCAATGTTATAAAAAGTAAAGGGGAATGGGCTTTTACACCAGTCTCCTTCATGGCCCTGACCCAAAGAATTATTCAATCTATGTCCCCTCTGGCTGATTCAGACTGATAGCCCTGTATTCATTCTTCTGTTAACCCACTTCCCCTATTCAGTAACCACTGGAGGTTTAAGGCTTATTTACACAGCAGATGGAAAAAAATAATTTGATTAATCTGAATTGTCACTTACGGTTAATTTAATACAGGTATGAAATTATCTAAATTGTGTTACTGTGCTCCAAAATAAAAAGGTGCACACTGAGTTTTGAGCTGAAATAGGTAAAGATATGAACAAAATCAAACCTTACTTTTTCTTTTTTTTAACCAAAAGAAGAAGAAAAAAAAAACCACAAAAGGAAACCCGATACTTTGTCTTATTAACCTGGTATGACCCAGCTGAAATTGAGCACTGATCTACCAAGAAGGGCTGTGCATTTTTTGTTTTAATCCATTTGGCACAAATATGACAGCCACATAAGGTCTCTCAACTTCAGTATCAGAGTAACTCTTAGGAAAGCATCTTAATGAGCAAATGGTACAGTCAATAGTGTACTAATGAACATAAATTGGTGTATTAATCACACATCCCAGCTCTCCAATGAAAGGCAAAGCACATAATAACTGTAGCAGAATCAGGAATTTACCTATATTAAGGTATTGTTTGCAGCAAATAACCTGCTAAAAACATCACTTGCATGAAATGCAAATCATTGCTTCCACATTCTACTACAAAGTAAATGGCACATGTAACTGAGGCAGTCTAGGAGATCCCAGATTATAAAACCTCTTAACCAGAGGAAGCAATGGGGCCCCAGCAGCAGCACTGGGAAATGCTCTCTCTGGCTGGTGTAGAGACCAGTTTCACAAGAGATGGTTTTCCCTATTGCCTGATGAATGACCCCAGCCTTCACCTTCAGAAAACACTCACTGGGGTGTGAGGTAATTGTGCTCCCACTCTGACTGGGTCTGAGTGTCCCCAAGCAGAAACCACCGGGTCTGTGTCTGTTTTGTAATGCAGACTGCTGTTCACCAGGATCAGGACTCAGATCACTAAATACATTTCATTTTGGAGAGCAGGTTAGATACAAATGGCGTTCATAAAAATTTTAAAAATTGTTTTATCCACTAAAAGATTCAATACCAAAAATTCTGGACTGTTAAGAGACCCTGTGGAAGGTAGAGGCAGTAACATTACAAATACAGTAAAAGCAACCCAAATTTCAATTTTATTCTAATTCAAAGTTAAAAACGTAAAAGAGTTTTATAAAATACTAGATCAATTAAGTAGCTATAAATAAATAAATCAGGGCAGAGCAGGAAAAGGTCATAACTTATCCCTTACAACATAACTCCCCTCTCCTTATGCATGTTTATTTTTGCAAGACTAGTAGAAAGAGCAGAGCTAAAAAAAAAAATTAGAAATAAGAAAAAATTAAAAATAAAAGCAGGGCTTCATTAAGAGGGATGTGCAAGGGAAAACATAGCATATGCATGCATAGCACACAAAAAAGGACTGAGTTATAGAAACCAAACATAGAACATATTCAGTAGATATTACTCTTACAAATAACCTCACTGAGATCTGTGGGACTACCTGACAGAGCAAAATCTTCATGGATATTATTGTAAAGGTGAGTGTATAAAGGCTATAAAACCAAGTCATACTTTATGAAAGATTAAACATCTATCTAGTGGGAAAAAAAAGAGCTTAGCTAATTGCCTACAGACGAGAGTTTTCAAACTGCCTAACTTATGACAACTTTCTTAAGTGCCTGAATCAGGAAGATTTTCTTCCTCTACACCAATAAAGACAGTGGTGAGTCAGAGCAGAAAACATAACAGAGATGCTCTTGATCGTGCTTTGGAGAAACTATTTACACACACTCATTTTTTAATTGAGCTACATATGACAGATGCTCCATTATTCCCCCAAAAATCCAAAACTATCTCTGACTCTGAACTGTGCAAAGCAAGACCTGGAACTACGACTTGTTTTGAAGGAGGCATGGAGCTTTTGTAATGACTGAACTAAGGAAAAAGAAGCTTCTTTACCCAGCAAAAACTTTAAATCTGAAATTTTTCTCCAAGACTATTGATCCAATGGATCCAATAATTTGGCATCTTTAGACAGATTTTGAGCCAAAGGGAAATCACAGCATATCAACAAAACAGAAATTGTCGTCTTGGAACATACGAGTCTGAGTGACCTTGGCACTTGCTTCCATGTACAATGGGGACACAATGATTTTGGATTTGTCACTGTTGATCTCTGGAGATACTATAAAAGTAGATTTTTCAGGTGTATCTATTTATTCCATTCAGTGGGTAGTGATAAGTCATTACAAGAGGACAAAGAAAAATAAAGAGACACTTGACAAAAATACTTCAAGTTACAGGTTTTTGGGTTCTGAACCCTTCATAATTTCCTCAGAGAATACTAAAAAGCAAGTGGACTCCTTATGTACATGGGAATTCTACATACTGAGTATCTTCTTTGCTAGATTCATCCCTAATAGAGTACATTTCAAATACATTCTTACTCAAGGAAAAATTTCCACAGCAAGATTTACCATAAGATGATAAAATTTTCACGGAGAAAAGCATAGTTTCATTAGTCATAACACTTCTGCAAGCACAGGACACAATATGAATACACTGTACCAACATTATGTCTCTTCCTTCATGTGGCTACAATCAGGATGAGTTTTGTGAACAGGTTTCTACCTTTTGAATTTGAACTCTTGTGTTCCTTCCTCCCATTTATTTCTCTTTATAATCACGAGATTTAATCTCTTCAAGAGATATTAATTAAATAGAGCAATGCTTCAAATACGATGTTTCCCAAGTGATCATTCGAAACTAAGCTGAGCAAGGTCTTCAACAAGATTTAAAAGCTTACTGAAAATTATCTAAATGAAAACATATGGGTCTTACCCTCCACAAGACCACATTCCTATCATGTCTATAAACACTATGTACAAGACTGTAAACTTAATAATACTTGCTTTTGACCAAGGTGTTGTAGTCAGCAATGGTGATACTCTGAAAGTTATCAATTTAGTGCACACATCGTTTTGGCTTTGTGGGACTCTTCATCTCTGCTTTGTCATTCAGAAGAATCCAAAAGACAAGCTGTGATCATATTAACTATTAGTTTTCAATCAAAGAAAACCATATACTAGCAGAATGTGCTTCAATGCCCTACCTAAGGAATACAAAAAATTATTTGAAATTTCACCTCTTCCTTACAGTCTTCTCAGTTTGAGAAGATGGGATTTCTGGAAGGCTGGTGTTATAAAAGGGAAGCTTATGTGAAGTCCCAGGACGAAACAGGATAATATAAATGTGAATTATTATTCTTTCACTGTAAAAGGAGAGGTGGCTAACCTAACTATAATATCAATTCAAGCATCTTTCCTCTTTTGAAAAACCTATGGTAGAGTCTTTAGGTTTATTAAAGGAGAAGATATGTGTTGTCAGTCATTAAAAAAAGGTTTACACCAGAAAAACAAATCACAAAGCAGAAAAACTGCTCAGAAATGTTTCAAGGCTCACAAGTTTCACAGTGGTTACTTTTTTTCTTTCTTTAAAATCAATTCTGTTTGCTTTGAATATTCAGTGTGCCTTCCACTGCCAATAAAAACCATTGGGATCACTTACATCATCTCAGTAAACAAGCTGCTCAATCCCTAGGAACAGGCATGTAAAGCATAAGATTCCAGTTGCTAAATCTAGTACAGAATATGGGCCAAGAATTCCCGTAAAGTCCTAACAGACTGAAAAAAAACATCCCAGGAATTTTAGGAAATATAAAGAATCTGGGGGAGCTGAGCCGTGTTGAGGGGATGGGAAAGAAAATGTCAGGTAAGCTTCTAAGAGAATGTGACAAGTCCTCTCCCCCCCCCCATCCTCTTAACTCAATGAATGCTTGTCCTCTCACCCAATAAAAAGACTAATTGAAAGATACAATATACCCCAAACAATTCTAGATTTTGCTATAGAGATAAATAATTAATTCAATAGCTCTGAACTGCTTATTACTAAGCAATACTCTTGATATTTTAAAGCACTGTTCAATTTCTTAGCTAAACAGAAACAGACTAAAAAAATATGACTGAAATTCTGGATAAAATGACCATGCCTTTTGTAGATTTATCTTCTTTCATATTTATTTCCCTGTTCTCTCATTAGCAAGACAGAAAAAAAAATAAACTATCTGTATAAAATTAGAGTATTTGGACAACATGATTACTAGTGGAGAATTAGCAAAGGAAAGATTTTATAAGTGGAAGCAGAAGCCAACATTGTTTCCTAAAATTTATGTTAGCCTAAGACATTCACAATATTGCTGCAGCAAGAGAGCTTAGGTAACGTGGATTTTCAAGTTATTTGTGATGCAAAGAAATAAGCAGTGCAGTTGATAAAACCAGTGCTTATTCTTCTACTTCTCTACCAGTGCTTACATTTTGGTTCTATAGTGGAATTTCACTGTGGCTCTGTCCCACTATGTGCTGCAGGTTGTGTGATTGGAGAGACTTCTTGAAGTGGTTAAAAGTTTGTCTTTGACATCAGTGAGCCATGATTTCACCTTCACCTCTAACTGTGGAGGCCCAAATCAAAGCACAAAAATAACCTTTTTGCTGTTTAGAGATTCGAAATTATCCTTGATGATCTTCAGGCTCTGTAAAAACTTTCTTTGCACAGCTGAAATCCTCAATAATCAACATATTCCACAGCATATGTTCATACAGCAATTTTTCATGGCTCATTTTGGGTAAGTCTTCCTTACAATTCTCCTCCAGATTAACTTCAAATTCTTGATGCAAACCTATTGAAATAATCTTTGAAGAGAAATAATTTGGCTTTATTAAAATTGGTTCCCTTTTTCCCCTCTTAGGAGCAAAAACTGCTACTTTCTTTTTGTTGGGTGAAAAGGAGAAAAAATAAAATCAACCCAAAGCAGAGAATAAGCACAGAGAAAGTGCTTTACCTACCATGAGTAGGTAAAGTTTCATATTTATCTGGCCCCCTATCAGTAGGGATTGAAAGTTGGATTCATTATTTAGTTTCTTTAGCAAGGTGCAGTTTTAAATTGAACTCTTGAGGTCATCATGTTCACTTTTGCCTCTAAAGCAGCCTGCTGGTTTATGTGTGAGCAGCTAAGAGCTATAGAAGAAATACCAGTTCCCTATTATTTTCAAAATTTTGATGCCACAATCCTTCACTTGGAATACTTCTCTATTTTAATAAAACAGTCTCCTACAACTTGTATAGTTGTCTTGACCATTGGATTCAAAGGTGTGTTTGGACCAAATCTCTAGTAAAAGTAATTTGCAAACTGTTTACTCCTCCGTTCATTACCTATCTACTGTAGTGAATCATGAAAATTTAACAGCCTGGATTAAAGAGGAGTTGCCCAGTGACAGGTCAAAAAGCAATGGACACAAGTTGGAATACGTGAAATTACAATTAGATATTAGGAAAAAAGAGTTCACAACATGGGTGGTCTCATACTGAAACAAGTTGTGCAGAGAGGCTTTGGCACCTCCATCCATAGCATCTCCCTCCCTGGAGATACTCAAAACTCAATCAGACATCAGCCTGAGCCACCTGCTGTAAGCAGGTCCTGCTTTGTAAAAGAGCCAGGCCAGATGACATTCAGTCATTGCTGCCAAACACCATTATTGCACAATTTTAAGAAGAGAAGGAGATGGGATTACAGCAGCACGTTTCAATCTTCAAAATGTAGCAGCATTCAAGGAGATGCACATGGATGTACAATGTGCAAGAATGAGGCCTGGCCTTATAAAAAAATCAGTAATTTCTACTAGAAAAGTAGAGTGAATAACCATTCACAGCAGCTTTTTGGAGACATGCAGTTCAGCTTGCTATTCATCATATCTCCTCCACAGAAGAGCTTCAGATAGAGGAATGCTCAGATCTGATAGTAAAAAAATTACCAAAGTGGAGGAGGAAAAGGAGGAGGGATATCACAGTACATGAGATTCAGTATGGCCATAAACCTTTGTCACAAAAATGTAACCTCCCCATTAGTTTTGCTTATCTTCTCATCCATTTGTTATTAATTTGATGGAACTGGAGAGTTGTCAGGGTTATGTGATGCAAGGGATTTATCTTGCAGAACAATCTCTGACCCACTGTTCTAAGTCTTCAGTTTCAAATTACAGAGATTAGAAAAGAAGCTTTTAAAAAAAGCAGCATTGATTCTTTATTCATTGTCAGCATGATTTTGTTCAGGGATAGCTTCAACAATAGGCATATGTACCCAAACTTTTAAGCACATGCCACATGCAGCAAAGTCAGGATGGGTTTCAAAGTTTCAAGTATTGTAGCTTCAATAGCTAGTGACATTGTAATACCCTAAAAGCTTTCTTACACACTGAAGTCCAGCTGTGCCAGAAGCTTGAAATGTTGTTTAATAGAAAGACAAAAAGGGGCAACTTGCAGAGTCACTAGAGAACATTCAAAGGGAGATGTAAAAAGATAGCCAATTCATTTTGCTTTATATGTACCAGGGGAATAGAGAGTAATGAATAATATCCATGCAGGGAATGCAGTCACTTCCAAAGAACTAGCGCCATTCTTACTCACTTTCACATATAAAGACATTAATTTAAAACATAGAGGTTATTTAAAATTCTAACATGACAACTATACTAAAGTTTTGGAGGGCTTTTTTTACTTCCGAAGCTTTTAAAAAAACTTTCATCCTTTCTTCCTTAATGCTGTCAGAACACATTGAAAGATGCTTTTCACAGTGGTGATGATGTAGTGTGCATCATCACAAGCAAAAAAGAGAGAAAAAAAACCCCAAATCCCTAGAAAGAGCAACCAGACCTTCACCATTTATCTGCTTTGTGATTTAGATAGACTTTCAATGGATGGCTAGATAGACATTGAATAAAGCAATAATCTAGTATGGCAAAGCTTTGTTAATAACAGTCTCTCCTCTCTTTGCATTCCTGGCCAACAAGAGTGCAAAACACAGCTTAACACAATGGACCCTCCCAAATATTGACAGAACCTCTGCATTGCCTAGGAGCTAGAATTAACCCAAAACTTTGCAAATGACTTGCTTGACTCTCTTGTACCTCCTACTAATGCATAAGGTAAAACATCCCTAGGCTTATGGAGTCTGTCAGAATTTCTGCCTTTTCAACCAGAGAAAAGCTATGTTTTCATCATTTATTATCACTGAAGATTATTTCCCAGACTGCAATTCTTTATTCCAAATAGTGCTGTTAAAGAAAGTTTAAAAACAGTTCAAAGTTCAGCTTCTCAGATACCTGTAAAGTATCAAAAATACTTCTCCCTTCATGATAAAGTAAAGTAATATTTCATAAATAGAGTTTTGACATATTTTATTATGGAATAGGGTATTTTTTTCTTAAGGGCATTTAATCTGGAAAAAAAAGTACTGAAGCTACACAGATCCTTTGTAGAATCACTTAAATTGATTTGGAAAAACACAAGAAAACTTGCTATAAATTAATATTTTTTTTTAAGAAAAAAAATTTTTTGTTAATTTCCCCCCATACACCTATTATCAATTGCCTGCCCAGTTCCCCAAGTTATAATTTTCATTATTTTTGATGGCTTTCTGTGCTATATCCAACTAGTAACTGATGCAGCACAGCTCATGATAAAAAGATGTGAAAAAAAAAACACTGACTGCTGTTGAAGTCTTATCATTCATTCTGAGTACTCTGTGTACATTTTGAGTGAAGCATCTATAGACATATGACATATACTTTATTAAAAAAAAAAAAAACTTTCTATAATGATTAACAAAAGCTTTAGCCTTTTACTCTATGGAAATAGCTGTGATTTTTAATTTTGTAAAATTAAAGGAATTTTCTCTTCTGAACAAGAAGAATTGCTTCCTAACAGCTAAATAAGGATTGAAGGAGCTTCCCTGCTTCACAGGGATGCTCCAAGAAAAAAAAAAAAATTAATTACATCAGTGTGCATGTATTACTCATTAATGAGACCATAAACCCAATCAGATAGCCTGGCCATGAATACGGGCCCTGACAGGGGCCAAGACACAGCCAAGTCACTGCAAGAAAACAAGTTACCATTTCACCGTGGAGCTGAGGTAATGCTGTCTGGAAGCATTAAACCATGCAAGATAAAACAACAAATCTCAGCTCTCTTTTATTGTCAGCTACTCAGAAATCATCATCACCCCAGCCTAAGGGCAGAGAGGTACCTCAGCTCTGACCACACGTGGCAGCTTGTGGTGCTCCACTCAAGAAAGAGCTTTCAGAGCAGGACTTCAGGGAGACAAATGAGAACATGGGTTTTTGAGGAAATGAATAAGCATGTGCATACACACACAGAGAAAAAAGAGATGACTTCTTGTCTTGGGCACAACAGGAAAACAGTGGAATCACACATTTAAAAAATGTTCAGATGTGGCATCTGGGAACACATTTTAGTGGTGAAGACAGCAGTGTTAGATTAGTGCTTCCACTCAAACTTAGATGTCTTTTCCAGCCTTAACAACTCTATGATTACATCCAGGGAGCAACCTCTGCCTTGAATACCCAGGGAGGGGAGTTCAGAGCTCAGAGTCCAACATCTGCATCTGGGTGGCAAAAGAGTTCTAAGTACTCCATCTCAGAAGGCAAATGATGCCTGCCTCATTTGTGCACTCAGTTTACTCTTAAAATGGTAAAAGTGCCACAGAAAAACCCTTTCTAAATAAACACTACCACTTCAGTCCCATTTCTTGTCCACTCACTTTCTTCACTAAGTCCATATTCTCCCCTAATTTGCCATCACTTGCAATGCTTCTTTGGTGTTACTTCTCTACAGACCTACTCCTACTTTCTGGTTTTCCATAAATCAATTAAATACCACACAACTCTTCTTTAGCTAGAATTATTTCAGCCTACCTCAGACTTCTATGCAATTAATGCCCATGCCTTTTATTTTTTCAGTTTTACTGCATATGCTTTAAGAATTAAATTGGGATGGCTAATTGCACAGCACAAAGTTGGACGGATAGGTATCTAGTGACAAAAGTCATGCTCCCACAGCTGCCACCTTCCCTGCTCCTGCTGTGGTACTTCATCAGGAATGACTGGGAAAATGAATAAACATGCAACAGCATGTCAAGAAATAAGTCACCGCGGTTTGGTTTTTTCAGTTTTCCTTTTTTGAACTGGGCAAATAATTGCCTTTTCTTCCAATGCATAAGGTCATCTTCTGTGAAATTTCACTCTGAAATCTAACTCAAAGAAAGGACAACAATTTCAAAACCCAGCCACATTCTTTTCCTTTTACTTGTTCTTGGGAACAGCTACTTAAAGATACTTAAAAACATTGTTTAACTAAATAAAAGAGTCTGAGGTTTACACTAGCCCTGAAACAAAACCACTGAATCCTTCAAATCTATTAAAATTGCAACCAACAAACCAAAAAAATCCACCCACACCCCTTGAAATGCTCAAGTGGGTGAACCCTAGCAGAGGAGCACTAATGCCTTACCTGTAGTGCATGTACAGGCACTACCTATGATTAATTTTAAAATATGGGTATTAATAGCATCCACAAATACAGCTGATGATGATTTTGTTGTGAATGATGCAATAAACCTGTAGAAACTGCTTTCAGTAAACTCACTGTAGTAATTACATACCTCAGAGTGGACTGTGATAATTCTTCATCCTGTCTAGGAAGATACAGGAGTGGAATACCCTATTATTCCCACTTTTAGTGCTCAGATTTTAATGTGGTTACAGTACTTTGGAAACCACGAGCCCTACATCTTCTCCAGTTGCATCCTTTCACAGAGAACACTGCTGTTTTCTGTGTGACAGTGAGCATGCTGAACTCCAAGGCAATCCCCCACATAAAATGTTCTACTTAATCAACTCATCTGTCGTAAAAGGATGGGGGTGGCTGGCTAGGAAGAAACCTGTGGGATGAAATCTGAAAAAAACATGTGTCTCAACAGGTACGTGGAGGTAAGGGGGAAAAGGCCAAGGGGCAGAGAGCTTAAAGGGATGAGACCCTCTGGTTAAACTTTATTGAACAAGCAGGATGATACTCTCAGAAAATAAATCAGTCTGCTATTTTTTCTGCTAGTATTCCCTTTGCCCTACTTTATTCTTCCATTTATTATGGACTACTAAAACCTCTTCACTACAACTCACAGAAAACAATGTATAGGCATAAATTTTAAAAGGCAGCTCTGGCACTCATGAGCCATGGTGATCATAAATCAAAGCAGAACATTGCAATTGACTTGTTGCAACCCTAACCTCAGCCTTGCTCTTCACCTATCTCTTGGATTCTGACACAGTGAAAAGGACTAGGAATAATCGCTGCTCTTCACTTGAACATTAAGGTAAACCATTAATGAGAAAGGAATATGGTAGTCAACTAATCAGAAAAACTCAACAAGTTTGTGAGTTTTCCCTCTCCCCCCTAAGAACAAACACTGTATTTCTTTATTGCTGCTGACTGCAGTACGACAGCATTGCAGTTTTTGTCCCTAGCAGTGCTAGAAGTGATGAAAGACCATACTGACCTCTACAATACAGTGCTTCTCTTCGTCTGTACCATAGGGTGGCACTTGAGGTGCCAGAAAAAGCCCTCTCAGAGCAGCTTTGAGTAAGACTTGACTAATGAATAAAAAGCTCTGTCAGCTTTCAAAGTGAACTTGGCAGCCTCATGATGAGGCATGTTGGAAAACCACTGTGGAAGACAAGACCAGGTTGCCAAAATGCACTGAACAAGTCATTGGACACGATCAGTGGAAACATCAAATTCGACAAATAAGGTGAAGTCTGTAAAATTGTGAACGATTGCATTTTAGTTTTAAAATAATGTATAGCTCAGGCAGATGCCACGTCCCTATTGTATGCAAATATTTTATTTCAATTAGCACTTTTCAATCATGCTTTTTCTTTTCTGAATGACTCATGGATATCTCAGCCAAGAAATGGCAAGATCACAAGCACATGGCAACAGGGTGCATTTATCTCAAGAAGAGATAAATGTGGAAGTAGTCATGAAAATCTATCTCAGGATTTTTTTTCAACCTGTCTTCCCTTCCAAACACATTTTCTCTACATGCCTGCAAGCCTCTATAAAACAGCATACTCAGTTTCCATATCCTTCCAAGCAAGCCAGTATTCACAAGCATTTAACTGAAACAAAAAAAAAAAATGTGTTTCCAGAGCTTGTCCATCAGGCAAGGGAAAAAAAAAAAAAAAATCAAGTTCACTCTGTAAGTTTAATCACATAGTATTAAGCCAAAGAAGATGTTGTGATACTAACTTGCCCACAAAATGCAAAATAGAAAAAGAGGAAATCTTTAGAGCTTCTACAGGCCACTCGAGAGAGCCCTGCTGCACAGGTCATTATAGGCAGTGATTATCCATGAGGGAAACATGCTGAATAGCTGTGAAGTATGGCTGCATGAAAAAAATACCACAAGTTAGATCTGTGATGGCACATAACCCTGACATCAGCTAAGAACACTACGTCTCGTGGCTGCAGCAGGAGTTTTAGCTAATTTCTAGTGTGCTGACCCCAAGCTGCTCTGGGGCTTGGAGCATCCTCATCTGGGAGGCAAAAAGTTCTGTCAAGGGACTACAAAATATTGGGAGAAACAAACTGGTGCTGCCTGTTTGCCAGAGAAACAGAGGAAATTTCTGAAGTGTCATATGGGAGTTTGGAAACATTAGTTAATTTTTGATCCTGTATCACTAGCATACAAAAGAAGTTGGGCTGGGAAGGCTGAAAAATGTAAATAGTGAATGGTGATGAAAAATTCTATAATTGGTAAAAAATTAAAAAGCTTTGGCACGAAAGCAAAACCACAGCATGTGCTTCACTTTCCACTCCTATAGATTTTAGTACCTCTCAGGTTGCAAGAGTACTCTCTCCACACACAAATTTAAGCTGATATTAACTGCAGTTGCATCTGAAAGTATGTATTTTTCATACCAGTTAGGTTCTAGGCAGTAATCCCTTTCTCAGAAACTGAAAGATTTAAATGAAGTCATCGTTGCTAAGTGCACTAGTCAGCCATATATCATGTTCTCAGAAGTACAAAGAGTACTCAAGGGTGAAAGTTTTTTATGATAATGTATGATTTCTGCATTAAATACAGAACTGCCATTATATAATTTTAACATCTTGCCAACCTTTTTTTTTTTTATTTGAGCAGGGGTAGGAGGGAGGAAAAAGGAGGTTGAATGGAATTGGAACAGTACTGTTTGTACCCTAGTGAATATTAGGGAAATGATAAATGATCCCTAGGCACACAGACAGATTTATGCAATAAAAAGTAAAATACCATGGGGTGGAGCCTTCATGTGAAAATCTCATCCTTGGACAGCTAAAAGGTATAAAATGCACCCAAGAGTCTCAAACCCCTCAGGGTTGCAATTAACTCATGATAACCACACCCTCAAGAACTGTCTCCTTTGCTCCTCTGTTGGGTGGGAGGAAAAGGAAAGAGGTGTATTTCTGAGTATGAAAAATGAAAGATTGATAGTTTACATTAGTGAACCCTTTAAAATCAAACTGTTAAGATTTCTTAATATTTGATTTTTTTCTAGTTAATAGTGTGAGTAAAGAGACACCACATCTCAGGATGAAAAAGGAAAACAACAGGTAAAGAAAAGCCAATAAGGTAGACACATTAAAAAATTCACATATATGCATAAACCAAATTTATTAGTAGCTTACCGTTAATACAGTAATGGGATTAATTAAAATGTGATTAAAACCTCATTCTGCAAAGACTGTTACTCAGAAAATTCAAATAAACTGTGCTGTCCCTAAACCAGCAATATGGCTTGACAATCCCACCTGCACACACCTACAAATTTCTTTTTCTGTTTCTAGTGCTAGAAGAGATCATTAGAGAGCACTGAAGTCTTATACTCTCTGCATTACACTCTAAAAGTCAACTCTTCCTAAAAAATTAAGGAGATAATGCTAGGAAGTGTTTTATTGAGGAAAAAAAGGTGAGACTCAAACCATCTTATATTTCTTAGCTATACTGGCCATACAGACAATCCTCAGATTCAGGTAAACAGACTTGGCCAATATATATCCAACTCAAACTAACTGGTATCTACTTCTGTCTTTGGTGTATGGAAATGAGGAGGCTTTTTTTTTTATGCTACAAGCTTGCCAAGTTTATGAAGAAAACAGCTACAATGCTTGTAAAGTGTAGTGATGTCTAGTCTAGTAATATATTCACAGGGCATTTTTATCCTGCAGAAAGAGGAAATACACAATGAATTTTCTTCCAGAGGTGAGAGAATATGTAGATATTTAATTCCCTTAACTGAACTGATACTATTGGCTCTCTGCAGAACAAGATCCAACACCTTGCAGTGTATCCCCACAGGGACTTACCATAGATAGGTATGAGACTGAATTAGATACCATGCCAAAATTACAGCCATCTGATCCTAGGAGTCTTGTATATCCCCAACATTGCCCCAAGACTTTAGTTCCCATTGACATTTAACAACCACCACCTCTTTCAAAATCATAGCTTCCCACAAAATTCCAAATTCAAACTCCATCCAATCAATGTATTTGTATGAAATTCAGTATCTGGAAAATTAGTTTGCTCATAAAATTTTATGTAAAGACATTTCAGCATACTGTAGAGCAAATATATACTGTATCTCAGAAGTCTGTTTCAAATAGTTTTTGTTTTCTTATTACCTAGACATTGTAAAATTGAAGCTGTTTAAGGAGCAGATGTGATGCAACAGTTGCTCAAAAATGCACATCCTTAAGAGTATATGGCTTAGTTCAGATTAATTCTTTGTCTCTACAATCTGCAAATTCATCCTCAAAACCTCCCTGAGCTGAAAATTATTCCGCCTGCACTGGAAATTCTCACCTAACCTTAAAAATATAGAGAACTTTACAGTTCAAGACAGCAAAGGAGGGGATAACAAAAAGTTTTTAGCTGTCACATTATTTTTCTCACATTTCCCTTTGCTATTCATCAAATCCTTGAATGAAGTCTTTCACTGTAGCTGAACTATGACTTCATAATGTTTCTTCTATTGTTACAAGAGGGAATGACTGCCTTGACAAGGAGGGGCTGAGCTTTTAAAATGAAATAGGTATTTCTAACACAATGAGTCTACAGTTCATCCATCATCCATTCACAGCCCTGTCTTAACAAGGAAAAAATGAGATGAGCTCTGTGGTAAAGAGGAACTAAAAATTTTCTCAGTTGGCAAGCCTGAGGTACTGTTTTCTCAGTAAAGATTAAGGCCACACTGATTGACTGCTCACCAGGTTTCCCCCCCCCCCCNNCCCCTTCTCCCTTTACTGTCTCAGTCTTGAACTTCACAGAAACCTGCTAAACACAGGAATTCAATTTTTATTATTTGATTTTTTTCTCTTTCTTCAAAATTGTATCAAAATATCCACAGAATCACAGAACAAGCTGAGTTGGAAGGGACCCACAAGGATCATTGAATCCACCTCCCAGCCCTGCACATCCCCAAGAGTCACACCAAATCATACATTTAAAGTGAGGGTTTGGAATTAACTTGCCATATTCCAGTATAGTTTGAAAAATTAATCTGAGCTTATTACAAAATTCCAGTTATGATATATGAAAATGTCCTTCGTCTACCTTTCTTTGCAATATGAGCTAACATTTCTGGTTTTGGAACAAAAGACTGCAGATATTATCTTTGATAAACAGCTCCAAATCTGTCAGCATATTGTCCAGACTGCAAGTCCTCTTTAAGAGTCGATGTTCATATGCAATATGCTAGGAGCAATGGCTCAAAAAGCTCAAATTTTTTTAGTATTTCTTATCTGTCTTATTCTTTACATGTCTTTATCTGCAGGCTTTTGCTGAAGAACAAATAAATGATGTAAATATAAATAACCTCATCTTAACCAGAGCTAATTTTGAACCTCAAGTGCATATGCAGGTAGAGCGAAGTTGAGAAGTTCCCCATTGACACAGGGTTTCATGCTGGGGAGCTGACAGTTGAGTCAGGGTCCAAGTTAATGAGAATTCATCTTTCTAAGGAGAACACTATCACCAAAAATGTGGTGATGGTCACTGTCATATCATCATATGTGATCATAAAAGCTTAAGAAAATACAATTGGTGGTGTTGCATATTTTTAAACTGGTGCTGTAATCTGCCCTCCCAAACCCATAACCCTCCCTCAAGTTAGAGAAATTAGTCAATCTGGATCCAAAGCCTGGAGTCATTAGATCACATTTTGGCAGAACTTGACACTCAAAAAGCACACAACCAGCACTGTGTATTGACAGGATACTGCCAGACATGTTTCAGAAACTCAGTGGTGAGAGTAAGAATCCTATACATAAAAAAATGAAAAATGCTTTCAGCTACATGAGCAGGAGTACTTTCTGGAGTGTAACCTCACCATACCTATTCACACACTGAAAAAAATCTTAATTGCACAGCAACTAAGGAGCTCCTCAAAAAAGGCTAAGGAGAACCATCAGATGCCTTGAATTGCAGCATGCACCCCAGAGAGGCTGGAAATAGGATTATAGCAAGGATTTTATTAATAAGTATGAAATGGACAAACTCCACATGACTTTACCCTTCCATGCCTCAAAAAACAGTCTTTCCTATTGCTTCATTCAAGTCCTGAGAATTAAGAAAATATACCGCTGCAATGTTTCACACCAGTCTGTCTTGGCAGACGGACTATTGCTCTCTGGCTGTAGAAGTGTCTGCTTTCAAGCCCTAAGCCCTCGCAGCAATTATCCTGCTCTCAGACTAAACCTACGGAGCATATTTCAAAAGAAGTTACATCTAAACAGAGGGAATTCAGCAGTGATCAATGTTCCACAGGCCTCGGTGGCAATAAACTATTTACTGCCTTAACCTTTCAAGTTTGCACAAGCAGAGCAGCCGAGAGCCTTGTGATGAATGAGCCCAAGTGTTTGGATGTGAGCGGAGCAGCCGCTGCTTCGGATCATCTGTCCAGCAACAGCGCCTGCCTCCAGTCCTGCAAACAACAGCCTCCTCCAGAGCCAGTGCCTTCCCACCTCTTCTGGGGCTCCACTGCCCAGACAGGACCTCCTGCCAACTTTCGCTGTGCCCACCACCCCAAATGCAGTAATTTTGGAAAATAAAGCACATCAAAAGGCTAGGCAGGATCCTAATCATCTTTTTGTTACCCACCCAATTATTACCTTATAGAAGCATAACAGAGAGAGGATATCAAAGTGCACTCAGCACACTCAAGGCTGCAGTAGCTGATTTAGATCTGCTTCGCCTCTCTTGCAAGATTGCCAAAATAAATTCAAAGGGGGGAAAAAAAAAAAGAATCACACCTATTGCATTAGTGTCGTTGTCACCAATGCTTTCCCACCCTGCCTGCTGAAATACAGTAAGAGAAAGTAATCCATTACAGATGGCTGAAGACACCTAAGCCTTGGCAAAGTACTTCTGGAAAGGCTGTCTTTACAGAAGTTAAGAGTTAGTTTTTATAAATTTCAAATGAAATTACTTTGCATGTAATTTAAATGCAAGACTAGCTCTTTTATCGTAGTTGTCTTGGTAATTCCAGGATTATTAGGATAGGCTTTTAAAACCAATGAGACCTCTGTGGGCCTTCTGTTTTTACAGTTTCAGAAGAATTTTATTTCTAACACCATTACCTGGAAATAAACCAGATGATCACTACCTTGTCCTTCCAGGTGAAATGTCTTAAGATGTGTTTTTCTGTAGATGTATGTACGTGAAACCTGTAGGTTAAGATATTGCATATATACACACTACAGCTAATTCAGGTTTTCTAAATAATCTAAGGAAATATAAAATTAGTCCTGTGTTTTGATTTTCCATATAAAGGTTGGAAATAGAATTTTAATTTTTAATGTAATTTCTAAAGGAAACAAGATTGTTTGTTTTGTTGGAGTTTTTTTTTTTTTTTTTGTTAAACACTATTTCAGTGTTTATAACTCAAGTGCTTTAATATGAAGTGTGCTAGCGCAATAATCTGGAAGCTTAACCAGAAACACCAGTAACAGCCTAATTTCATACAGAGCAAAACATAAAAAAACATAGCTGGTATTATTTAAGCCTGGAGATAAAAAACTGAAAGAATCATCAGCTATTCTGACTGATACATGCATAAATCCAAGGAAAATATGAAGAAACACATGTTTTTGTTGCTGTATTGACTATCTTCATAAGCATCAATTATTCACATATAGTTAATATTACCTAGAATTCTCTAGTATAACCAAGTTCCATATAACACAGGCCATATGACTCCACTCAGTGATTCTTATACCAAGCTGTATAAATAGCTAGTAGTTATTTATATCTATTAGGCAAGCATCCAATCTTGATTTAAGGACTGCAAGAAATGGGAGAATCTTTCACTTCCTTTGGTAAGCTGCTCAAATACTAATTTGTTCTCACTTTAAAAAATTTGCACCTCTTCTCTAGTTTGAATTTGTTTAACTTCAGTTTTCAGCACTGGATCTCCAAATAATTGCCTGTGAGGTTAAGCACCCACTAATACCAAACATTTTACTCCCTGTGTGAGCAAGATCAAATAGCTGCTTCACATTTGCTTTCATGAGGTGGCTCTAGTGGCCTCCTAATGGAATTTACCAGCAAGACTTTTGCTGGCCTAGAATCATTTTTGTCTTTGCTCTGAGTTTTTTCCTATTCTCAGCATATTCTAGAAAGCAGAAAACCTGAGGTGTTCTCATATTAGGTAATATAAGCAATATTGACTCCTTATTTCTACTCAGAAGCATCCTATCAGGGTTATCAGCTCCACTGCTTTTCTGGCACAACACTGCCCTGTGTATAGTCCAGCACTCACTGCAACCCCTAAATTCTTCTGCATCTCCTACTGTCCAGCAAACAAAGCTCTTCCCCTCCTTTGATGTGACTAAACTGCTTTCAGAGACAGAAATTCCCAGTCCAACACAGGAGGGAGCTTGGCTTGCTCCTCACAGAGACACCTTGGGTACAGATTCCCAAAACCTTTTCCTAGACTAAAAACCTCTGTCTTACCCAGTGCACTTACCTTTCTCAACCCAAGTCACAAGAGATATTAAACCTGTTTGATTAAGCCTTTTTTTAATTTAAGAACTTAGAAAAAGTAATTTATTCCATCTGCAAGTAGAAAAACAACTCAAAAGTTCATAGCAGGTTCTGAGGGGAAAACCACTAGATTTGTGAGCGACCAATCTATTTGGAAACTGATAACCAGTTTGCAAAGAAAGAGATAAAAATAGGGTATCTCACATCTCAGAGTATGTGAGAATGAAGAAATAGGAAGTATCTCAGTATTAGACATGTTATATATACATATTATAATTCTACCTTATTTCAAATAAGTAGTTTCTTTGATAACACCAGAAAATTTTCAGACAGATGGCTAAAGATTCCTCTGCATACATCTTTAAAAAGAGTAATAAGGCTTTCTAGCTGGGGGTATGGGTCTGGTAAACGCAACTAGAAGTGTTGTTTCTCTAGGGTATCCAGAAGGGAAACCAGATAACTTGAACTAGTGTATTCTTCTGTTTTATTTAATCAAATGTTATGTTGTGAAACTTCATTGTTCATTTAGATTTGTGACCTGAGCAGATCTTTTTGAAAGGCAGTTCCTACACTGTAACTCTGCATTAAAAACAGGTGTACACTGGTACCTGGAAAATCTCAGAAAATGGACCTTGAGCTCAGGACTTCAGGATGTACCACACAGCAGCAGAGACTTACACAGCTGAAGATGGAAAGTCCAGTTTCCAGGTGGTCATGACCCCCTCATGGCACAGATCTTGATCAGAAGTCAAAGGTACATCACTGTATCCACCAGAACTTTCCTTCTAGTAGTGCCACACAAAACTGTGAAATAGAACTAAGTCCTTGCTGTGCCTCCCAGAAAAGGAAAATTTGACAGAAATAAGACCCCAGCAAAGACAGCAGCGTCACCTGCATCTCTCTCTTGCTCTGCTGTCATCAAATAATCATCCATTCACAAGCAGAAGCACTTTCTAACCTCTGGAGATGATTTGCCAGATTAAGCTGCAAGGATGAAGACAGTTTACTTCATCAGCATCTTTATTGAATAAGTGACCTCACTTGCATTGGGCCAAAATTAAAGCAGGGGGGAAAAAAGTCTCCTAGATGAAGCAGACAAGATGACCCTCTCTCACAGACTTGTCACAAAGTTACACTCCCGTATTTATCTCCTGAGTTGCATTACAATACTCCTCCATCTAGGGACAAAAGGAAAAAGTAGATTAATAGCCCTGATGCTCCTGAACTTCATTAAGCTTGTCACAATACCTTATAAGACAAAAAAGTTCAGTAGATCTACACAAAATCCTGTTTAAGTAAGTCAAGTTCATGTGAAGTCTTCTGTGTCTATTCCAATTTCATTTGCAGGAGGAACACACTAGAAGTAGCTTTTTTTTTTTTCACACTGCAAGGCTGTCATTACATAATTTCAAAGCAAATGAAAGGTTTTCCCAAGCACATGACATCTCTCTTGTGCTGAAGAGTTCATCCTTTCATTTGCATTAGTTTCATTGCTTCCATGTCTCTGCCAACATCACAGGATACGCTTTTTGCTTAACAGTTCTAACAGTTCAGTGATTTATCACTCCAAAAACAATTAAAAAAAATTAAAAAAAAGAAGAGTTGGAAAGCACCATGAGACACCCGTATTTTCTTAGTTAATGAGGAAAGAGCTCTCCTAAACAGAGACAGCTATTTCAGTTTATTAGGAACATGAAAATAAGTAATAAGAAATGCTCCTTTGGCTCATTTTGAGACCAAGCATTGTTGGAGCGAAATAATTAAAAATTTGTTTTCTCGTTGTTGGCTTTTTTCCTCTGGCATGAAGGGATCTGGAGAATGCAAATGAAGGAAACTTTGGAATTCCTGTAATATTGCCAAAAAGCATTAAAGCAATTGTTTTTTGTGTGTGTATATATATATATATACACACACACAGGGTCTTAATTCTAATCTACAGAAAGCAACAGCACACCACCTTTGGGGTACATGGCAGAATAAACCCTAGGGAGAATGTGCAGAGACACACACACACATTTGCATTTACATGTGAGCACACTAGCATCCCACAAACACATCCAATTAGTCATATTCTGACACCCGCATAAGTCAAAGAATAAATCTGTGTGAATCTGGGCAAAAATTCATTTTAAAGATTTTTCAAGAGTATTGTCTATCGATTTTTCACATCTTTTCCCAGGTTAAATAGGACAACAAATGTGTTAACGGTATTTTTTTCAAACCCTAATATGCATTGAAAAATATAGAATACCTACGGAACCATTAAAACTACACCATCTAATGGAAAACTTTAATAAATTTATTCAAAGCGCTTTTTTCACATCCTTTGTAAAAAAATACAATTTCAATTAATGGCAATTAGCCTCTAACTATTGGAGCATTTTCTTCTGGAAGCAATCTCTTTCCACAAATAAACCAAGCAGAGCGGGGAGAATCAGAATTAACATACAAGTTTCCACGAGTTTTATCAACATCCAATATCGGCTTTGGGTTTTAAATATATATATCAAAGAATATATAATGACTGTGTTCCAAAATAGCAGCAGGCAAGTTCCATTAGCTTTGAGAAAATAAGAGCATCTCTACATAAATTCAAACACCTTTTTTTTTGGCACCACAAGACACAGAAAACACATTATGTGATGAGTAGGTGTTTAATTGCTCCAGTGCTTTGACTAGATCTGTATAAATACAACTTTTATTGTCATATACAGTGTGAACAGTAATTTATAAAGAGTTTCCTAAGCTATATTAGGAAAGCACGTTACACATTAATAGGCAAGCTAGGCTACACATATCAAAGGGAAAAAGAGAGTAATTTGTCACTTTCCAACAGGTGCCAAAAGCCAAACAACAGGATGATACCTGCTGTACTCCGAAACATGCTCATTTTCCTCAAGCAATAGCTGTTTGCCCAAAGAACCCACTCCTACTCTCCCAAGAGGCAAAGCCTCACACTGTAAAGATGAGAAGGCAGTGTAGCAGTCCAGTACAAACACCTGCTGACCTGTTCCTCCCTTCCAACACCATGTGAAGGTCATCTGAGCCTCAGCCAAAATCCTGCACCCCACAGAGAAGTCAAAAGAGGAACATAAAGTACCTGAGGTTTGTATTTTATAGCACGAGTTCATGGAAGTGTCCTTTTGTTCTCTCAGTATCTGCAGAGTCCCTTGGCTTTTCAACTGTGTATATAAGTATCACTTTCCTTTGCTTGATGTAAAGACACTCTGTTTTGGTTGACATATAGCAAGATTTTAAACATACAGCCCTGGAGGTCATAAAATTTGGCAGCAGCTATTCTCACAGTGTTACGGCAAGCCCCAATACTCATATGTCAGGTACTGCTAACACCATTTCTCACAAAAGAGTTCCAAGGTTAACCTGAAAATCTCTCCTTTATAGAGGAGAGAAGAAAAGTCTATGCTGACTGAGACATTTACAGGCACATTTTCCTTTATTTCAAGAAGAGAAAAAAGTGTTTCAGGGATGTCTTTAAAAAGAAAATGTTGGGCAGGTTTTTTTTCTGAACTGCCTGCTTTTCTAAAACATTAAAGTGAAGGTTGTTACTCCGACCTTCTGGCAGTGCTGATGCTCACAGAGAAAGGAAGCGAGGCATGGATGCCACAGCACAAAATGCTTAGAGCAGGAGGCCTGATCCAAAGTTTGGGGAGGCCAAGAGAAGTCTTGCTCCCGACCTCATGGCTTGTTGGATCAGGCCCAGGGAATCCAGGAGCGAACAGCTTGTTCCACTGGCTCCAGGCATGGAGGGGAAGCTGTGCACACATAAAGCAGCACTGTCATATGGCTGCAAAAAGCCCAGGAGTAATCACATAAGAAGTTACTTCAAGAAATGGTAAAGAAGGAGCTTTTTCTTGAGGTTCTGGGAAGATTTCTGACACTGAAGTAATTGCTGTATTTTAAGCAATAAACCACTGTTTAATTGTTACTGTATCTACAGCACAATCTACAAGACAGTTATTTTTTGTGCTTGGCTGTAATCTGCAACACATTGTACAACTGCATGGGGAAAAATAACTGCTTAACACTTATTTGAGGGCATGTGTGTACTCCAAAGCTTTAAAAAAAGCTGTATTTTTTTATGGTTTCTAGAGCACAGGAAGAAAGCACTGACAAAGGTTTCACATTTTTTCAGGGTTTCCATAAAAAAAAAAAAAAAAAAGAAAGAGAAGCACGTTCATTGAGGGGCTCTGCGTGAGCCTGCAGCAGTGAGAACTACCACAGCGATCCAGATGGAAAATGCATCTCAGTCTCCATGCTGCTCTTACAGGTTTTGACTTGCTGAAGGTGGGTGGGCAGAACTCAGAGAATTTGGCACCTGCATGACCAGAGTCTGTAAAGTTAGCAATTTGGCTGTTCTGATGATGAGGAATGTTGAATAACATTGTGACCAAAATCGACTGCCTAGGTCAGGCACATACACGTGCAGCTTTTTCCTATATTCTGTACATCCTACGTGGTTTCTAAGGGGTCCAAATACCAGAGGAAATAAGTGCTTATCTGTCAAAGAGTCAGGAAAACAGAACAACAAAGGTGGAAGGGATTTAAAAAAATTCTTTTGCTGTCCTACCCCCAACTGAGAAGAGCTTGATGCTTCCTCTTACTCCCAGCTGTTCCTAGTGCATTTGGCTTTAATCAGGTGCAGGGCAGGAACTCAACATCCTGTTGCCTTGCTCTGATTAGGAGGAGTCAAATTCTACAAATTGGCAGATTTCTTCTTTTAGTGTTCCTTATTTGATGAATCATTTGTTTTAAAGTATTTGGAAAGGGCCATTACAGAGGCAGTGGACCCAGCTTGTTGCTGCTTCCAAGTCTATTTATAACTGCAGCTCTAAGGAGTTTGGGCAGACTGCAGTTTCTTCTCCGTAACACACAGAAAGAACCATCCTGAGAAAGGGGCAGGGATAAAAAGCCCAAGGCACCCGAAAAAGGCAACATGCTCAAAAAAACAAACAGAAATGTGATCAGAAGCTGTGTCTTTGAGGTTAATGATATTCCCTTCAGTGTCCATTCTGAATAACATCAGATGGAATTTTTAAGTGATTTATGCTATTCCTCTGTCCTTACATTTTACTCCTTCCATACCAGGATTTTGCAGCCATAATAGAACTGATTGAGCAAAGCTTGCCTTCCCAAACTGTTAGCAGTAGCAATTCTGTAATTCTGTAACTGTTGAGGATAGTCACTGAATTAGTTGATACAGTTAAAGATAGCACAAGAGCAATTAAAAAAAAAAGTGTTTTCTGCCCAAGGTAAGATAATGGCTTCCCTGACAATACAGTCAAAAATACACTTAGAAAAGGTGTACAGAAAACAAATAACATGACCATTAAAGGTATTTCCCCTCCTTCAGCACTGAAAATTAAAACAACAAAGGAACTAATGTTTTACTCCCATTCCTTTTCACTTTTTTTCCCTCTCATGTTTTAATTTGAGAGAAGTCAGTTAAAGAAGGGATGACACTCCACCCTGCCCATGCACAGGATTTCCTCTTCCTTCTTTCATTCTGCTTTGCATTCTCACATTTAAAAACATAAAAATATAAGATGCTGACTAAAATGGAAGTGTATTCAATTGAAGAATAAACTTTCAATATTAATGTTATTGTTTATAGAGGGATCTTTCTCCTAAGGGAGCACCCACATTTATTAAAAACAGTCTGAAAACTGCAAATATCCAAGTCTGACTTAGATACCAATCAGTTTGGTATCATTACAAAGCAAGGAGTTGCTGGAAAGGTTTAGTTTATATGTTACTAAAATTCTTTGGAGCGTTGAGACTTTGTTGTAAGTTAAGTTTTTATCAGCTCCTCATTACAAGCTGCTGCCCAGTTTTATAATAAGTCACGTGTTTCGCATCTGTAATGATTCAGACTATTGTCTGCCACTCAGAAGTTCAGCTCTTGTGTTTGCTAACTAGATCTCAACCCCAAAATGCTATTATGTACAGCAAAAAGTAGATGAAAGAACTAAATCTACCCTTCAACAAACCAACAATTGCTCCTAAGAAGGCCACTCCCAAGTAGAAGATATGCCTGGTGTAGCCAAGTGGTCAACACCTGACAATCTCGAAACCCTCAGAGGAAAAGTGAGATTAAGACCTCTTAGCTGCAGCTCTCCCCTGATAAAAAGCAGCTGCAATACAGAGACTACTACAACCAGTAAAAGAAAAATTTTCCAGCTCCTGACCTGCACTCTCAGCTGGGTCCTTCATGTTTTAAAAGACTCAAAATTTGCCATGGGGCAATAAGGAAAGCAATGTGATGCAGTCTTTCAAAGAGAAGCTAAAATAATTTTTCAGATCTCGTCTGTCCCCCACATTTCAGATACACAGACAAACAAGGTAGAGGAAAAACATCTTCCAGGGCTCCATCCACTCTTATTGATAATTCAGGGTTGAAGAAAACAGACTTTAGGAGCAATGAGAACACAAATTACCACACAGAAAAATAAAGATAACTGGTAGGAGATGCTTCCAACCCCTCTCCTCTTTTGTTATGGGAATAACTATTAGAAGCAAGGTTGGTTGCCAGTGCTGCCAGCCTGAAACCAAGAAAGAACGGTAAAAAGATATTTTATGAAACCAAAGTGCAGGCCACTGTATGTAAACTTCAAAAATTTGACTTCAAGGAACTGAGTACATAATTTCAAAATAAAACGTCAAGTTATATCCCCACCTGTATCTCAGTGAAAACTAAGCAGCTACTTATTGCCATTTCATCATTTAAAAAAATCCTATCTATTAATCTCAAATATAAGGCTGGTCAGTAGCAGAATACCATATTAACTTTATTTACTTTGGATTTAAACTCATTTATTTATGATAAATTTTCATTATAAAAGTAGTTATTTAATTTTGGTATTTTTATCTTTTTCCATGAGTAATATTTCCTCATTTCTACAATTGATTTCAGTCACCTGATAGATAAAAGAAATATACAGATTATATTTAAAGCTTGGTCCTAAGAGTTACTCTTGTCCTGTTGTGCATATCAAAATCAAGCTTAATTGCAAACTATATTCCTGTTCACTTTCAAAATGTGCCAGATTACAGGACATTTTTAATATTTGGGGTTTGCTGATTTAGTTTTTTTTTCACTCTGAAGCTCAGTAAAATAGAAAAAAAAACCCAAAACCACAAGGAGAGGGGAGAACTGCAGGGGTTTGAGCTTTTTCAGTTGGAGTAGAGCCTCAAGAACAGGAATGAGGCAGTAGTGTCCTAAGCATTTCCAAGAAGGCTGAAGAAATTTGAGAAGTCTTTGCTACTCTACATTCTTTATAACATGGCAGTATTAACTGCAAAAGTATTATTAAAAAAAATTTTGAGGCCTCTTTCCTGCCCTAAAAGGTATATTTAGAGGTTTGGTGGCCTTTTATGTTTTGTTTTAACAAGTGCATAATTTAACCATCAGAGGATGTATGTATTTCTTCAGATAAAAATGTCCACAAGGCTTTACACGATTAAATGAATCATTAAAATACTTACTGACACATATCAAAGGGAATATTTTCTTCAGAGCCAGCACAATACACTTGGTAAATAAATACATTATCTCATAAACGTACCTTATTTTTATAAATCTCTTTTGCTGCCAGAATGCACAGGCTCTGTAAGCCAAGACAGCCAGCTGGCTAGATTTTTACATCCCAGATCATTAAGCTAATCATTCACAAGGATCCTGGAAGCATTAAAAATGAAAAGTAGCGATTTTCATCAGTGTAGGTCAAATTCAAGTCCTGTGCATGAGTGCAACATCCTACACACTCTACACCAAGGCTCCTACTCTTGAAACACAGCAGCACTACTACTTGCTGTCCTCATCTAAATGGGAAAATCTTTCTTGTTTTCTGATCCACTGAAGTGACCTCTCCAGGCTGTAGAACAAGGCTCTAAGAACTGAAATTTTTGTTTCAACACTGGCAACTCTAGCTCAAATAATTTGGACTTGTATTCTGAAGGATATGTATTCTAAAACCAGACATTTTCTTATCTTTAAATTTGTGGGGAGCTCTTCTGAAACCTTCACGTACTTACAGCCAGGTCCATATGGTAATGTTACATTGTTGGATGAATGAATATTACTTTTATACATATACACAGCATAAGATCCAAATACAGTATCATTGCACACTCCATCACTGCACTGAATAAACTTCCTACAATAGTTAAAGCCCTAAGTCATATTTAATAGTCTTTACACATGCAAACTACCATCTGGTCTAAGTTGTCTCTTCCATTTAGGAACCAGAAAGCAAAAATAACAATGTTTCCCACATTAAATCTAAAAAAATAAAATTATTGCAATACAACTTCAGAAATCATAGGGATTTGTTTGATTAAAACATTCCAAACATTTTTCCTGAAAACATATGATGAAAGACATCAATCCTTCTTAAAGGAATTCTAAAGAACATTTTCCTTCAGGACCCCCATCACAGTCCTAAGAACTGGAGGGGAGGGGGGAAAGATCTTTTTTTTTTTTTTTTTCTTATTTTCCTTTGCATTAGAGCAAAGAGTGACAGAAGCCTTAAGGTCAATAGCTAGTCAGTTTGTGCCTTGCACATGCCCACCCATTAGTCAAAAAGGATCTAATAAGATATCAGTCTCACCCTCTTGGGGGTGAAGAAGGGGCAGAAGAGCACATGGACTTCCTTGGCTGCCAGCACCTTACCTGATTCCAGAGCAAACCCTCGCTCAAACCTGTTAAAAGAACAGCCCTGCTCCAACAGCAAACTTGCACTACCTGCAGCCAGGTCAGGATCTCACCCATGAGTTAATCACCCACCCACCACTTAATCAGCAAAGTCTCCTCCAAACCCCATGTGCAGAAGGCAGCTGTGTTGAAAGGTGCATCACTGTCATTCAAGAAGGCTGCCATATATTTTTTTTATGCACAGGTTGATCACAAAACAACTCCAGTGAACTTATAGCACTGAGGCCATAGCAACACACATTTCAAAACTGCGTCCTTTTCCAGCAAAGGTCAGAGAAACCTGCACAAAATTCATGGAGGCACATGTTTTTCCATTCTCATATTTCACTTTTTTAAACATAATACTGGAATGCTGGTACCAGGACCCAGCTGTTGCCATGGACTTCCACTGCAGGTTTGGGAAAGTCACTAAAACTAGCAGGTTAAGAGCTTTACACTCAATTATAACATTTCAGTTGATTCCAGTGGGTATAAGACTTCACTTCAATCCCATTGGTTTCTCACTATTCCCTGAAGAATTGGAAGAATTAATTTTCTTTCAATTTCTCTTTATATTGCATATTGAAACCATTTTGTATTTAATTTTCTTATTTTTTCATACCTCACCCATATCACTTGTAGCGTCTTTGTCCCTATAACAAACATCCCAAATTCTTGGCTGACAGAGTGGCTCCCACCTTGGTGTATTCTCAGAGGTAGGCAGAGAATGGAAGTCCTCTAGGATGAGGAAATGTTACTGTGCAGGTTTCACACTTCCGGAGAAAGCACCTTAAGCACCAGGCTTTATACAGAATAAAGTAGAATACTATTCAGCTAGGGTTCTGAATAAAAGTGGTTATTACTATATAGTTAATAAAAGAAACTTTATAAGAGGCCATTAAGCACTTTCTCTGATTCACCCTCTAGGGCAGAATCCCTCTCCTCAGTAATTAACAAGGCATCTATGGAGATCCCCTCCCTGGGCAAAAGTCAGGAGAGGGCAGAGTATTTATCAGTGTTGTTTCCACTCTCTAACGTTTCACACGTGAACAGTCCAGTTGATGGCATCACTCATGACAAGCCTACAAATGCATCTCAACAAATCTGGGCCAGGAAGAATCCTCATCTCACCTTGGAAGGCTCTGGGAGTCCCAGGCGACTCCAGAGAACCTGATCTGAGCACAGACACAGGTCTCACTTCAGGAGGCACCCTTTAAAAGGCTTTTTAAAGAAAATATTAATTAATTGCCTACAGATCGGTTCCATAGGATTAAAAAAAAAAACAAAACAAAAACAAAAAAACTCCCCCTATAACAAATTGACAAACAAAGCCACCAGAAGCAGCCTGGTAAATTTATAGAAAATGTACTTAACAAGTTTTTATTTAATTTGCATTCATCTCTGATTAGTAAAATACTGTATCAGTCATGAAAGGGAAACTACCTACAACCTAACTTGTACCCAATTAATAATGCTATAAATTCAGTGCCTGTGAAATTAATGTCCTCCACATTAACTGATCTGCCATAGTCAGAAAAATCAAGCACAAGTAGTTCACAGAAAGAGTAATTTTCTGTTAAAGTCAAATCCAATAAAAGGACATCAATAAAGAAAAAGTAAATCTATCCAAATAAACGTGTACTGGAATGTACATTTGAATTTTCAAGAGAAATGTTGTAGCAGTACCTGACTATATGTCGGTGCTTACATACAGAAAAGGCATGGGGTAAAATTTTGTACGTAGTTGAATATATTGGGACACTTCTTGGTCATATGGATCAAAGGAAAATAAATACAGTATTTTATTTTTATGAAGAATTTAGAAATCCATAGGGAAAAGTTCTGTACAAATGTAGCAACTGTCCCTAGATAGCTGTGCAAATAAGCCCTGCTCAGTTACTCCCGGGAATTCAGCTCCCCACAGGCCATCAAAAGGCAGACCACACTCAACTGGACTTTCACATATGCTTTATAATGGGAAAATATGCCATGTTTCCCAATTTAATTAGCAAAGAAATTTCTTCTCTTCATTTCCAAAGACAGCTCATGTAGCCACACCGAACAGGGAGTTGACTAAACAATGCAACTTACTAGCATGGGACAAAAGGTCATTTGGAAGGGATGTGCCTTTAAGGACTTACAAAGGCTTCATCCTCAGTCCTGTATTAAAAGAGGAAGCGTATCTCAGTAAAGGAAGGATGCCCACTTTAAATAAGGAAATGAGTTTGCAGGATGTACACATGCTGCTTTCTATTAATGATAAGCAAAGTCTACAGAAAAAGCAATAGACTGCTCCAGCTTTGGCAGGAGTCATCTTCTTGTGGATTACCTGTAAAGAACTTTAAAATAAACAGACTGCAAATAAATGTCCTCAACCTCTTTTTTAAACTGATTTATGTATGTACAATGGGGATTAACATACTCTGATTACTATATTCTGTGGCAAGATATATAATTACAGACTGATGATTTTACATGTAGGCCAGAGACGATAGCAGTGGTTTGGGGCAGCAAGAATTAGTGGTTGTAATATTTTTTTTTTCTCCTTCAAGCTGAACTTTGCAGCTAGAGAGACTAGTCAGGCTTAACGTCTTCTAAGGATTTGCAAATTTCTCTCTTCAAGTGTAATAAACCATCAAAAAGTGATTAGTATTTTCCATTAAAAATCTGGATTTGTTTAAACATGTAATAAAAAACGGATTCTGTTTTGCAACAAGAATTGACTATCTGACCACAAATGTTAAATAAAAATAAAAGGTATAGAATGTTTTGCTATACTCTCACTTCACTCTTCTGTGAGCATGTATGTATAACTTGTTCACTGAAGCTCAACAGAATGCATATCATGCATTGAGTTCCAGGAAAACTGCTTTAAGACTGAAAAAGGCCATAAGTAACAATGTATATAAATCTTGAATATCAATGTAATTCGTTTAAAATATACATACACACACCTGCACACACACATTCTTTAAAGAAATTTGTAAATCTCTATACCTGAATCTGAATGTGCATATAAAAAGGTGAGGTCACTGCCCTTGAAAAAAAAAACAAAACCCAAAACAGTTAATGCAAAAAATCAAGTTTCCTATCTCCCTTCAATAATGTCAGGATTTGGTGTTGCCATCCATTATTAGTATTACATCATAAAACATTTTAAGTTTCAAAGGATGATGTTTTTCCTGCCCCCTCCAGAGTCTTTAGGATGACCACAAATTCTGGGTGGCACAGCCATGCAGAAGTGGGCATCCTTGCAAACTCTGAGCAGGCACAGCGCAGTGCTGGCTCACAGCTGGTTGAGAGAAGTGGGCAGGCTCGTTCCCTGGGCAGCTTGGACCTTCACACCCAGCTGGGCCCTGCTGCTGCTCTGTCCGTGAGCCACTTGGCACATCCAGGCTAAGAGCTCCTTAACAAATGCTATGCACTGCTTCCAAGATAAACATTGATGGACACTTCAGTGGAAATTCACCTCCGTGTAACGGCAAGAACAAGGCTTACACTCCTTACACCACAAAAATCAGCTTCTTTCTCTTTTTTTCATTGTCCTTTCTCACTCTTTTAAAACATATTCCCCATCCAGTCTTCAAAACATTAGTAAGCTGCATGGGGAAACCATCGTGGCATGGAGTTATGAACAACTGCATACTGGGATGGCCATAATCCTTATTTATCCTCTTCCACCATGGCACAGAAACAAGTGTACCAAAATCAGGAGCATAGGCTCAGACACACACTGAATACTAAGACTCAGGAGTACCACAAGCTTTTTTCCTCAGGTGCCAGAGCCTGACAGTTCTGGCAATGGTGCCAGAATCACACACAACACTCCCGTGTTATCTGAAGTGATTCTGGTTTTAAAGAAATGGTTTGAATAAGACTTCAAAATACCTAGCTCTAAAGAGAAAGTGTCTCATTAGACAAAAATCATTTGTTCCACCAGCCTTGGAGGTGTCAAGATTTCCATTATGCACTCATGTATTTAATCTTTATTATTCAGTTGTAAAAGTCTGCCATTAGCCTGAAACTTGGCAAAAAACCATTTTTTAAAAATTCAGCAGAAGTCAGATTGTGTATTATATTACATAAGTGTTTGGTTTTTTAAAAAAGAAATAATTACCAGGATAAAGCTCTTCTGGGTGCTTGTGTAATTCCAAAACAAACAATTTTCCTTGAAAGTGTCTCCAGGTATTTATGGGAGAGAAGGAAAGAGGGAAATTAAAACTGACCAAGCAATTTCATTTATAAATATAACTTTCTGTATATATTTTTTTCAAACAAGTATTTATAAGGATTTCCAGCAAGCAGACTTTACACACATGCATGGCAACCAAATGAATATGGATAGACCACAACAGGTCCCAAGAGTTGTTACTGTCTATTGGGTCAATAATATGCAAATTGAGAAGGATTTACAAGCTGGACCATAATGGCTCCTCAGGACCCATTACTTTCTGATGGGTAAATAATACATGTTTTCTAAACCATTGCCATGCCAAAATATGTGTTTGCCCTTCAGGCTGTAAAAGTTCCAAATAAACCAATAGGATTTGTCAGATAAATAATACATTTAAAGAAGCAAAATACATGTTTAACTAAACAAGCAATACACTTAAACACTGACTGAACGATGAATATAGGTGCCCATAAATATTGCATATATTTAGATGTTTATTTGGGACCAATAAGTAAGAAAAAACAAAAAAGTTATGAAGGTGGTTTTCTCCACCCTAAACAATTGTTTACAGACAATTCTTTGAAATATTTGTCAGAAATTAAACCCATTCAGACAAAAAAAGTGAAAGCTACTGAAACTGTGTGCATACAAGAAGCAACTACAGATATTACAACCTTTTAGGGTTCTAAAGGCTGTCACACTTCCCAAGTTGCCTGCATTTAATGGGATGTTATTAAGCCATTTTCCTGACCATGTCTCAGGATGCTGCTCTCTGGACTGTCTGATCTCCTCACACTTTCCTCATCTGTTCATTGGATGAACAATGTTAGCAAAGCTGGGAGGAAAGCACAGATCAAAAGTGTGAGAATTAACCTGATGATATTGGGAAATGCAAACCCGATGTTTGGGAAGGAGAGATAATGCACAGGGATGGTGCAGAGAGCACCAAGGAGGAAGGAACAAGAAAGAAAACCCAGAAGGGAAGAAGCTAATGGCAAAGAAAAAAGGCAAAGAAGGAAAGATGAAAGGACATAAAAGGATCATAGGCAAGAGGGAAAAAAAAAAAACAAAAAAACAAACCAACACAACAAAAAAAAAAACTCCAGAAAAATAGAACAAGATGTCCTGCAGAATTTGAGATTCTGCAGAGAAACCTTTGTCTCTACTATAAGCCTGGTAAATTGTGAGACGCAACTGAACAAGGAGCAAAGATAGTGAGTTGAAGTATAATATCCAAATCAAGCTTGAAAAGTACTCAAATGGCTCATCTTTAATTTGGACATGCATTTTCTGGAGACATTTTAAATGCAGAGGCAGTCCTGCTTATTTTATGATACAAAGTCATCTGATGTCAGCAATGCAAAAACATGCAACACTCCTTTATCTCACATAGAGACAACACAGTCCAGTCACAGAATTACTGGTGAATCTTAATTGAAATTAACCAAATTACAGAACAGTGTGATTGTGACCGGCTGGATGGATGAATCAACAACTGCATTTAAAAGGAGATGAAGGTGCAGAAATGACCAGAAACAACAAAAGACAGACTGTAGTGGGGAAAGGTGCTGTGAAAGGAGCACAGGTGATGGAGTCTCAGAGCCCCTGCTTCCAGGAGAGCTCTAACTTTAACATGCAGCAGGCAGCTAAAAGAAAAGGCTGCAGTGGTTCACAAGGAATTTGGTGTTATTTTTGTCCTACAGCCCAGGTAAACCTTTACTTTGGGTGAGGAGGGGATAGATATTGAAGCAAGCCAAATACTTGAACAAGACCTACATTTAGTCATAGCAGCAAAAACGTTCTTCTGTTTCCCTTTGGCTGTTTGGAGAGCACTTCCTAAAGGGAAGGTGGTGAAGCTTGTACTGCTACCCTTCTCAAAAAGTAACCTGCTGAATAAAGAATTTCTTTCATATCTGCAGGAATAATAAATGAATGAGATTCTCCAAAGGGCACTTTGCAACCCTTTGTGTCTTAAGCTAACAAGAATTATTGAAACAATAGGCCTGGGCAAATCATTGCTTGTTCACTGCTCCAAATACAAAGGAAATTCTGTATTCAATCTCTACTTCCTTCAGCAGCACTCAGATCTCACCTTTGACATTCAACAGAATATTAAAAGGAATTCTGTCTCTATTTTAATTCATTTTTTTAGCAGTTTCTTTATACTGCAGGGTAATATTTTAGCAGCTAAAATAGTTCATATTTTCTAATAAATTACATCTGGTGATGCATTGGGGAATATACCACTTTATTAATGTATTTGCCCCGCAAAAAGAAAGATGAGATTGTTGTGTTTTGACAAGCTTTTTAAAAAGAAATTAATGGTCATGCTCTAGGGTATAAAAAAGTTTCAGCTCAACCTCCACCTCTCACAACTTGTCAATAATAAAATCAGCAGGGAAAAATCAAATAATAAATTTTCCTTTCTGAAAAACATATTCATCTTTTCTGGACAGCTCTCAAGTTAACAAGGTGTTAATTAAACTCTAGGTGTATTGATGCAATATCCAAGCACTTGTGTCCAAAGGAATCTACCACCACTCACAGCCATCTTTATACAGCATGCACAATCTTGGACAATCAACCCTTTTGAAAACTTTTACTATCTTTTAAATACTCCTGAGAACAGCCTCCTGCATGGTGTATATAGCTCACAAATACTGTTCAAAAATGTTGGATTTAGCATTAGTTTCAAAATTAGATGAATTAATCTATCAGGAAAAAAGATTCTCTGTCAGATTTAAACCTTTCCAATTACAAGCTCACACATCATAAAAGAGGGGATGGTAACATGGGACTAAAAAATGGTAGGCTATAATTTCATTCTTAATATCTACCCATTATCAGGTATAAACAAGTTAGATCTAGATCTTACAACCAGTGAACAGCTAAATTCTCTACAATCTGCTGGGCAGGGAGGTAAAAGAGATGACTTTCTGGATCCAAAGGTCACTTACCTAAACTTCTGGGTACACCAAGTGGCATCACTGTATTTTCTTGCATGGCCATAATTCAAGGTGTGCCAACCTGCTATAATCCCACCGATTTCCCAAGGCTGTCACCTGGCACTCCAAACACTCAAAACTCCTGGAAGTTGCCCTTACCCTTTAAGGTATCACTATTTAAAAGTACATTCACCTTCCCAACACAATCTGTAATCTTCTGAAATTTCTGATGGAGTTGTATCAGTCTGAAGCTCAGTAGGAAAATCCTGCTCAACCCCCACTGTGGCAAGTCCCCTGTTGTTTACTCACATTATTAAAAAATTACAATTAACTTAAAAAATGTGTTTGGCTATTGAGGTGGTTCCTGGTCCATAATCCTTCTTCCTTGCCCCTCTTGCTTCCAGTTTTCTGTCTGGAACTCATCACAGGGAGGAAAGACTGTTGTGACTCACCTGAAGATGGCCCTGTCTTAATGCCCTTCCATCTAGACTCCTCATTTGGTGACCAACTGGGATATTTTCCTTCACAGTTCTATTTCAAAGTTTAAGATACCTGTCAGTTTTATTTACACTATACATGTATCTAGTCTAAACTATTATAAAATCATTAGCTAGAGTTAGTTATATGTGCATCAAACCCATGAACCACCAAATCAAACAAATTTGAGAGTGCAATGGAGAAAGGAAATCCCCACATTCAAACCACTACACCAGCCTTGAACATCAAACCATCTGGTTTAGAATGTAAAAAACTGTAATTCGCTGTTCTTTCTGCTTTTCCTAACCTTTGAACACTGTTCCTCTGAACTGGTGATATTCACCTGCCTCATGTTGATCTCCTCCTGCTTTCAACACACTCCTGTAAAACGTGTTTGAGCATCTGAAATAAAGAGCAGTAAAGCAATCCACAGAAAGTGACCTCTCTTTGGCATGAGGGCTGATAACAACTCACCCTGGGTAATTAATTCTCCTGGTCCATGCAGTTAATAAGAATTAAATTGAACACCTCCATCAATTTAAAAACATACTAAATTAATGTATATTGTTGATAACCATGTGAAGCTCTTTAAATCAGCCAGAGATGGCAAAAATTACTATAGCACAGCTGATTTCAGGTAGTGCTTAGACCACTTCCTTGCAAGGGCTGTCCAATCACATCTATTGCAGCAGTTATGCCATACCAGTACCTGGATGGGGAACATTGTGAGGGATATTCCACAAAAAGACTGAGACGTTACACTGGGAAAAACGATAAATGATCTGTATTGAAAAACTATTTCAGGAAGTATCTAGATAGCAAGTTGCCAGCAGATATACCTTCTTTCAGGTAAGAGGTACTTCAATAGCCAGAGATGGCTGGGCCTTTTTGGTGTACTGGTTGTATAGCACCTCATCCTATGTAAAACCCTTGCAAAGTATTTCTGCTGTAGCAGTGTAAATCTGTCCTGTTCAGATTTAGTCTCTGATAGCCTCAATCACTGTTTCAAGCTGGTGTAAGCATATTTGCACATTCTTCCCCATCTTTCAGAATACAAGATTTATCAAGAGTCATATCAAATAGTTCAGGTGAGTTCCTTGGATTAATATGAAATGAGCATTTTAGATGTTTTTTGGAAGTCTTTCAGAACCAAGACATTAAAACAATGTTATTTAGTACACTTATCACGGGTCAAATAATCAGAACTAAAATTAAAGTTCTCCACTCTTCCACATCTCTTATTAATTTGCTATGTTCGAGGCAAAGAATGAAAACACTGTCTGGTAATGGAATTCATTTGCACAAGTTTAAAGGCTGATACATAACTAATTAACAGGATTTCTCATACTTCTGTCAAAGTAAACCAAAATAAATTGGTTTAGACGTCATTTGTATCCCATGCAAAAGCTGAAATTCTGAGCAAGTTGAACATTTAACACTCCCTCCTCTTTTCCTCTCCCCAGGAAAACCCTTCTGATGACAAAATTTCCTCATGTAGAAAAGGAGTTTTGGAAAGTAATCATAAGACTGTTCCAGGAGGAACCATGAATCACAACCTGAGACTTAGCTTTGTCATCAAGGTGACCAAACAGAAGGTGTTCAGAAGATTTCAGCACAAGAAGACTCAAAACACAACGGTGGAGGGATAATCTTCTCTTGGACTGCCTGTGGTCCACAAGGTGAAGCACTATGCTGTAGCATGCAAAAAACCAGAATTCAGCCAGCAAACTTCACCCAGCAGAAAGACATAAAAGCCTGACAAGCCTCAGAGGGACACTGGAGCCAAACCTGGCCTCCTCAGCACCCCAGTGGGATTTGTCCTGGCAGAACGGCATTCCACTCCTGCCACTTGCCTTCTGCAATTATTAATCTCCTGAGGACTGGGGCAGCTTGGAAGTTTTACAGAGCATTTACGAGCTCGAGGCCAGTGCACAAGGTAAGGGGGAGGAATGGGGAGCAGAGCAGCAGGGGCCAGGGCAACACACCAGCCCTTACTCCGGTGGAGAACCCCAGTGCTGGGGGTACCCACTGAGAATGAGAAGGTTTTCAGCAAGTAACAGCAACTTTGCTTGGAAACTGCCCTTTTTATTCACCTCTGGCTAATACAGGAGGTGATTAATAAATACCCAATGCCCAATTTCATCCCACACACCTCCCTCTAGCACAAAACTAAAGAAACTCTTTGCTATTCCTCTGGTTTTTAATCCACCCAAGACCCTCTTAATTACTGGGTGGTCTGTTAATCTACCCTGCCACCCTACAGGTCTCCAGACACTTGGGTTTAGGTCTGCTGTGCTGATCCCCCACATTTCCCACACTGGACCTCTGTTTTCTGGTGTCTCCAGGCCCAGGAGCAGCTTGTGGGAAGCTCAGCATTTTCACCATTGCACTCAAATTCTGAAGAGCAGGCATGGTTTTAAGTCTTTCTCCACCACTCCCCCAAATTCAGTGCATTTCCAAAGGGTTAGGCTCACTTCTGTGAAGGCTAGATTTTCAACTTGTGCTTAAGTAAGAAAGCAAACATTGACAGAAATTAGCTTCCCCACTCTAAATGTGCTCTGAACATGCCCCTCAAAAATTGTTCAAACTTAGTCTGCCTTTGAATCTATTTCTATTTCCCACATAACCACATTAAAGAATAGACTGGAATAAATAGAAACATAAGCACACACATTTACAGCCCATACCTATGTTAAGGATATACCACTCACAGAAATACTGATTGATCTGGTCTGCTATATTAGCACTTGAAACAGATACTCTGATGCTGTCCAGAAAGGGGCAATGGCAAGGGCTAGGGATTTACCAGTAAGCAAAAAATGCCCATACCAGTGGTCCAAAGTCCAGTCTGCGGATTTTGCATATATTAAATGTGTACACATACACACATGCTTAGCTGTAATGGGGAAAACAGCTTTCTTTTATTAAGGAAAGAAAAAAAAGCAGAACCTTGAAGTTGTGCTTGGATTCTTTTCCCTTGAAGCTTATAGGAAACAAACCCCAAACGTGAACAAACCCTATAGTACAATGCTGTTCTTGTCAAGAGTTCTGAATCAGCACCATAGCACATAGTGTATGTATTGAAAAACAGCTGTTGGGTGACAGACTGCTAGCTGGGAAGTTTGAGTTGAGTGAAGTGGTTAACCCACATCCCTTCCCCACTGATAAAGTGCTTTGATAAGCAGGCTGTACTGGTGAAAGCTACCAAAAGAGCCAGGACTGAGACTTTCAGGAATGAATGTAAGACTTGTTTTGTGGAAGCAACCTGAATCTCTTGCATAGCCCTCTCCACTTGTATCCCCAGTTACTTTTAGAGCACTTTCATGATCGCAGCAGAACCAATTCTTTGATAAGTCAAAGCCATATCCTGTATATATGGGAAATAAAATCAGAAAGGTGCTAAAAAGCTTCCTTTATTTTAACGTTTTATGAAAGTATTTTCTGCAATTCAAAATGTTAGTAGTGGTGTAGCATTATAAAAAGGTCTGTATTGGAAAAAGCAGGTCCAGAGTAACCACAAGCAAGAAACACATAGGCAGAATATTTTCTTCTTTTTTTTACTAACAGAAAGTAATTCAAGGATTTCTTGGGATTAATTTCTGATCTTTGATCTTCAGATAATTAATAATTTTGTTTCTAAAAATGCTTAAGTGTAAGACTCATGCAGATGAAAAAACCCCCACATTTTCCTTTTCACAAATCTTACATTTTATAAATGTATTCATAAGCAGTGCCTAGTATAAAAAGGTTCCACTAATAAAAGGTATCTTCCTCTTAGCATGTCATTTGATTTCTCTAAACAGTTCCTACACACATACAAATTAATATAAGATTTCTATCCTTCCAACTCAATAACATAAAACTTCAGTTTAGCTAGAAGCAGGCACATATATAAATAAATTATTACTTATATAATGAGGCTGAAAGATTGCTGAACTAGAGATATACAATGCCACACTGAGTATTTTTCTTCTACAATGTCCTGATCTTAGTGTCTCTATAGTTCTGGCACTTAAACCCTTTGAAAAATGGAAAAAATAAATTGCCTAACCATTGTTGTTTGACCCAAAGGAACTACACTATTGCTTTAACATACAGTTTAACATTCATCTGTCTTTGCATCAACATGCATGCTAGCCTGCATGTGGAGTAAGACATATTCCTAGATATGATATTCCTAGATTAAAATTAAATCTTCCCCAGATGTATGCTATTACAAAATAATTTAAATTAGCATCAGATTTTCTGCTGCTAATGCTGACAATTGTACAGACATAACAGAAATATAATATCAGCAGGAATTATTTCAGAAAATTTTAATAGTACTGGGTTGCACATTTTTAATAAATTTAAGTATTTTTGCTTAGCCTTTTGGCATACCACTGTCTGATCAAATCGATCAGAAGAAAGTTTTCTGCCTGCATTTAATCAAACAAGTAATTCCTAAATATCTACATTTAGAACATTTGTAAAGGCATCAAAAGATTACTAGGCAGGGAATACAGAAATACAGGTAGAATTCTGAAAAGCCAGTTAGGAATTACTTAAAGGAAAAATCCTACTAGACACCCTCTTCACAATTAGTAGCTAGCCAGACATTTTTGTTAGCATAAAGCATGTTAATTTTTAAGAAAAGCTAGGTGGAAGTGCAAGTGCTGAGCAGAATAGTAACAGTGCTCCCTATATTTTAACTAAAAAGATATGGTGCTAACATTCAGAAATTTTATGTTTGTTATATTGTGTTCTTACCAAGAAAAGGGAGTGGTCAACCATTTTACTTCCTAAGCTTTCATAATTACCTTCATTAAAAACTTGGTACAGCAAAACCAAAAAGTGGCTAAGGCTTTTTTTTTTCTTTTTGCACCAGAATAGAACAGAAATCTGAAGAGAATGGATTGCATACAGGCCTAATTTAAAACCACTCTGTTTATTTAGGCAAAATAAGTCCCTGCTGAACTGATTATTGTTATTCAAGCCAGCCAACTAACAGAATCGATTTTATGTTGCAGAGAATAACAGAGATCTTACTGTACAGCTGGCAGTATGTGCACTGAAGGTTCTGAATACTCTGATCGTCTATGAAGGGTGATGACTGTGTCTCCAGACCCTAAACTCTACTCTGGCTTCTTGTCAAGTGCCACCTGTCACTTCTTTTAAGTTAGATTTTTAATTCTAGCTCAGGGGCAAGTGCATTTTATATGCCAGGAATGAGGCCTAACAAGATGTCCCCTATGTTACTGTAAAGCAAGCAATGAGGGGTCTCACCAGCTGCTTAAAGGACTGATCATACTAGCAGGCAGGATGTTGTGCTCTTCTTGAAACTTCTGAGGTGGGCAGACCAGATGGGAAGGACCACCAAAATTCTGCTACTGAGAGAAGAAAATTTTTGCTGTCATGCAGCACTTGCATCACTGAGGTAAGGTGGAAAAGATGGAGCAGGACAACAACACTAAGGTCCTACTTCAGATTGATGTTCACTTGTGGAAACACATAGGAAGGACAGAGATACCCATTACTGTCAAAACCCAACCTTTTTTTTTTTTTTTAGGAACTCTGTTCTCTGGCCACTGTGACCTGGTTATGCCTGCAGCCTTCTGAAGTACTCTTAACAAATGACCTGTGATCATGAAAATATCAGCTTTTAACATAAAATACCATAGTTATTGAGGGGCCAAAACAGAAGACAGACAGTTTCCCTTTTTTCTTACAAATACAAACATGTTAAATATCTAGAAGAGGTCTAGAAAACCCAAAGTAGATCTTCTTTTGAGTCATCACAGTTTGAAGACCAAGATATTGGACTGGACTTAGATTTACTGATTAGTCACAGCACATTATAATTCAGGGGAATATTCTGGTATCTAGATCACAGAGAGTAGTCCAGGCACCATAAAAGGGAAGCACAGAAAACACAGACTTGAATCTTCAAGGATTATATTCTGTGAGAGACACAGCAACACTGGAACAAAACAGAGGTCCCTCATTTAAAAAGCAGTCCTGTAACCTAAGAGAAAGAGGGTGACCAGCAATGCATTTGACCATATTTACGTCTTGTTCCTATAAGAGAGCTTTCTTATGAGATTTGTTTTCTTATTCAACCAGCCATTTTGCTATCAAACTTATTCAGCTCCATCCACAGTGTTAGGAGCTGTGTGTGCTGCAGGAAAAAAGTTACCCCACGCAGGGATACTCTTTCTTCAACATAAAATATAAATGCTCACTTTACAGTTGAAAAAAAAAAAAATCAATAACTCAGAACTAGAGAACTACAGAAAACTCTAACTGCTGTGCCAACACAGGAGCTTTTAAAAAACAGCCAACAAAAAGCCACAACAACAGAAAACACAACCCACAAAACTGCAATGTCTGTCCTCTTCCCAATCCAACTCCTACTAACACAAAATAAAATTGCATAGGAAAGGGTTAAGCAGAAATTAAATCTTCAAATATTTTGCCATCTCACTATTTAATACATTTTAAGGGATAAACCAATGAAGTAAGCAAAAATTCAACTTTCAAAAGGCTACATATTTCTGTAAAAATGTATTTTGACAGCGATCTCAGCCTATATTGTGTTACACAAAAAAACAAGACATGCTCCAAAGCAGGTTTTCCATCATGCTAGTGGAACACACACACACCTTTCAGCTCCTGGTTCTGAAGTTTAAAGCTTTCATTGATGACAATATTATGCTTGGGTGTGAAATCTGCCCTCTACACATCATCTTGCAGGACAAGCCTCTCTACACTCAAACCCAGCTTTCTACTCCAACAGACAAAGACAAGCTACTTGCTTATTCTGACAAGAATGGATTTTATTACTGTAATAACTATGAAGAAATAAGTAGTAAACCAAGTCCAAAAACGACAGAATAAGGATTTTAGTCCATTTTTTCACAGCACCTTTATAACGCAAAACTATGTTGCAGCTTAGCACATATTTGAAGGAATTAGAAACAAATTAGGAACAGTGAGCAGAGATCTCATAAAAGTTCTAAAGACCTACCTAGACACGCTTTTAACAAATAATGTGCCAGGTCTGTGACATAACTGTTGGGTTGTCTGATGGGACCTCTGGAATTAAGACTTAGAGAAAAAAATATCATATGCTTTTAATGACCACATGTAATCAGCTGAGTTATGTGGGAAATGCAGCATGAAAGACACAGCTACATATAATTAAAATTTCAGTAAAATTAAATAGTTGTAATTCTCCCTTTGAAAAAATTACTTCCCTAGTTATCTCTTCTTGATCTTATGCAAAGGAAGCACACATTGCAAAAGGGACAATAGAAAGTTCATTCACAAAGCAGACACAAAATCAACTAAATGTATTAATTCTATCTTCTACTGAACTACATATATAGCATACTCTGACAAGTACTCTTATTTTCTTCACACTTCACTTCTGATTTTGACCTATTTTTAGTTTAATTCTATTTGAACTTGACAGAAATCTGTCTTTTCCAGGCAAATGAGAAAAAAAAAATTATAACATTGGCAGGATGAAGACCTCTTCCCTTCAAGTATGTTTGACTTATGTACCCTCTATAGAGTAACTCCACGGCCCACATTCTTTCTATTTCTTAAGCCAAACAATTAATGATTAAGCTCTGTGTTACACTCCTAATCCCTCATGTAGAACCAAGGGTCTGTGCATGTTCACGTATAAAGTTTCCACTGCATCAATGATAGAATAGTAGAGGTTGGAAAAGACCTGTAATATTTTGAAAGCAGGACCAATTTCTATCAAGTCAACCACAGGCATGTTCTGAGAATCTCCAAGGACAGAGTATCTGTAATAAAGATGAATCTTATTTCATATCTTTACAGGAATTGGAGAAAGATGCAAAGTAAGCTACAAAGAAAGAAGGAAATATTTACTTACAAAAAGCAAAAATAACACTTCTTTCAGTGATACCAGATCAGTTCCAAGATAACGAATACCGACTTTATAGTCTCCCAAGCAGCAATACTTTTGGTCTTCTGAAAACATGAGCTTGTTGGAAATTTCTCTGAAACTTCACAACTGAGTCTAATAAACACATTGAACTCAATCTGAGCTGAAGATGCTATCAAAGCAAATGCTTTAAGCCATTTTTCACAGAATAAATGTATGTCAAGAAGCATGGGAAAAAAAATCTTTAACTTACTAACTTACTTTTATAACTCATGAGGAAAATAAACTTGAAGATTAATAATGCTGCTACAGTGTATCATAATTACCTACTTCATTATCCAAGTCTAGATTATAAGATTCTCCAGGGTACTCATATACCTAACTTTCATGGAAATACAATTACTTTTACCAAATCTGGCCACAGGGAAGGAAGTTTCCTCCTGAAACAGAGTTTCAGATGCTAAAACTCAGAAACTAATTTGAAATCACACCTCCGCTTATCATACCACCAGCATGCTCTTGTTCACACAAAGACTCAGGCTTGCCTCATATGCTCTACTCCCAGGTTTTGTCTTCAGCTGGTTTTTGTCAGACATTAACCAATTGTGAAGCCAGTATTTTCCATATTTGCATTCTACTTAAAGCTGTCGGGGTTTTTGTTTTGCTTTTCTCAAGTTTATCTTAAGATATAGCTCAGTTTTTTTGCAAAATTGAAGCTGGGAAAACTTTTCCCCAATGTTTAAAAAATTCTAAACTACAGCCATTCTAGAAAAGCTGCATTGCCTACAGAATTTCAGGTAGCAGCCACAAGATATGACTATGTGGGTCACAGGCCAGGAATGTGGATTTGCTGATCTTACCAAAAATCTATGCTTGCTGAGCTTTAAAACTTTCCAAATGCTAGCACTTGCTTATAATTAACAAGCTTGAGTATTGCTTTAGCCCATAAAAATAGTTTTCAAAATCTCACCAAATTAAGACCAAACTCAGGCAGACCTAAGTAAAAGATGACAGTATCTGCAAACCAATGTGCCTGTCGAAGCCTGCAGAGTGAATAGATTAAAGGAGGAATATTGGGTGTTGATCCATCTAAACAGATTAATGTCTGTGTACCTCTTTTTCACAACTGCTATCCCACTCTTCCTGTTCCTAATTCCAACTATTTGAACCCCTGTTCCTGAAACATTCAAACCATCAAGAGATGAGGACTCTTCCTTAGGAGCAATGGAAGTTTTATTAGCAGAAGTGATGTCTCTCAGCATCCCACCTTGGCATGATTATGAAGAATCAAACAGATGAGCTGGATATAACCAGAGCACCATGCTCAGCATCACCACCTCTCTGCACAGGTATTGTTCTCTCCCCCTGATCCCTGCTGCTGACCAGGGGTGGTCTTCAGAGCACAGCATGCCTGCACACAATTTCCATTCTCCCCACATCATGATGCAGGTGCCTTCATCCTGCACTCCATTAAAATTTACATTCTTCCCCCAGCTTCCCAGTAGCTGGTTGTCACTGTTCTCCAGGAATTCCAGTATTGCCATCATCTCCCTTGCTCCCTCCTTCCTCAGATCACCAAGGGGCAACGTAGGACTCAGCAAGAAAGGGGAAAAATGCAGAGAATATTATCACTCTGGACTCGCAGTCAGGAGCACAGCTGGAACTCAGAAGGCTCCAAGACACAGGCTTAGGGCTGCTGGGAAAAGGGATTAGGTAAGTTTTTCCCAATTTTTTTTATAAATGCCATTACAATACAAAGGTTCCTTTCCTTTTATCATACGTACAGCAGCTGATTTAAACATCCTCCAAAAATTACTATTATATAGAAAACAGCAGCATGAAGAAGAATGGACCAGCTCTATAAAAGTTTAAAATTATTGAAAAGTGAGGAATATCCTTGCCTACATTTTACTACACTTAAACTTCTTCAGTAATTAAAATCCTCCAATTTATATTATATGCCTATAAAAAGTGGAATCCTGTAATTACAAAAAAAAAAAAAAGGTAATTATCTCAATTAAGATAACACAATTTCCTTTTGGAGAGATACTTAAAAATAAGTCACAGCCCTGAAATTATCATTTTTGGTCACAAAAAGAAGATATTTGCAGGATATGACAGTATTAGGTTGCCAGTTTACATTGACCCAAATCCCTGTACAGTTCAAAACTAACTTTACCTCACTGCAGGGAGATGCTTTTCCAACAAACAATAACATGGAATGTCAGTAATGCATCCAAGGGACAAAAGGTTTTTTCCTCCTCCCTTTCTAAGGGAAATCCCATTCAGAATCCTTTATAAGGTTATTTTAAAAAACTAAATAAAAATATAAAACAAATCAGCTTTATTCCAGCCTTTTAATTCTGATATATGTTTCAGTTACTGGCAAAGAATATGCGGAGAGTATGAATTGCTTGGCTTTGTTACATTTGGGATAATTCCAACAATTAAAAAAAATAAATAAGATTCAGAAACAGTTTGAATGTGTAACAAAACTGATACCTAAGTCACGCCCCAGATTACTGCTCTTATGCAATTGACATTGGCCAGAATCCATATAAAAACATACATCTTTTGGCTTCCTGCTCTGAAATTTACACTATCCCATTTCAAATCTGTGCTTTTATTCTTAAAGCCAGAGCAAGATTATCATACCACAGTGAGAATACCTCTGCAGAAACTCAATATAGTATATTTGCAAATCTATCCTCCCTTTTCATCCCCCAAAAAAAGATATTATTAAATTATAAACCTACTGTAGGACTAGTAAAATTATTATAAGATAGAAATTGAAAAGGTAGGGAGAAGAACACAAATAGATTCTACATTTTTAATGGAATATTTGAAAAAAGCAGTACCATTTGTCTGGCAGCTATGTTTATGATGCAGCTTCTAAAATCACACTTTTCAAATTATCTTATTATGAATAAGATCTCTTATTACAAATGCAAACAAAATGTAAAATGCTGAGCAGCAAATAAAAGATTCAGCCTGTATATTTGCTAACTATTTTTCTTTGTGTGAGAACTGAACTAAACTGAAACACACCATTTATGCTGATACTGCACAGAGGTTTTGCACTGTCTCACAGACTTCTATGTTTTTTCACAGCCAAGGAGGGTTTTGAAAGATATCAGCCTTACTTTTTCAAATATAAGCGTGCAACATGACAAGGAAAAATGTTAACAACATATTCAATCCATCATAAAAATGCATCTATTCCATTTCAGTCTACATGATTTCTCAACCATTTTGCAGAATATTACATTCCTTTGCTGTGAATAGCAGTGGGTATAGATAATAGCTATTAATTCAGGGTAATCTATATCTTTGACTACTGTTTTCAAACTTACTATGTATTATATGCTGGAATAACGAAGCATTTCCAGAGAAGAAAGCAAAGCAACTTCTGAGCAAGCTGTGCAATAAAGGCAATATCCAACAATATTTTTAGCCATCCCAAAAATCATACTAATGGGAACCATGATTTTTATTGGAAAGTAAAAAATTTCCTCATATGGGCTTCCTTGGAGAAATAAACAGATTTTTTTTAAACTTCCTTGGGAAACATAAATATACTTAGTGTCCAGAGTTTTAAATATGTGAACACCCAATGCCAGGCATGAAAGACACAAGAGTCACTTCCAGCACTTCTCTTCCTGCTCCTCCAACATGGAGAAGACCAGAGAAGAACAACACTTCTATAAACAAGTAACTTAGGATATTTATGGTGATATTTGTGATGATACCCAGTTGATAAAAAAAAATGTAGCAGTCATACAATAAAACATTTACAAAGCCACATGCCAAAAAAATGGTCAAGTACAATGATGACATCAAAGACAGGAGGTCAGCAATTGGAGATTCTTCCTCTTGGCAGAAGGACAGCTGTATTTTGTTTTTAATGTAGCAAACAAGCAAATAATCTTCAACTTCACTCTGCTTTCAGGACACATTTCAGAAAGGGCAAGGAATATGAAGGGGAAAAAAACTGAACACTTACTGAGTGTATTTTTGGGCACTGGAAAATTTAAATATGAGAAGGGCCCATATGAGCTAAACCTACGCTCGTTTCACTCACATCTTTGTAACTTATACTTTATTGCTTAGAAATCACAGCACTGCTTTTCAAACACTGACAGTATAACAAACTAGATAACCCTTAGCATAGGTTAAGAGTGAAAAAAAGAGGTAAAGTTAATAGCAGATTTCTAGCATTAATGATTCATAGCATAGCAATGCATTGAAAAAGAAAGCTTCTCTAATAAAAACATTTGCAACACATTGGTATATATACTTCCAGAGCCTCTTCAGACAAACAGAGAAAAGAAACCAGTGCAAATTCAAAGTATGGATAGACACATGTAATTTCACAGAAATTAGTCTGATTTGGTCACTCAAATTATTCAGCTGAAGTAGCTGAATCCAAGAAGTGATTCTGTGCACAAGAATGACACACAGACTAACCAAAAGCAGCAAACTCTGTCAAGCCATCCATAAACTTTGCTACCAAACCCATATGGTGAGGAAGGCCACAACGAGACTCCTTCTGCTCATAAGAAACTCAATACAGTTATTAAAAAAGGTATTATATTTTACTTTCTATCTAATCCTTCAATGTTTACTCCATTACTTAATAATTGCATTCCTCATTTTCAAGATGGGATGCTAAGAAACCTAACTAATTTGAGTAAGGAGAAACGGCAAATAATTTTTGAGGTTATGTGCCACAAAATAGTACCAGTCTGAGTTAAACTGACAAGAAATATAGTCAAACTACTTAACAAATTTCAGGCAAAATTTATTTTGAGTTTAAGAACATATGCATACGTTAATGGCTTGAAGTGTGCAAATATGTACCTCCATATCACCAAAATATCAAATCTGTTACACAGTTCATAAGTACAGTTTAGAATTAAACTAAGTAGAACAAATACTAATCTTCCAGGACAACTGACAGGAAGCATTATTAATACTATTACTGTCAGTGGTGGTGGTGATAACAACAACAAAAATAACAATATATAATACCTACATTACAAAAGCATAATCCCAAGTATAATATCATTATATGCCATTAGATGCAGAAAACATGCTGTTTGCTGTTTTCTCTGCATATCATGAGCAACTTTAAAATTCAATAATTACCTGAAACAACACCTTCTTGCCCTTCCCTATCTGCTTCCTTTAAAAGCCAACAGTTTCTGTGACCTCAGTCTATGCAAGCCTTCCCAGACAGACAGACACATGCAGATCAATAGCAAATCGATGTTGCACAAGCTACCAAATGACATCAAATTCAGAGCCAGTAGCTACAAAACTAAAAATCTGCCTTAGTCAGAATTTGGGCAAAAGATCACCAAATGGCTAACAGCAAAATTCAGCTGACACATGATGCCAAAAAGGATGCAGGGAGTGCAACAGACCTCCATTCTGGAATGTTGGCCAAAATAAAAATTCCCAGCATTTTGAGTGTAATAACCTATAACCTAGCACATAATGTTGCCTTTATGCATGCCTCACTCAAAGGAACTTTTGCAGGTATTAAGCATAAGAAGTCCATTTCTAAGCCTCTCAGTGTACAACAATTACCCTATTGTCACTCAGCCCACTGTGCATTGTAAATCTGATTTTGTGCAGCAATCTTGCTGCATGCTGTCATGTCTGGGTGTGACAACTGTGGTATTTTCACTGTGCAAAATCTTGCTTCAGGGATGACAGATTCACCCCCCACCTTCCTCTTTCCTCGGATCCCCCTCTCTGAATAGCAGAACATTTTAATCCAGGCACCCTCACAGCAGAGGGATGATATCATGACCCTTACTTACATTTGCTGTCTGAGATGCAGGACCTGGCCAGTGGTTTAAGGTGTTGAAAGATATCACTGGTTCACTTCGATGCAGGTGTTTCAGAACTGATCCATCACGTTTACAGGGCCAGACTCGGTGAAAAGCCAGTCACTTAAAATATTACATTAAAATGTGCTTCTAGTCATCATTTCTGAAACGTTTTCCTCAAATTCTTTTGGGAATAATTTGAAAGGTATACTTTATGCTCAGAAGCAATAGGCCACCAGGTGGATTTTAAGTTTTCCTGATTGGGTTGTTCTCTAGTCACACTTTGTTTCTCCATCGGTTTAAGCCCCACAGTTTAATGACAAGAAAAACCAGCCAAGGGAAAAAAAAACCCAACACAATATTTCTAAGAAAAACACAAAGAAATAGCTAACATTTCAAGAGGTTAATATGAAACAAAATTCCTTTTAAAGTTCTTATCAAAGTATATTTTTTTAATCCAAGAGCAACAGAAAATAGCATCTTCAAACCAGGTAATCAACTTGCCATAAAAACATGTTAGAAAAACCAAGAAGTGTTATGAAGAAGTTCATGGTCTTTATTCACATTTGGCCAAAATCCTGCTGTGGAAGTGGCAGTACATTCGTTAGAAGACTATTGTTATTATGATAATGCAGAAGGAAAATAATAAACTTATTGAAGTTTGAAACTATTGGTAAGCAACTGCTTTACATAAAGATTTTTCCTAAATGAGTGCATTTAGTAAAGGTCAGTTTGAGGTTCAGGAATCAGGTCAGCTTCCAATCTTTTCCTTCAAAAGATTTCATGAATAATGGTGGTAAAGAATGAATCAAGCACTCAAAGTGATTTCTATATTTATTTTGTTCTAAACCACCAATGGCTGAAAATCTTGGATGGTAGGAAGAAGTGCCTGTTTCTGTTAGCAATTGAACTGCTCCAGAGAGAAAAAGCCTAATCACACACACACAAAAAAAAAAAAGATTAACTTCAAATATTGATTTCTAACAAAAAAAAGAACAGAGTGAAATTCCAAGGTCTTGAAAGCACAACTCTGTTTGACTTTTGCCTAAACAAAATAAACCAAGGGATTTCCCATGCATTTACTGTACCTTATTACACAACACTGCAATCTGTTTTTTTTACAAATAAGGAAAAAGTAGGCAATAAGGTGCAACAAATGTTTTTTTCAGACAAGTGATGAGAAAGGGCTGTTGACAAAAAGAGTTTGTGTATTAAGAGTCCTTGCATATTTTCCATTAGCAGCAGGGTGTTCATTCCTTTCAGCAAGGAAGTCTATTAATTGTTAAGATTTCCAAACGTATGCCTTCTTTTGGAAATTCTTCTATTTATTAGAGAAATGGAGATAAATCAAAAAAAATAAAGAAAGCATAAAGCCACAGCCAAATGTAGTCAAACCATGCTACAGACCAAGAAATGGCTCATGCTTCCTCAGACAAAAATTAGGGGAACAATGGCATCATGGGTAGGCTGAAGCTCTCCAACAAGATGGTGGTTCCCCATCTAGATGGCATTGCCTCTGTCTTTTATGTTTGTACACCCCAAATTCCCTCTCATACCCCAGCAGGTGTTTTAGCCTCTTCACTAGGTATACATCAAGCCTTGTTACATACAGCACATATTTTGATTCCCTGCCAAGTTATACGATCATAACAAAACAGGGCTGCTTCCCACTCCACAGAATTCTCAAATAATGCTTGCAATGCAATTGCAAGATAAAATGAGTTAAATGGGGATGAGCTTTCTGCAGAATTTAAGCATCTGAAAGATCTAAAGCTCATTTTGAAAGTAATCATACCTCTACTGGAGTTGTTCTATTTAACTGAGTGGGATTTTCCCTTTTTTACTCAAAACTGTATGAGTGGGAACATTTAATTTTAAATGTCTAAAGAGATTTCACATTTGATTTTTCAACAAGACATATTTCTCAACATCTACTGCTTGCAGTTATCACTGCTGGAGTCCATTTCAGGTTACCTAAACCAAAAAGACCATAGTACACATTCTGTTTCAATTCCAGCTATTCTGTTGTCCAGGATTTAAAATTGCAATTATTTTATTTAAGCCACATCTTATTCAATATTGTAAAGGTCTGTATGGCTGAATGCCTCTGTCTTATGGGCCTTAAAATTTTGAGATGTCAAACTTCTAAAACTACTAATTTTGATGTTATGCTTTGATCTGGAAGTTTCATTTTTCATAGCTGTCTCATGAAAACATCATGATCATAACCTATAACAGTCACTCTCTCAACCTTGCATTGATATTTTTGGGTAATACAGACAAATTATTATATATTCTTTAGAAAGTCTTCTGGTGAGAAGAGAATCAGGTTGAACTTGTTAAGTGCTACATATACATTAAACACATTTCTCTTACCTTGGAGAAATTCACCAATTTCAAATCAATATCAAATTTGCCACCAGGCATGTTGGACTAGGAAATTTCATGTTCATTACTCTCTTGCCCCATAGTCATACCTATATGCAATTTATTACACTTCTTCACAAAACGTTTTAGACCATCTCCTAGAGAATGTAAAAGAAACTGGTGATTTGATTACTCATAATTTTCTTGTTTTCAATATAAAAATTAAAATGTAACAAAAAAAAATTATCCTCAACAAGCGTCTCCACTCTTCCATTGTTCTGATAGCCTTTCCAAGACAACTCTCCTACTCAAAACACACTGCCAGCCATAAATTCATTTCATACATCGTCCTCATTGAAATAATTTGTCAAATAAGTATTAGAAAATGTATATGAATTTGGTTTTTATGGAATGCTTTCTGATCTGCTTTCAATACATTACCCTAGCTCCAAGTCAGTAGCTTCACCTGCATTCAACAGAATTGTGAAGTTTCGTACATTTGCAAATATGAACCCCAGAGTTCTAGTTCTCATGCCTTTTAACTCCAGGTTATTATTTATCAGCATTATATACATTGAACAAAATATTTAGACACATTTGTGGACACAGGGAAGTAATTTACTTCTTAGATTTATATGATCATTTTGTATGTTGCTCTTTCCATTTAGTGATCATCATATCAGTATGGCAACTTTAAATGTTCTTTGGATTACTAACACATATACCACTTATATAATCATACAGCATATGTACCATACCCTTAATGCAGATCACATGGAAGAGCAAACAGGCATCCCAGCTGCTTCATTCCAATACTTTATTTGTAAGTGCAACAATTTTGTTTGAATTCAGCTTCAGTGGCCATTTCCCCCCACCTGATTCTGTTTTTCGTTACAAATTATAATCAGCTGCTTCCTTTATTGAATTTAATTTCAATGAATGCCAGAAAAGACTTGTTATGGCAGCAAATGCTGAGATTTTCATCTATTTTTTCATCCAAGCACATGGATGAAAAAAAAAAAAAAAAAGGTAATTACAATGGCATAAACCAAGTACAAACTTCTACCACGTCAGTTTTCATGGGTCACTGTACGCACCAATTGCTTCCTTCCAACTCATTCCATGCCACACCAATACACATAACTTATCATCACACAAGAGGAGCACACAGCAGCTAAAAAATGCATCTTAAATTCAAGCACTGGCTTATTACAATTCATTCATCTGCCTACCTCATTGTAAGGAAGGAAGACTTACTAAAGAACATACATAAAGTGAAGGTAATCAAGAGAGAGGACTGTCAGATGCTGTTACTCGTGGTGTTCATTCTGACATGCATTTGGAGTGTTCCCCTATATTTAGTGGATTTTAATAACAGTAAATGCTAACAAAACAGTCTTAAAAAGCACATGAGTGTTCAGTAGAGGAATGGTGAAATAAATCCCATGTTTTAAACATTAATTTAGATATAAAGCCTAAGTGAAGTATTTTTCAGGCATTATAATATCATTAGCATCATTAAATTGAAAAGCTGTAGTTCCTGCTAACACATTACAGAATTTACTTTGAGTGAGTCACAATGCTAGTTTTGACACACCCCATGGTTGGTTTCTGAATGTTAATCTTTGGCAACACCTTTTAAATTTACTTTGAAAGAATATTGACATAATACACAACAGTAAGGTCCAGATATTTGAAAATCATATGAACCTAATGATAGAAATTTCATAACTGAACTAGTTGTCTACATTTAGTATGAATTCTCAGACAAACAGAGTTTATCAAAAGGTTCACAGAGTAACCATCCTAAAAGTACCAAAAAGCCAATGCAAGACATTCTAGGCTTCAACTGCAGAAAACAAGCTACACAACAGATATCTAAGACAAGAGTAAAAATGGATTATACAGGGATTAGATGATTTCACAGAAGCCAAATTTGTTAATGACAATTCAAATGAAGAAAGTCTGGAAATCATATTGTGTTAATGAAATCACCAATTCACTTGCTACCAATCTCTTCTTAATTCAGTGACCTGACTGCCTGGGAGCTCTTTCCAATTCCTAACTCAATAATGCATTAATTTATTTCAAGATGCAGATACAGTAGTTAACTGAAAACTCTCGATTAATCCACAGTATCAACATTACACAGTATTTGGTTGTGATATTCACAGATCCAGAAGACACCAGGTTTCCCGTTTCTCTATTCCTGTCTGCTTCTCCTGGCATCAAAAATCAAAGTTGCTGGTTTGCCTTACCTACTCAGGACTTTTACTGAACTCGCAGAAAACTGGGTTCTTGCTATCAAATCTCAAGCTTTACCTTCTTTCATTCTGTAACTAACAATCTGAGAAGCTAACTTCAATCATAAATCCTCTACAGTCCCAGAGGAGTTCAATACCCATGGAAATCTTCAGACTGCCCTTTGCTGCCACTCTGTTCCAACATTTGAGCACTGCTTCTAACATAAAAAGCCTAACATAACCTGAACAAAAGGGGTCCTGAGCAGATCATTCACATCTCACTAACATGTAAACTAAAACTTCACGTTTTTTTCATTTGCACAGAAAACTACCCCAAATTTCAAAACAGAAATCTTCTTTGGTTTAGGCCATTTTGAGAGAAGTTGTGCATGCTTCTTCCCTTGAAGTATTCAAGGCCAGGTTGGATGGGGCCCTGAGCAATCTGGCAAACTGAAAAGTGTCCCTTCCCATGGCAGGGAGGCTGTAACTAGATGATCCTTAAGGTCCTGTACAGTCCAAACGATTCTATGTGTTTGCTTGAAAACTTAAGGCTATTTAAAAAATTAAGACAATGGTCAATGCAATAGTAAAACTAGGAGCATAAGAGCCCAGCCCTAGTATGGGCCTACACATTTTTATTCCCATGAAATAGAGGTTTAGCAGAAGATCCTAGAGTGTTTCTGATGGATGTGCTGTCCCCCCGTGGCAGCCAGGCAGGGGCTGCAGTCCCTAATGTACACTGGGCACCTGGGAAGCCTAAAGGTATGTCACTCGGCAGGCTCACAGGAGCAGACTTTTTGGCTGTACTGGAGTCCAGGGGAGGCTCAGCTGACTCAATACTCCAGGAAAATTAAATAAACTGGTCCCTTACATTTGGCTTTCCTGACTTACAGAAGATCCTACCTTTACAATCATGATATGCAACAAACAACATACCAACAGCAACAGCCTAAAGAACCACATAGCATAAAACTAACAACAGCATTTCCCTAGTCACCTACTGGCCATCATTTCTTTCCTACTTACACTGTTATAAACACAACATCATACCTCGTTTCCTGCTAGGGAACTCTTGCACAGAGATAACAAAAGTGTACTCTGCCAGTACCAAAATCAAAACCAACTGCTCGACTCCAACAAAAGGACAAGAAAACTCCAAATGCTTCGCAAACAAGTACTGAAGTTGCGTAATTTAAAATGCCTTCCTTACTCTCAGAGTACTCCCTTCTCTGCAGTTTTAGAGGCACAGTTTTAATAAATGCTGCTGAAGAAAACATAATTTGAATATTTTATTTATGGCTGTATGTTCCACACTAAATGTGAAAGGGGAAAAGAAGTATGCACACTTAAATATAATGGGCAATTTACTGTGGAAAAAAAAAAAACATACAAGAGGAAAACTTTTTAACTCCTGTTGTATAATTTGTTTTAGAAACATGTTAACAATGCAGGAAAAAAAGCCCTTGATGTCATTTATACAGCTAACTCTTGCAGGCATGTTCCAAGTCCAATAAAGAAGGTTAATGCTACAATGGCAGTGAGAAACATGCAAGTCAAAACACAATCTGGGAGGAACAAAGCACCCCATACAACACAAATTTCAGCAGCACTAAATAATATCCCACCTGTCAGTATGTCAAACAGCTTGGCATGTTTCCATTACAAGACAAAAGTCACTTTTGTTTGTGTGTCAAATGTGCTCTGAGCAAAAATGAAAAAAAAAGAAAAAGAGAAAAGCTTTTGGAGAGTAGAGACAGTTCAGAGAGGTTAAAAAAAGCCAACTGATAAATGACATTCATGCTTGCCACCTTTGTGCTTATGTTCAAAAATAGCATTTTGGTTAGCCAGATGGTACAAATATAGTTAAAAATACACATAATGAACAAATTTAGACATCACTGATGCATGGAAGATAACACAGCGTGGAACATGCCCTGCAACTTAAAAAAATTAACTTCAATTTACAAATGGGATCCAAACAGACATGCTTGTTAGTGCCTTGTTTTCCATTTTTCCAGGATTCTTTTTTTGTGCTGATTTATAATTTTCCTATAATCAAGAAACAGGGGAAGGGCAGAAAGAAAATGGACAACATGAATTATTGCTGCCTTTTTATTGCATAATATAATTTCACAAAATAAACTTATCTTTAATTTTTGCTTTAGCATAAATAATCTGTTCCATTTATTTTAAATGTGAACAATGAACTTGGATGGTGACAGAATAGATCACTTTTTCCTCAGTACAAGACGTACCTTACTGAGGAAGCTGGTAATGTGTCACTGGTTTCAAAACCCTTTGTTTATTATACTCTCTGAAAAATGATAATAATTGCTTTTTTCCAGAGCACAGGCTATCAGACTTCTTGGTTCAGGGGACAAGAAAAATCATAGTTGAAAAATGTAAATAGAAAGATAGATGTCAATATTTCACCATTCTGTGCCTAGATGCCAAAGAGCTTTACAGATGTGAATTATAAGCTTCATCATGGAAGACAAGTAATATTTAATAATAACAGTCATTCCTAATATGAAACCAGAAGCAGCCCCTGATTCATTGCATTAATATATAATTAGGAGGAAAAAAAACCCCAGCACAATAGAATACAAAAGTAATTTTATAATTGCAATAAATAATTTTAAGTTACTCAAAGTTTAGTAAAATTTAGGTATCCTTGATTAACTAAGAAATTCTGGGGTTGTTCTATCTCCTTTGTTTCACTCATAGGTTTCCCCTGAGAGTCAGGGAGTTTTCATCTTCATCTGAGCCTGGAATCTGCCCCATCCAAGAAGATTCTGCCAGTTCCAGAGAAGCTCTTGCTCAGTTACAGAGGTGCTGATGCATGTAGGGCTGTAAAAATGTGCACTGTAAGGTTTGCAGTCTGCAGAACAGCTCAAGTAACGAGAAGAACGTCTCTCACCTTTGAAGGAGCTACCTTAAATTATCCTTAACCTGGTTTACTAATTCTGTAAATTTTTCATGGAAACATAACGCAGGATCTTGCCTAACAACATGGCAGGTACTAAGCAGCTTAATAAACACACTAACAGGCATGATCAAATCAATAATCTTTCTAGACATCTACCTTAATTCTTAGATTGAATCTCTTTGCTCAAAGATTACTCTGGGAATTTTAGATAGTATTTCCTACTGCTGTCTGAATCACTTTTGGCTGGTTTTCAATAGTGGGATCAAGACTCAGAGTGTGAGATTCACAGAAAAATATCATCCTTTTAATTGTGGAAATCAAAGCATACAAAAATATTTTAAAAACTTAATTGCTGAGTACTGACTTCAGTCAACAGAAAACAGAGAACTAAACAAACCCAAGACAGCATTTAATATTGCCTGAAATTATCTGAGATAAAAATGCAGTTTAAAAAGACAGAATCCTAGATCCTCTAAATAGCCACCCACAGAAAAATGTCAACTAAAAAGAAATATAAAATAATCCTCATACCTTGCAAAATATCTGGGCACAGCTTCAGCAAGTTCTTAAAGCAGCAATATCTGCACACTGGAAACTGTAAAATACAACTCATAATCTACTATATAATATCATGCAAGAAGCATGGGTTCAGTAAGAGTGCTCACCTTTTAGCTGGATATTTTGCCAAAATATTTGCAGAATATTGGTGACCATAGAAACACTTATGGAAACAATTCAGCAACAAATACCAGGTGTGACTATTTCCCATAGAAAGGAGGCATGGGGAAGCCAAGAGGACAGTTACACTAGCAGCCATCGAATGGTTATTCAAGATGCTTTTACCTATTTTAAAAGGGGTAAAAACTGCTCTACATTAATTAATTGAAAAGTCAGACTCAAAAGTAAAACCAAAATCCTTGATCCTGTCATTGGTCCAACAGCAAAACTTGTAGTTGTTTAATTTTTTTTTGTTGTTGTTGTTGTTATTATTTAAGGTTTGTAGGTAACTCATTCATATCACTGAACTAGAGGAAAGGTGTTAGGAATTAATCAACTATCTCATAAGGGAAGTCAAAGCATTTATGCTATTCCAAAAGAAAACTGCAAAGATCTAGAACATATGACTGGTAAAACAGACTGATTAAAAAATGTACTTCATGTCCAGAAGGGCAGCCTTTGTGAGATTAATCTCACATCATGAAGTTCTCAACCAGAAGGTGAGTTCAGCTGTTCTGCAACTGAGACTGCAAATCAGAAGAAACTTCTATGGTAATACACAATTAAATTGGGTAAAAAAAAACCTTTTTTACATAAGCTGTCAAATATTTATTTGCATACTTTCTATTATGTAAGCACATGCTCATTAATTAGAAGGATCCTAATGCAAACAAATTGTTACAACATAGGAGACCACACTTCTCAAAAAAAAAAAAAAAAAAAAAAAAAAAAAAGCCCAAA